>JAVRKA010000022.1:6000000-6362660 GCA_034508555.1 Venustoraphidia nigricollis | reverse complement strand
GGGCAGTGAGCGTAGAAAAATTGGCAATAAAACGACGATACCAAGAACACATCCCAATAAATCGTTTAACCTGCGTCGTATTCTCCGGTCGAGGATAGTTTATCATCGCGGAAACCTTGTCCGGACTAGTTCTCAAACCATGGCGATCCACCACAAAACCCAAATAATCTAACGACGGGAAACAGAATCTGCATTTCTCAGCATTAATAGTCAACCGAGCTTCAATCAACCTTCTGTGCACTTCCATCAAGACTTCCACGTGTTTGTCAAAAGTAGGAGTTGCAATTATTATATCGTCCAGGTATACGAATACAAACGGATCTAACTCAGGGCCTAACACCATGTCCATTAACCTTTGTTGTGTTTGAGGGGCATTATTCAGGCCAAAAGGCATGACGACAAATTCAAATAATCCCCGGCCAGGCACACTAAATGCGGTTTTCTCACGGGAAGATGAATCGAGCGGAATTTGCCAAAACGCACTCTTTAAATCAACACTTGACAAGTAATGGGCCCCAGCTAATTTACTTAAAATGTGATCGACGCGAGGAAGCGGATATGCGTCCTTCTTCGTTACCTCGTTCAGCTTCCGACCATCGAAACACAACCGAAAATTTCCTTGAGACTTTTTGACTAACAAAACCGGCGACGACCAAGGACTAGAAGACGGTTGCACAACTCCTAACTTCAACATTTCGTCTAACTCGCTGTAAAGGTGTTTCATCATATACGGCGACAGCTGATATTGTCGTTGTTTAATCGGCCTAGCATCACCAGTATCAATGCTATGTGTTATTTTGTCCGTTCGTCCCAGCTTGGTACCATTTTTCCATGACAACTGCTTGAAACGCGTTATAACCTGATTCAGTTGACTACACTGAAATCTATTTAATTCCACTCGACTTTGAATACTTACTGAGTCATCTGACTCTTCCCCCGGCGTAATAGATTCTCCATTCAAGACACAAATTTTTTCATCACCAACAAAGTACGAATTTGCGCGAAAATCTAGCTTCAGCTGAAAATAACGACAAAAGTCACTACCCAATATTAATTGATGACACAAGGACGGCACAACCAACACTTTCATTAGCCGGACACAATGTCCCACAGACACAGGCAACATCACATAACCCGAAATAAGCTGGCTCACACCATCCGCAGTTGTAATGAACTTGTCCGAGCAATTGTGAATTGACAACGAATATTTCTTTACAATACTCAAACCCTTTTTACCAAGCACAGAGTCACTAGCACCTGAGTCCAGTAAAGCGGTGTAATCATCCCCATACACTTTAATAGCGATATATGGTCTATTGTCAAAAGGTTTCGTCACTAATAAGGGATTCAACGACACTTCCGTCCTAGATGGTTGACAGAAATCAGCTACAATCCGAAGCCATTTTTTCCAAGACTCACTATCTCGAAATGAACTACAGGCCGTTTTACGATTAAAGGAAAGGAGCCGACCTAACTGCTTCCCCGTGGAGCGTTTCCCTGACACTGTGAACACGCGAGTCGTGTAACTCCTGGCTTGCCACAACCAAAACAGAACTTAGTCCTAGGCTTGTCGCACTTAAAACTAAGATGACCAACTTCTCGACAATTCCAACACGTTAAGTTTGACACGTTCCTATGGGATTCAGGCACTTCTAACGATCCCAGGTCTCTTTTGGTTTCAGCAGGTTCATGGTAGGACACAATTGTAGGCTCAAATTCAGTTAAAACACTAGTTAGGTGTTCCACAGTTTTCGGCTTGATCAATACAAGTGACTGACGATAACCTGGCAAAACATTTCTAATGATGTTCTTCACTTGTTCCTCTTCAATAAGGGGAACACATAACCGACCCATTAAAGTCAACATACTTGTGATAAAATTAATCACTTTCTCCTGAGGCCTTTGTTTCCTACCATAGATCTCCAACAAAATGTAGTGGTCATTATCAGGAGGCAAAAAGTGTGACTTCATCGCCTGCACCAGTGAATCCCAATTATGGAAATAAAATTTCATGGTTCTAAACCAACGAAGCGCATCCTCACAGAACAACTCAACCGCCGATTGGTAAAGATCTTCCTTAGAGACACGATGTGCTAATCTCATTTCCTCGATACGTTCTAAAAAATCTAGCACAGGCTGTTTACCATCGAATGAGATTCCCCATTTGTAAAGCTTAATATTGTTATGTTGACACGGCAGATTATTCGTAGATGCACGAGTGGTGTTCGCCAAAACCTCGGTCATATTCGACGCAGGAGCCACCGCAGTACCAGTATCTCTCCGAAGAGCGACTCCAGAACTAGGGCGCTCAACCATCGCCGAACCACCTTCGGCCGGGGACACATCGGCAACTTTCATCAGAAGGTCATCTTCTAATGCCATGGTGCAAATTAGCCTTTCATCTTTAAAAGCTCCCACAATAGCATCTGTGCTTCTAATTCTGACCAATCGACCTTTAAGGTGGTTCAATCGGCTACGAATCTCATCATAGGAAGCATCAAGCTGGCCGCCAAACGCTTCAACCAGTGATCGGACAGACGTAATGCTAGCATCTATCTCAGCTCCATCCCGCTCAGAGTCAAATCGGTCGCAAACATATTCAACTCCGGGTCGCTTTAAATCAGAGACTAGCAACCTACGCAAGCACTTACGCCTATTAGCATCATCGCCACCACCTCCAAAACCTCGAATAGTCATTTCATAGTTGACTTCATAACTGGGTAAATAGTCCACGTCAATTTCATAGGAAATGTCCATTTCGAAATAAATTTTAGACCACTACAATTAATAACACAAGCTTCAACAAGTACAGAATAAATAAATAGTAACAAAACAACCAATAATATTGCCAATACACGCAATAGCGCAAGCTAGCCACTATTCAACTAAAAAAATCAAATAAAAATTCAACTCCTCAGCCACAATACTGCCATAATCAGAATAAGGAATTTAATTTGGAGGAAGGCCAAAAAGGAGGGCCCCACGTTCTGGGCGCCAATTGTGTGACGTACACTTCAGGGTGTCTGTTAAATTATTAGGGAGAATCTTAAAATTCCATCACACAAGGTCTCCGGCTAGCTTACTCAGCGGCGCTAGATCGTGGTTCGAAATATTGTGCTCTAAAAATCGATCTTTTCAAAAAATATATTAAATAACCTGACCTAAATTCGGGGGGAGTAAGCTACGCTCAACAGGAGTTCGACGCTTACTCCTTTCCCTCAGGAATAAAATAACAATACTGTCAATTAACAGTTTGTTTTTAAAGAAAGAAAAAAACCCTACCACCTACCACATGACAATTAACAAACACTATTTAAGTAGACGAACACAATTACACTTATTACCCCAAAACGACAAGGGGACTACGGCAACCGTTGAAAGAAAAAAAAATCAGAGACGTAATCACCGACTAGATGAAAAACTAAAGGACGCCAGGACCACTTAACGCTCTGATTCACGCTCCGCCTCTAGGTCCAACGAGGTGCACTAAAATTGCAGCAGCCCCTAAATCCCCGAATGTAAGAAATTATAAATAAAATACGGGCATAAATGACAAAACACAACTGCACAAGGCTTTTGTGAAATAATAACACAAAACTCGCCAGGTAAGAAATCAATAACAACAATAAAACAACAATAATTAACGATGATAAATAATAACGGATAAAAAATAATCAACGAAAATAATAACAACGGTACTAACACTGGCGAAATATTTAAAATGGCACGCCACTGAACACAAAAGCTATAATTAATTTTGTTCTAGGATTTTTAGATCGCAGAAGATCAAATAGGTGACGATCAGAACGCCCTCCTATTTACAACAACTAACGCCGGCAACAATAGCAGCGTACCAAAACCAACCCCCAAAACAACAACCAGTCAAAATCAAATTTCCAAAAATTATCCCAATCAAACGACAACAATCACCTATGCTAACTAAACAACTCGAATAATAATAATCCTAGCAACAATAGATGTCTAAAAACTGTCTACAACAATCCATCTTATCATAACATCAAGATAATGGTAACACCTCTATCTCGTGTGTGTACCGTTCTCGGTCCCTGTGCAGTCTGCCGTTATCAGTCGACTTTCAAAATAGACAGCCTACTAAAACACGTCGCGAAACGTCCACCCTCTCGCACACGCGATAGGTACTATAGGTGCCTCTTTGTCGGCCAAATGATACACTCCATGATGCCAAGCCATTCGTGTCTATTACCTGTTCGTCAAATAGACACTAGTAAAACACATTTATTTAAAAAATGCACATAGGCTCGAACTATTTATTATTTTAGGGGGGTCCTAAAACTCTAAAACGCTACAGTATATAACCACCTAATTTATTGGTTCTCACCTAGAAAAACGCGCGGGATGGCATTTATTCCTTCTGATGGCATGCAACCAATTTTTTTCATATCCGGATTCTTCGGAAATACACAACCTCTATGATTTGAATACGGCGCATTGATGTTGTCAATAATTTATTATTTTAACTGCCCGTAGATTGAGGTGGCGGCCCTAGCGGTCAAATCTCTATTTCTATAAAATAAAGTTCTGTAAATAAATTAAAGCTCCATGTTTTATTAAATTAAAAAAGTTTTCTTTATATGTTTTGGAATTCGGAGCTAGGGTTCCAAAACTATTTTCACAATTTCTATTGCCGGCCCTGTATCGATCTACTATAAGTGCTTATTTTTAATTGAATTCACAATCGATATGGCTAATAATGAACTAAATAACACAAACGGTCATCGCTTTTGTGTCTTCTTTCATTCATTTCAGAATTGAATTTGTTTAAAAAGTGTGGATAATTTCATTTCACACCGAACGTAAACTGGGTATAAATATCTATTGTAATAGTATGTTTGGTTGTTAGTGCTGGGTATCACAGATCATCAGATGTGTCAGAAGACCACCTGAGTAGCACAAAACGTACATAATATTACAATGCATTAAATGGCGGATTTCACAAACAAATAACACCCCAGTCTGTTTTTTTCAGTAAGAATTACTTCTATCTGCAGTTTTCCTCGCATTAATGTCGGCTTTTTGATAGAAACTTTATTTTAACGCTGATTAAAAAAAACATTTTGGAACATGGGAGTCCTATATGGATTTCCACATCGATTATTTTATTCTAATGGTTTTCAAATTTTTATTTTACAATTCTTCATTTAATACTATATAAAGATACAAGTAAATACAAGTCTTGACAGTCTAGATACAATAAAACAAATTGCCCCATCTATGGGTTCGTGATGTTAACGATGTAGCACCCATTGACTAATAGACGCTGATGACCTCAACTGTTGAGCGTCTATAATCTACAATATATCTATCTAACAATTGGCTACATTATTTCTCTCTTTCTCTGATGTAATGTTTGTTTTCATTAGCTATAGGTACTCCAGAAAATTGAAAAAATCGATCTACTGATTAAATTCTGTTTCCATAGATTTGATAACATGTCAAAACTTTTTTTTGTAATTCAAGTCGCGGACTGCGGCAGTCACTTTTAGGTCAATGTTGCACGTATTTAAAATTATATTGTATTTGACCTAAATCATGTATCTTCCTAAAACGGTTATTTGAAGGCTTGAGGAGATGTGCGAAAAATGTTTAAAAATAGAACCATTTAGAAAAAAGTGTTTGGGAAACCCTGTCTTACATAATATCGCGTGATATTTCTCGTTGGTGTTTATAGTGATAGTAACGGACACCTAGTAAGTGGTATTCATATTCAACTTCTATAAATATTTGTTTTGTAGACCTAAAAAATCCCCAGACAGTGTGACCATGATCGACTTGCCGAAAGTGTTATTTTATTAAATTGCAAGTGTAAAATGTTCAATATTCTTCATCTTTTCAAAAAATATTTATTTCTTAAACCATTAAAGAACTTATAACACTTGCCACGCTGGTTTTAAAGCCACACTGCCTGTACTCAAATACACTATATTGTCGGCAGGGTTTTGGCACTGCGACCCGAGTTTTTTAAATTTAGACAGATTATTATTTAATTAACTTTGAATCGAATGGTGCAAATATGACATATATGACCTACTGTCAAATTTAAATTAAAGATTTATTATTTTGACGCACGCTGTCAAATTAAAAAAATAATATAATATTGACCCATACTGAAAAAAAGTTCGCCATCACTGCACTAGGGGGGACTGGGGCGTCATGTCACAGACGGAGTGGATGTTTCACGAAATACCAAAAATCAGACGAATGTGAATTGGCCCTTAAATCACTATAATTGATTGAGAGGTAAATAATCTGTGGAAAATATAGAAACGAGAGAATTCGCGATTTGTGACATATGATGGATGACACTATCTCATCGCATAATGTTGCGTGAAATATGACACGCATGTTGCGTCGGGAAAATGGCTATTGCGTCAATTGATTGTGAGGACTGTAGACTTACACGTGACTGTTTGCGTATGCAGTATACACGCGTTATATTTCAATGTTAACCATTGCTAACTAGGGATGTCGGAAGTGCCAAAAAGTATCGATATTTTTTTCAAGTATCGATATCGGTACCGATATATTTTTTTAAAAATATCGATATATCGGTCCAATTTGAAAGAGAACATTGGCACTCGAAGAAATTTGATATACATATTGGCTAGCTTGTGTATGTTTGTAATGAATAAACTCAAAAACTACTGTGCCGATTTAAAAAATTCTTTCACCATTAGAAAGCTACATTCACCCTAAGTAACATAGGCTCTTTTTATTGCCAGAAAATATTAGGGATCCTTACTAAAACTTTAGTAACGTAACCCAAGGTGTAAAAAAAATGCCATAAAACATCTTTCGTCGCAAGCGCTGCGGAAACGATTGATGAACAAAAGTATGTCCTACAATATTAAAGAACATATCAATAACTACAAAAAACTTTGCGATACTGTATGTCCAACTATTATCGTTATGTCACAATAACCACTTTTTACATTTTAATAATCTATATAGATAAAAGACGATGTATATGTGATCTATGGACTCCAAACGGGTAGACCATTTTTGATGAAATTTTTAGACAATCTTTAGATTAGCCCAGCGGGTGATCTTCTGAAGTTTGGTAGCGATCGGATCAACAGAATTTTTTAAATTTCTTTTTGGGAAATAAGATTTTTCTTCGATTTTTGAACATTCACAAATAAAAGCGACTGAATTCGCGCAAATTCAATACACGTTGAGAATTTAATGATAATGATTCTCATCTTTTATATGCTATATATTATCGATATATCAAATAAAAAATATCGATATATCGATATTTTTTCGACATCCCTATTGCTAACTTTTTTGTGTAGTTACTTGCCTGTTCATAGCATTTAAGTACGAGCGCTGTTAGACATTTTTGGGTAGGACTTTAGGCACTGTGAAAATTTGTACAATACCTCGCTATCCTTCAGCCAAGTCTGTGTATTTGTATTCGGATATTACTAAAGAGGTATTGTACAAATACCTACCTAAAAATGTCTAACAGCTCTCGGCCTATAGGCATATACTACCGTTGATCGGATAGCGGAATCAAGAAATCGCACCGGAAAAAAAGCAAACTTGCTTTTTATAGTTTAGAGTTTAGTCATCTTACAAAATATCCAGTTCCCCGAAAAATCCTCAAGAAAACGAAATTATAGACAATAGTTCTGTTACTATTTTATATAAGTTGTAAATGAAAATAACTTTAACAGTGTTTTAATAATTCGGAATATTATTTTATTTCGATCTAGAATTAGTATATTACACCGCAAGAGCAGGAATTTCAACTTTCTGGCCGTATGGTGCAGACTATTTTTCTTTATACCCGGTCGAAAGTACGTACTTTAATATCAGTGTGCACGAGAGAACTGTTTCGGCCCGCTGTATGCGAGTAATTCTAGCAGTGCACAAATATTAGGCTTTCTGCCTTAAAATCGAAGTCGAAAGTACGTACTTTCGACTGGGTATAAAGAAAAGTATATACTTACTGTATTTTCAATTTGAAACTAAGAAATTTACAAGGTTGGTAATAGTTAACACTGAAATAACTGCTATCGTGTATACTTTATGTTTGATCGTATACAATAAATAGCTTGTTATGACTGATTGTCATAAATGTCTTTTGCAGATTAACCATGAAACAGTTTTGCCGCGTGCTATCACTCATCGCCCATTTGATTATCACCCACCATATTATGTCCACTGAACTGTAATAATATTGGACCGCATTCGTAAACTGATTTTGATGTTTTACAGTTTTCTTATAGTTTATTTATTAATTAAGTTATTTGTTATTAAATAAATTAATAATTAATTTATTAGTGATTTCATTTTTTGTAGGATTTTTGCGTTTAGCTCTAAGTGGACATCGGAAAAACGTGTTTCTAAAATTTTCGTACTGTACCGGAATCATTATGTTTCATTTTCTTGCTAAGTTTTCAGCTAGACGCGGGAGGCCATGTTTCCAGAACTGCAAACATCTTCTCGAAAACGACTCAACCGATTTTAATGAAACTCGGTACACAACATCTTTTTATCTGTTTGTTATTATAGGCATCCGCAACAACTAAAATCGTGAACGTTTGGGCGGTATATATTATTTCTCAAAGGTGTTTTTGTCGGTATCAAAATTAATGTTTAATACGCTGTTTTGGAGATTATTTTTGTCTCTAAATGTCGCCATCTGCTGGAAATCCGTCTATTTTAACAGTTGTCGGTAATATTATAAGTAACGTAGTGGCGTAGAAGTCTTTGTACGTAACTGACAGCGTTGCCAGATATTTTTTTTGCCAAGTCGGAATTTTGGAACGTTTTGAGTGAAAAAAGCGGGATTCTTTCGTCGACAGCGGGACACAGTAAAAAAACGTATATAATCAGAAGTTTTTAAATATTTATCTTTTTATTTGAATTCAAATTACGTTTACGTGACAATAGATAGCAAGAATAGCCATAGAAAATGTATTTTAATAAAAATATGATATTTTAAATCAGATTTACCCTATCGTTAAATAGTTGAGTCTTATTCGTCTTCTGAATAAAAAAAAAAACAGAAATCAAAATCAAAAAAGTTTCAATCATTAGAAAAATATGGCATTTCAAACAATAGTCTGAGGAGTGAGTGTTACAAATTGCAACTTACAATAAGAGAATAATTATTTACGCACGGTCGAGTTATCCCCGAAAAGCGGGACTGAGCCTGTCCCGCGCGGGACATTTAATTTTGATTTAAAAATCGGGACGTCAGGCCAAAATCGGGACGTCTGGCAACGTTGGTAACTGACCACTAACGGTGCGAAGTATTTGCACGGGTCCGCTAGTTTTAAATTAAAAGATATCGCAGTTATTAAACCTAGGAGCATACTGACTATTACACCAAACTTTTTTTCGTTAATGTTCACATAAGCGAAATCTTAGGCAAAAGCTAGCTTTGCATATACATATAATATATGGACGCTGTACTTACGTGTACAAAATAACCAACATAAGTATCTATGTATGTTAGATTGTACATTATGCAATATTTGCTTTTAAGCACGCTATTTACAACAACTATAATTTACCTACTATATTATGTATAGTACATTTCAAAGTTAAATATACTTGAACGTGTATACTTTTAATATAGTGTAGGTGGGTGTCATGTAGTACATTTTTAAGTTACATTAATATTTTCATATCATTCGTTGTATCAAAATAATAAATTAAAAGAAATAAAAAATTAAATCGATTTCAAATTAGGAACCAGAAGGGTGAAATAATTTTTCCCTGCCTACACTGAATTGGAAGTCGACGCAATTATTACAGAGTGATTTATTTACGCGACTGTAAACAAAGAGATTTTTTTCATTTTTGGAGTCGGCCTGATTTTTTTATTGGATTCATTGGACATTTTTAAAAGTATCTTTATTGCACTTTTTATTGTCCAGTAAAAAAAAATCACAAATTCTTAATTCAAAGAATGTTAAATAAAAGGATTATTGCGAAGAACGAGGGGGTTTGGTAGTTTAAATACAATATAAAAACGTATAACGGATATTATGAAAAGTTTGCTAAATATTTTTGGGACTTTAGGTGTTGAGATGTATTTGTCGCAGAGAGATAATAAAAACGGAGATTTGATCAAATCCCTAAGGTAGATGATCAATTCACGGCAGATCATCTTCCGTAAATTGATCATCTACCTTAGGGATTTGATCAAATCTCCGTTTTCATCATTTCCCTGCGACATATATAATCCGAAATACGTGGTTGTTATTTTGATTAGTTCCCTAATAACAATTTTACTTACGTGAAAGGTATCTATAATTAGTTATGAGTTTTAATATGAACAATAATAAATTAATACAATAAAAATATTAGGCTTGCAACACGTTATTTATTATCTTAGTTTAACAATATGATGATGTCGAATGTACTTATAAATTTAACGCGGGTTTTCGAACCCACGACCTTTGCCTTTTTGAATATATATTTACAGCAGTAAGAGCTCGGTCCAAATATAAATAGAAGTTAGGTCTCATTAGGCTCCAAAATACATGTAATATACAGATGTTTCCAAAATTGATTGCCAAACTACCAGAAATGTACCTTAATAAAAATTCTCGTATTATTTGGCTAATAGCTTTTTTCTTAGTTGCTATGACATTGACTGCAATGGAAATTAAATTTCCTTCGTTTCAACAATTTCTTTCAATGAATTGTATACACGCTCTTGACCTCAGTTATCAAACGTCTATAATTAACAATCATTCAATTATGGGATACTTTTCAGAATATTTGTCTCGATAAAATAAGTCCAAAAGCAAGTACATTGTTATTTGTTTCAGCATTTCGTAAGAAGCAGACATTTTCAAAATACAGTATAAAATTCTCAATATTGTTCACGTCCAATTTCCCGTTAAAAAATTAAAAAAAAATAGTATAAAATATTTTTTTAGGAAATTCCATTAAATTTATAGTACAAAAATAGTTCACAGGAAACAGGACTGGAGATTCTAAATGGATAGCAGAAATATGAAGTGAGATTTGTTAAGATAAGTTTAATTGCTGTGTATGGAAATGGGGCAGTATAAACGGAACTTTAAAAATTAAATAGACAATACAAATAAAAGTTATATCTGTAGGGGTTTGTTGACCAATATTTAATAAACTTTTGTCGTTTATATTTAAAAAAGTATATTATAGATCAAAGAAGATTTGTTAATTTATTTATGATGCTTTGACACGAAATGCGAATGATTTTGACTACGTAAATGTACACACATTATGTATATTATGTATTGTATCAAAGATAAATATAATATCGTTAACCATGACCATTGGCGGCGAAACATCTGGGGGGGGGTTCTATACAGTATAGAGCCATGATTGCTTATAAAAGCTTATTATAAAAATAGATACTTAATAAATATGCTAGTTTAAATTTTTGAGGAACTGGATACTCCTTTGAGGACGGAATGAATCCCCAGACCCCCCTTCTCCGCCAATGATAATAACTCGGTGACATTTGATGTAGACACAAAACAAAGTAGCTTATGTCAGATTTTAAGTGAAATAAAATTCAATGGCTTTTCAATTCATCCACTGAGTATGTGATATAGTTGCATACTGTAGCGAAACTTTAACCACCAAGAGACACATTCACGGGAGGCTTAATAGCCTCTTCAAAAAACCGTTTAAATTTCAATTTGTAAATCTAAAAAAGTTTCCGGAAACCACGAGAAAACAGGGAACATCCCTACACTGGGATCCATCGGAATAGTTTTCCTGCGGGAAAATAATTTCTGTAAATTTCCAAGAATTCATGTAATATATTTTTTTTCTCATTGTAGAATAATTGGTAATTCAGGCGCCGCGATAGTGTAAGATTCGGTTCATGTCCCGACAATGACATTGTTTGAATAGAAAAAATTTCTAATATCATATAATATTATGGCAAAAGATTAGCTATTATATCTGTATAAAATAAAGTACGGCATAAAGCGCTTTGCTTTAATACTTATAGACATAGGTACTACGTTCAGTACTTGCTCAGGCTATTTTATGTGATTAGTGATTACTGATTAGTATTATATGTAGTATATGACAACACATATTTATATCCATTCATAACGTATGATTAAATACAAAGGTAAATTAAAAATGCTCAACGAACACAGGGCGAGCAAAAGAGGGAAAGAAAGAGAGAATAAGTTCTCTGACGAAGAGAGAACTAGTAAAAAACAGAACATTAATATCAAAGATCATTGATGATATAATATATTAAAATTCAGACCGGCAAACATTCAAACAGCGCGCGGCGCGGCTCTTCTATTTAGGTGTGATGCTCGTTTGTTTTGCTGCGAGCGATCTGCGCGGCCTGTTTTGTTTTCTTTCTTCTTTATACAGTCTTTAATATTAGGGTTTGTTCTTTTCGTTTTATTTTTACAGCTAATTTGTAAAGAAAAAAATATTGATAGTTGGTTTTGACGTGGTTCGAAATTTTGTTTGTCAATAATTACCTACATCGAAACGCTCACTTATTTCTTAACTCATACTGTACCGATTGTCATGGCTTTTTTTGTTAGCTAAAGCTATTGGTTACGAATTTTTGCAATAACATTTTAGAAGTTTTCTAGTTTTGTCTAACATATCATGCGGCATTATTGGTGTTTGAAAAAATTATTTGGTCAGTGAAATCGTTTATATAACAAAAAATTACCGAATCACTTGCTTAATAATTTTGACAAAAACGTTATTCAATATCGTGTTAGTTTATAGTCTGCATAGACTGATTACTAATAGAACTCAAATTATATAAAAAATCGCGATTTTAAGAAAGTATTTAAACTAACGGCTTACGATGTAAACCTATATAAGTTTCTTTAAAAGTTCGTGTTTCTGTCAGCCGCTTTCTTTTGTGGTCATTGGTGGTCAATGCATTTTGTAACATCTCCACCAATTCTATGAAACTTTGGTCAATATTTATAAGTGATCAATTTATAAGCAATGATAACATGATATGCTGTATCGTCGTTAGTTTAACATTCATCAGGCACAATTTCAGCAGAAACTCAGCAACATTGAAATGAAATTGAACGAACCTCCTCAGCAACTCTTAATAGCCCCAACCATTGAACCTACTTTGTTTTCTATACTTACGTTCTTTTTATTATTTTTATTGTATATTTTAAGGCCGTTTATTATATTTAAACATCTGCTTAAATAAAACTGTTAATTTTCTTTGGAAAAATATTAACACTGGTCGTAATGCTAAACAAATTAGAGTATTGGCTAACACGTATTTTATAGGACATGTTTAAATACCATGAAATTTTGGAAATGATACTGAAGTTAAAAAAAATACATCCCTTAATATTATTTAATTTTTCAGTAACCATGTCTACAGATAATTGTTTTTACTGTTTATCAAATTTGTACCCAGCCGACTTTGTAAGCATTTTAAAAATACATATTACATCTTCATTATATACCTACTACATCGTAAAATTCGAATTTGAAACAATCCCACTGATTTTGTTGATGTTTCGTGATAATCTTAGTCTCCTAAATAAATAAATTCCAACTTGTGTATCGAAATTGGTTGTCTTTCTGGTGTCGCCTCTAGATCCCGCCATCCGACCAACACCAATAGTGCCTAAATACTGCGTTTAGGACAGTTACACTAATAATCATTTATGCAGGTATTATAAGCCTAAATCGAATTAATAATTTAAAAGTTTCGACGATTTCTACACATTGGTCAGTTTGTAGTCATTCGGTCTGGGCAAACCAATTGTTTTGTATGCCAGTATATGTGTGTTTACGTATGCTGCGTGCACGCTTCAATTTAGTCAAAAGTACTCCATTCAAGTATGTTCATTATATTTGATATTTCCTCCTCATTATGTACGTATATTATGTCAGATACACTTTCAGGGCCGGACGAATTAACGAAGATTTACACAACTAATTCTTCCACAAATTTTGTCATCTTCTCTTTCGAATTGAAATTGTTCTACTTAGTTTTCGTTCGGACGCTTTGTTTTTAATTAACCGCGTAAAGTGAAAACTCGTAACTCGAGAACTCACGATTAATCTCTTTCTGTTCAGTTTTCGCATTGTTTTGTTGTCGTCGAGCGTCTATAATTTATCTGTTTGGAGTTCGTAGTTTGAATTAAACAATGTATTGAATAAACAAAATAACACGGAGAATTTGACTAGTTGAAATGAAAACACTGTTTTTTTCTGTTCACCGACGTTTCGTCTTTATTTAAGATTTCTTCAGGCTTTTTATGTAACATGAATTTGTCAAAATAATAATTTAATATTGTTATTTATAGCGATTTTTTAATGCATCATTGAATTAAAATTGTAAGAAATATAATATAATAAATATTTAATTATTAAAACTCAAAAACAAAAAGATATCACAAAATTTGATATGCAACATGAACACGACAGTCGATAAAAATAAAACAACTTTAGACCAAATCCAAATAAAAGTTTTTTTTACTGTAATTTTGAACTGATAAATTACATTTATTGGATCACTGAAACATTTTTACACTTATCTAATTACTTACAAAATTTACATTAACTATCATAATGTGCTTAATGATTAAAAATAGCTACAGATCGAACAACTTCATCGTGAACCTACGACCAAAAACGTAGATTAATTGCTATGAAATGATGAGAAAATAGGAAAATTGTGTTGTAAAAATCGTTATTTTTGACAATTCATTTTCGATGACATCGAAAAATCGTAAATGTCGTCCTGATATTATCCTCGCCTTTGCGATTTTTTATTTTGGGATTAAAAACGAAAAATTGTTAAATCCTGAAATTTTGAGTTTTATTTTAAAAGGAATAATTCAGATTGCAGTTTTGCAGCCCTTCAAAAATTAATTCAGTACCGATCCTGTGTGAATGTCAAGTATATATGTATTATGTATGTCTGTTGTCAGACCCTGAAATGTCTGTCAGAATCCCTGATGCTTATTATTACTATTGCCTCTCTATAATTACTAATTTTAAAGAACAAGTAGATGAAAATGTTTCATTTTTATTGCTTTATTTTTCCTTTGAGTTAGATGCAAGCTTCTGATTATAAAATTAAAAGGTTTGAACATTAAATTGCTTCCTTAAATTCAGTCGGTTTTGGGAATTTCGCCTTTATTCTTTTTTTTTTTCATTTCCTTCATTACTTCTTAAAATTTTGATTATAAATATTTCTTAATTTCTCCTCAAAAGTTTTCCTTTAAATGAGCAATTTTAGCAATATTTTTTCTCGAAAATTAAAAACAAAAAATGTAATTCAAAACCGCTTTTTCGATATTGCTGATTTGTTCCTATCATCTTAAGAGAGCTTTAATGTGACTACCGAACTGAGCGATCGATCGTCTTTACAAATCCATAGGTACCTTTAAAAATATAATGCTACTTTTATTGAGCGAATATTATGAAATACGAGGTATCATCCAGAATTCTTTAACAATCAAAGTATGTTTGTCTGTCTGTCTTTGAAGTAATGATTGTTTAGTATCTTGTATCTAGAATCTAGGTACCTTCCGTAAGAATCTTCTACAGCTTTAGTCGAAATTTCGTTAAAAAATTAAGCTGACTGATCCCTCAGATTGTAAAATATGCTCTCGGGATATTTCGAGCTCTGGTTGCAAAATTCATTTTATTACTCTGTTTATTAGCTGTGATTAAGCATTAAGCTTCACAAAATTTGGCTTGCTGCTTAAAAGTTTCAAAAAACATATATTTTTGCTCTAAAAATTAAATAAAAAACCTGATATTCGTCAATGTTTCTTTAAAGCACGTCACGAGATTTCGAATTACGGGTATACAAATCAAAATTTTGAAGTTTTTTTTGTATACAACTTTTTGTTAAAAATACTGTAAATTTGGCTATTTTTTTTCAAATTTAATTTTATATATACAAAAATTTGTGTAAAACATGCTAATTTTCTCATTTTATCTGATTTTAAAACGATTATTTAGATCAATTAAACTGTAAAAAAAACTTGACTAAAAGTTATATGATGATACATATATTTGCAGTTTATTTTAAGCATTGAATAAAATTTCCATAGTAATTAAAAATTTCCGAAACGTGAGTAAGTGCATTTTACATGTACACATATCTAACTTCTTGTATGATAGTACTATGTGGGTGAAAAAGGGGGTACATTGAACAGCTGGTAAATAGTCACCTTAATTTACGATTTAATTTTATTTGTATTGATAATCCCTCGTATTATATTACATACCTATATGCAGGAGTTTTATACCTATAACATAGCGCTATTTTTCATACAAAGGTACGCCGATACGAATGTTCAGTGATTTTACCTGCAATCTTGCAATCTGCCGAAACAACGATTTGGTTAGTTACAGATAATTGGCTTTTTAACCTTTAAAAAAAACTATTGGTGTGAAATAGCCACACTTGACTTAAATTCTTCACATCAGGTAGATTGCTGTGGCTGAATACGTCGCTAAAGCAGATTATAAAAATATTATGTATAGTAGGTATAATAATTTAAAATAACATCGTCGATCAGAGATTCTCAATATTAAATAATAGCCTTAATTCGCAACTTGACGCGGGTTATACATGTGTAATATTGTATATCATAGTTGCTCCTGTGAACTCCAATTTTGCTCGTAGATTCAATCCCTGCAAAAATGTCATCTTTGACGCAAATCTAGCTCAAAGAGTGCGATATAAAATAATTTTTTATTCAATTTATAATATTTCATCGAAATCCATTGAGAATATTTATGAATTAAATCAAAGTGTATGTAAAGTTATAACTTCGAAACCAAAAGAACCGAAATGTACGTCTGTGCCTGTTGATCATGAATAATTTGAAAAATTACATAGTATATTTTTCGCGTTTTATTTATATTCTATCAAAAACAGAGATGTGAAAAAGGAGCCAAGTTCGATACTATGTTTGTATCCGCATTTGTGGCATTTCAATAAATTCTATTCTATTCTACCTACAAAAAAGATTTAGGATCTAAAAGGGTACCAAGTATTCATTTGGAAAGTTTTCCAATTTGTTTATAATATTAAACATGAAACCTTGCCAAGTAAAAATTGGACACCCTTCTAGATCTCAGTTCTTTTTTGTAGGTAGTACCGAACTTGACACATTTTTCGCATTTATGTTTTGGTGGGATTTCAGTAAATAATCTCATCATATTATGCATAGCAACTGCCTGTACTCTGTATTTTTCAGGACGGATGTCGCTATTTCGTGTTAGAATCACACCATGTATTTTTATTAATTTTCTGATTTTTCTCGTATTTATTACCTTAAACACTATATTCCCAAAGCTCTAGCTCGTTTGGAAGTACCCAAGATTTGTGAATGGCCAAAATCGTGTTTTTTGGACATTCGTATCTTAGAAACTTTTCCACCTAGGCGTATGATATTTGGAATTCTGCTTCTTTTTGGCAACTAGCCCTCTTGAAAAAAATAGAGGGGGTTGAAAAGAGCTCGAAATGGTTCGTGTAAATATAGTGCACAGTGCTTTGCGAGAACTTGGCCGATTCATGATAGATTACGTTTTGACTGTGACTGAAGCAAAATTCCTGGAATTCCCGTGTAATTCGCGGCGTAGTATGGATGCTAAAAATATTGAGGCACTCTGGAAATCATACTTTTGAACAAAGATCGTTCCGAAGCAATTTGAAGTCTACAAAGAATTTGTTTTTTATTAATAATAATTATATGAATTGTAATATGCATATGTATACTGTTATATGTAACATAATTTATAACTAATCTGCATTTTTATTATCGTATTCCTGTTGCGAATAATTAAAATTCAATAAACACTACTGACATGAGTATTATTAATAAATAAAGTTCATGCATGCGCTTTAACATTAAATGAAATGAAAAAGTTTTGATCAATTTTTAACGTTGATTTTTTTGTAGTTACATTTTCACAATAAGATCTGTCAGGTTTATTTGTAAGGCAGACAATGAAAATTGTAAGTAATTGATGGTTTTTCATAATCTGTATACATGTCTTAAATAGTGTTGAGCCGTATTCGAGATACCAATAACAAATACTATTTTTTTTAAACTGAGCCTGTATACTACCGATTTGATGTTTTCCATCATGTGATCTGTTAAATTCAAAAATGTGAAAGAACTTTTTGAAACATTTTATCAGCTCCAAGTTTATAAGAGTAATGTTAAAAACGAAACAGACGACTGTAAATATTTAAGTAATATTGCTTATTAGTATAAGGTAGAATATTATTGTTCAAGTAGCCGGTTTCACACAGCTATAAAACAATAAACACAGTAAATAATTTTCTTGAAACATTTTATAATACTGTAACTTCTGAACTAAAAAAGATACCGATCTGCGCGTGTGCTCTGGAACGTTTCATTTAAAAAGTATAAAATCGAAATTCTGTCATTAAAAATATTAATAACCTAACTACTTTTAAACATTAATCAAAGTTGAAACCAAATTCTTCTCTTTAAATTAATCATCATAATCTTTTGGAATCAAAAGTGGGACATGTGCACAGAACTATAACGATTTTTCCGTAAAATAGTAGACATGGGTAGTTCCAGACATGTATAGCTCCCGGAACCATATTCTCTCTTGAACACATTTTCTATCTTCCCCTAAAACGCATATTAATATGTCTATACTCCGGCATA
Source organism: Venustoraphidia nigricollis (assembly GCA_034508555.1). Lineage (NCBI taxonomy): Eukaryota > Metazoa > Arthropoda > Insecta > Raphidioptera > Raphidiidae > Venustoraphidia > Venustoraphidia nigricollis. The sequence goes on along the minus strand of JAVRKA010000022.1, from coordinate 6,343,968 downwards.
TTATAATCCGATTTCATTATAAGATGTGCCCTATATCAGCTAAATTATTCGTTCGCTCCCGAATGAGAGTGTATATGTAACAAGTTCGGATATACTCGTCGTTTTAAACGCAACGGAGTACGGTCTAGGGAGTATTCAATTCTGATACAATGAAACGAGACGTTACTCGAACTGACGAGGTCGTTCTGAGAACATCTTTCACGGAACCATGTCCTCAGCAAAGAAAACGTTACATGTTCGTTCCGTCTTCGGAACTGTTTTGCTCAAAAAATCCATTATCCGCCACTGACTATAAACATTGCAAGAGCATCCAGAAGAATCTAATTCGATACCTTCGTGATGTACATAAAAAATAAATTCACTGTCAGGTGTGAAGCAAAGCATAAGACAAATACATCCACTAAATACTAGTGCCTCTTCGTAAATCTACAATATAGACTGGAGGGCACTTACAACACAAGCTATAATATATTTATGTATACATATATAGGTATATTATACACATACAGAGAAACTATATGTTTAGATAGAGAAAGAAGAGCTTTTATGTCGGGCCGCTCCTTTAATCAACACCTTGACCCGTGTTTTACAAATTCCTTCTCAGCTCGAGTTAGCTTCAGGTGATTTATTATGAGTTCGTCTATTGGCCATCTCAGCGGGGTCCAGGTAAATGTAGTTACCTGAACGACGTTTATTCTCGACTATGATGCCGCCAGATGCGCGTTCGAAAGACCCAAGCCGACAACAAGAACATCAGCGTCCACCGCATGATCAACATCACATCACACTTTGCTCACAGCGTCTGCTAACTCTTCTTAGCTAGACTGCTGTTAGATGTAAAAATCCACTATGTGCTCGCATTCGATGTGGCGTACGAACGACTCTAGAGAACTGGGAAAGCTTTCATCAAAAGACGAGACTTGAATATCTTTCCGTTTGATTGTCAATTTTTACACGTAGTCAGTGGCGTAGCTACCAGAGGGCTAGACACCGGGGTCCCCAAACTCAGGGGGCCCTCGGACCCTGACCAGCAAACCTTTAATTGAACTAGCGAAAAATTCTCTCATCTTCGGAATGTAACACGTCGAATTTAATCATGCCAAATCGTTTGAAAGAATACAGGAGAATTCCCAAAAAATTTCAAACTTCTGTTCGAAACTTGTGGGGAATTCCCCTGTATTCTTTCTGTTGTTTGTGCAGTGCTGCCAACTTAATAGATTCGCCGTCACATTTAGCAGGCTAAGGCAATAAGGGGTTTATAAAAATAATTCGTTAAATAAATTAAAACTTTATTGGAACAAAAACTTTTTATAAAAAACTTTATATTATTTTCAATTTAAAATTTTTTTCTGTAAACTGTTACTTGAAAAAATTCCAGTATACACAAGAAAAATAAATTTTTTACTTGAGAAACGCTATTCTTTAGTTCATTATAACATAGGTTTGCTCTGCTTTGCAACTTTGAACTATTTATATATATTTACATTTTGACTTGATCAAATCTAAACAGTTTAGTTAGGGCCCCAGTTTTTTTTTTGCACCAAGGCCTTTGGTTACCTAGTTACGCCTCTGGTCGTAGTTTTTGGACTATTCTGTGATGAAAATGAAACATGTTAGATTAGTTCAATTAGGGCTTACAATACCGAACTAAAAACTGAATACCGGTATTTGATATTTGAAATTTGAAATATCGGGATACCGGTATTAAAACCGGTATTATTAATAAAAAATTTACTAGTTATATTTTTACTTACCTCAGTTTTTATATTGACTTGTTAACAAATAATATATGAAATCCAAAAAATATTGTTCTGAAATGAGTAGATATTATTTATTTGATTACATAGAGAGTAGGAGTAGATAGATACAAAAAAACGTGCAAGTAAAAAAAAGTACATATTAAATTCTATGTTACATTTTACATGGCATTATATAATTAAAGAAGCAAAAAATATAATTAAATTGTTTATCTTCAAAAAACATTTCTTGTAATTAATTAATATTATTTTAAATTAGATTTATATTGTGCATAAATTCAATTTTTATCAACTAATGTAATACCAAAATACCGGTATTTTTACATAAATACCGGTTTTTAATAATGGACAAAAATCGTCCGGGATTCCGGTATTCGGGATCCCGGAATCCCGGTATTGTAAGCCCTAAGTTCAATTCTATTTTATGAAACATGCAGAAAGATACGTAAAACTGTGATTTTTGACGCCCAACAACTAAACTCATTAGCGTTTGTGATTTAAATAGAATATGTTAAAACAATTGGATTATATCCTTTCGTTAATCGTATTGAATTGTTTTAACATGTTCTATTTATCGCAAGATACATTATCACAATATAATACAAAAATTGAACTCACTACAAAAAAGGAATAAAAATGTGTATTTAACGAGGATAAAATATTTTTGGCTTCATTGTATCACCTCAGCTAGAAGTTACCGCAATTATTTCATAGTGGTTCATTTACATGCCTCTAATTGCATATAGATAGGGAAGGTGATTGTAAAATAAAGGAAAAAATTGTATAATTCTTTTTGCTTTTTTTACACTATCAAAGTTCAAGGGATGGAGAAAATTAAACTCTTTTCAGGTACAACTTCTGTGCCGCTTTGAGTTATTCACTCAAGAAAAGAGGTCTTCGATTTAGCTTTTGTTTTACATTCACTTGAAACGATCATAAACAGAAATGTCAATTAAAATTCGATTTTGTCCTAAACAATTATTTTTTATTTTAATCAATCAAAATCTTAACTGGTGCGATTATTGTGAACTTAATTTAGCAATGCGCGTTTTGTGCTCTGCAAATTTTATTGTTTCCAGCAGTAGTTAATATTTTATTGATCTATGAACTAATAATCAATATTTTTGTTGGCTTCATTTTGATGTACTTGATTTTTCAAAAAGAAATCTTTAGAGTTGGTTTACAGGAACCAATACGAGTATGTAATTTAGAAGTTGACTATTATTTAATTTAATTGGACTAAATTTTATAAGATTATTGTAATGAATTGACATTTGAAATGACAGATGTACAAACAATTAATATTTAATTATATACAAGTGAATTGTCTGCTGTATAAAATTATCTTCAGAAATGCAGAGCTTGCCGCACAATGAAAAGACATACAGATACATTGACTTTAGAAAATAATCAATGTCAAAATTACTACATATACTTACAAATATTATTAAGTGCGTTTAACATTAAGAAAAAATACTTTTCGTATTTTTAACAGATATTTACACATTTTTTAAAATACATAGGTACTTTAAAGATCAATAAAATGTTGTAATGACTTTCAGACTGTTTAATATAGATCTCGTAGAGTCAAGTGTCCGATTTTTGGAATTGTATTTTATTTCGTAAATGTGTCATTGAACCGCGTGTTTATCAACAGACACATGGGCGTATATATTTTTCATATACAGTTGGATTCATGTATTTTCAACACCATCTTCTTTCAAATTTTTAGTCTCTACTTCTCTCGTAGTGTCTCCCCTTATTCTACCCAGTAACTACGTTAGACAGCGTTTAACCTCAAATTCTATGACTGCTACGAAGTGAGGATGAAGGAGAAGTTGAAAATACATTAGTAGATTAATCCCACAAGACTAAAACCTTCGTGAGTACTACTGTACATGCAAAACCGATGATTACAGGATTTTGAACGTAAATAGCGTAATAATTTAAGAAAATAATTTAAGAAAAATTTGCAAGAAATTCCGATGTAGCACTGTGTTTCTAGTTATCGATTGGATGATATCGATGAGACACACTGTATAAGTAACCATGCGTGTGTATATTTTCAACATCATAAACATTATAAAATATGAGATACAGCGATGACACTGTAATAGTGCTCATTTAAGACGGTAGTGTATATGTATATAATGTGTATTTTTGTATTGGGTGTTCACGAAACTGGATAATATATTATACAAGATAAATGACTACTACATTTTTTTTAAAGGAAGTCAAGCTATTTTTTTCATAATACGCTTCTATTTAATTTTTAATGTGGCTTTCTATATGACTGCTACAAATCTCGCGAGTCCATTTTGACGGACTTCTGGTTGAAATTTTGCATAAACGTGTAGTTCCGATGACAATACCTATAGAATTATTAGAAGTAAGTAATCAATTTTAATAAATTAACGTGTTTAGTAAATTAATGAATAGATCCGAACCTGGTATACAGTAATATCAAACGAGAGTGACTAACCTTGCGCCACGTTTTAAATCATCAACCCTAGAGTACGCACAAAGCAATGAATAAATAATGTTGTGACCTAGTAGTCGATCCACCTGTGGTTGTTTTTTTTTTAATAAAAAAAAAAAAAAAAAAAAAAAAAAAATGTTGCACACAATCTGTAGAGCCGTGCCAGTCGATCGCAAACTATGCACTTGCTGTTAACTATGGCGTGGGAAAGTGGACAGATAGACGACAAAATTGTGAGTGGGTGTAAATTTGTTCGCGTACGATACAATCAATTCTACGTACAATAACAAAAAATTATTCTATCAGCGACGTCGTATGTAGTTTGATTTAGATACCGTTATCTTAATGAAAAAATGATAATAAAATGGATCTCATAGAATATGATCGTTCTACTGATTCGCTTTTCGTTGAAGTAGGTGTTGAAACATCAACTAATTTAATATCTTTCAATTATATTTTTGCAATACTTAATTTATTTTACTTACGTTTATTGTAAATCTACCTTTATATTGTCATATTATTCAACTATGTAGTCATTATGTAATGGACAGATTTTTGATTTTTTCTTTTCACGAACAATTCATCATTCGGTGTTCAACTTAAAATCATTGCGTGTTCAAAATTTATTTACGTTTCTTTACTTAATTCATTAACATAAGGAAGGAAGTTAAAAAAAGTTGCAAATAATTTAATATAACATTTAAAAATTCCGAGTTTTCTCAATACACGTGGCAGTGCGGTAGTTGAAACTTACAAAAACTGTTTTGCTAACCTTGGTTGCTTTTTAGCACATAAAGCAATATTTGAAATGAAGGAGGATTTGCCTATAATTTATGAATCGATCATTACATAACCATACTAAAGATTCTGAAAGAAAACGCATGTTTAATGAAGTGCAATTTTATGAGAAAGTGTGATAGAATAGATTTATTTTGAGAATTCGATTTTCGGGAGTATTATAAAAGCTGTTTCTCGTTAATCGTGGAAATTTCAAGGAGTTGCTGTCTGGTCATAGCAGAAGTTGTTTGTCTGTAAGTATGATAAAATTGAAAATATCTAATAATCCATGTTTGTTGCGATTTTTTATAGATATATCTATTGCGTTGATACTATTTTTGGCGAAATTATAATTCCTTTTAAAAATAAAATCCATAAAATATTATTAGTCATCACTTAAATCTAATTTATAAAATCTAGAACTAAATTTTGACTTACAAGATTACGACATCTAGTTAATATCTCAACTTGAGGTAATATAAGTTTTACAAAACAGTCGATATATCTTACAAAGCTCACAAGTTACAACCAAGTTTTATGTAAAATTAGTATTTGATATTATGTAATAACGTTGTTTATTTAGTTCTTTAAACCTGTTTTGAAAACTAAATTCATTATGATTTAAATTCATCTTTATAATAAAAAGAACAAGATCTGGCTTCTTTGACATTTTTCCGACTTAGCTATAAGTCATAATAATGCTATAAACAAGCGCTATATTATTTGTTTAGAAACACAGTGTCGGCCTACTCATTTTTTTTTATCAAAATACCAGAAATTCCCTTGTTTTCGATTGCGGTAATGTCGACTTTTACCCGACTACGGGACGTCAATGGTAAATATTACGCTCTAGAGTTGAAATGGATAGACTCATTTAAACAAATGAGGTATTGGTACAGACCCTTTGAATATCCTAAGTTATATGACGCCACAAACTTTCTAAAAACTCATCGAGATGAGTATCAAATTAAAGCTCTTGACGAGTAGACTTCAAGATAGATGTAAGATAGATAGTATACTAAAACTAATATCTTTTTACCCGACTACTTTTCTTATTATTGGAAGCTTGTTTTGTACTTTCGTGTTAGCATGTAGTCGGTTTTTTTTTTGTTCTTTTAATAATTTTTTGCAGAAACATTACTTTAAGCCAATCGTAGTTAAATAAAAATTACCATATCCTTTATTTAAAGTAAGATTCAATAATGGAGGTGTTTTACAAAGTTTCAAAATTTAAAATCAGCTAGTTCATCTGCGCGTCAGGGTCTAAGATTTTTTTATGAAGTTTACCGCATATTTACACTTTTCGATCATTCTGTTAGATTTTTGAATCAATTTTTAACCGACTTCAAAAAAAGGGGTTATATACAATTCGACGCATTTTTTAGGTTAGTTCTCGATATCTTCGCCAGTTGTGACCTATTTTGAAAAATGTTGACGCCATTTTGTTCAGAATGTTATCGGATGGGTTCCACATAGTTTTTCTTCAAATCAGTCCAGTCGTTTTTGACTTCAAAAGAGGAGTTTTTTTATATATTTTAAGTCATATCTCCAGCAATATTTGTGAACCGATTTTGATGATTCTTTTTCTATGTAATAGAGCATACCTAGGGTGATTCCACATAAATTTTACTTATATCGGCTCAGAGATTTTTTGTATACCTATGTCTAATTTTAAATTTAGTATTCAAAGATAAAAAATGCGATATTTGAAGTGCATATTCCAAATTCTCTTAAAAGTAAAAAAACAAAACTTAAAAAATGAACTATGTTGACAATTTTTTTTTTAATAACTTCTAAGTTTTTAATTTTGATTCCGATACGAAAAATACGGAAAATGATTTTATAGAATGTTAATTGTATAGACAAATTGAGCTCGTTTATTAGGAAGTTTAAATTTTAAGTTTTTTCATTAAGTTCGTCCAGGTGTTTTTTTTTCTATATTTAATCTATTTATGCAAATTAATAACTTTTACCAGTACCTACATTTATGTGTAAAGACCGCCGTGTTCTAGGGTTGTTTATGGAAATAGAATCGGAACGACAGCATAAAATATTTATGATTATTTTTGTGAAATAATAAATATTTATTTTGTTTTATAAATTTGTTTTACATATTCGTTTTACTGATTTGTAAAATATCTTTGAAAAGCTAAATTGTCTTAAAAAAGGTACGAGTGGCGCGGTGTCACGCAATTTGATGTGTACATGCGAACTCATATTGGTTTCATTTAGAAAGAAGTTAGAAGTTACACTTCTTTGGCGTGATTAAAATCGAATTTTTATAATATTTTATATAAATATATATTTTTATAAATAAAAGGATTGGAGTGAGATATTATTACTAATATTCACAACTAACAAATGTTTTCAATAATATTTATCAATCACTTCTGTATATAATTGATGAGCACATTTGCAATTTTTATTTGTGTTGAAATATCACCTGACATCTGTCATATTCACTGTTTTATATTTTCGATTGCTGCGTCATCCGTCGAATTTTTGGTAAACGTGCTTAAAATCAAAACATTTGACAAAATGCCTAAACCATATTGTTTAGCGAGCAGCTTCATCGTATAGGTGATATAAAACGATTATATTTAAGAGAAATAAAACTTCCTGTGAACTAATGCTACGACATGACTATTTTAAGACAATAAAGAAATAAGAATCAAATAGGCTATTTTTTAGATACATCGTAAATTCAAAATTTTGATCTTGTTCATTTAGCTATATTTCGTCGTATTTCCATAAACGACTATTTCCAGCTTAATGTCGGAACTAACTTACTGATCACTAACTCACTAGTCACTATTCACGAGAAGAGTCGAAGTGTATTCAGCGGACGAAAACCACGCCCACATGTAACACTAAAAATATTTATACTCTTAAAAGAACGTTTAGACTTGCCGCCTTATAAAACAACGCTACATAATTATTATACCTATACATATAAACTTGTACATATTAAGAATCAGTGGCGGCGAGACGTTGAATTGTGATCAGTGGCGCGGTAATCTTGAATAAGATTCGATGACGATGATTAATGACTGATGACTTCCATGAACTACAATGACATCATGTCGGCTTTTGTATTTTTACACATATAATTACTAGTGGTCAGTTTTTTCTTCATGAGTGGCGATTGATGCTTTTATCAGTATAATCTACCGTCGAAAATAGATTTGAGGTACACATTCAATGTTTTGGTTTTTGAAATTGCAACTTTACCTCACAATTGCGCCGTTTCAAAACGAAGTAAACTAACAGATTTTTTGTCTCAAAAACAAATCTTGTTCACCAAACGCGAAAGAATTAAAAAAATAAGCCGGGTGATGAAAATTTGTGAAAAGTAACGAAATTTTGAGCCAAATTGGAGTAAACATTTAGATAAACCACTGGAATAGTTAAATTTTCAGTAACTTGAAATGCTCATCATTCGGGTTAATTCATTTCCAATCTGCCCCGCTAATGAACTTAACTGTTAAGCGTCTATCTACAATATTTTATTTCTGTACGGTTTAATGAAGATGACACAAAATATTGCGTAATATCGTTTGTCTATAAAATTTAAATAGACAAGATAAAAGTTTTCTGTATTGTAAAATATCAACAGCTAGGTAAAATCCAATGAAAACATATTTAGCTGACAACAGCTTCTATAACTTTTCTGAATACTTATTTATATTCATACTAATTATGAATGAGAAACTTAAACTATTTTAATACTGTAAAGGTGTAAGTTTGGATGTAGGAGGTAATCTCTGAAACTACTTATCCGATTTCAAAAATGTTTTCACGAAGATTTAGAGTGGACCATTAGGATGGACGAAGACTAAATATTATCACGTTAAAATAAAAGCGCTTTTCGTGGAGAGCAATTTTGCAACGTAAGTCGACAAAAAAACTGTCGTTACTATCGAGCTGGGTGCAGCCTCGCAAAGCAAGATTGTAAAACGGTGGAGCTAGCTATAAAAAATTGTTGATCTTAATCGCTTGTGGAGCCGTGAGTAGCGGCTAGTTGTAATATATATAAATAAAAAATAATAATAATAACTCATGTATAAGTGGCCATATAATTAAATTTTATTGTAATTTTATTGAAGAATTAAACCTATAATAGATCTTTAATAAATTTATCTATCTACATATTGCAGAAAAGACAACAGGAAATTAAAAAATCGTTCCAGATTTTCTAAGTATTCCATGTGGTGTGTACTTTCTTTTACGGAAAAATAACATTCGTTTCATTGTCATTTGTTGCGCTTGACTTCAGTGTCGCATTGTATAAACATAATAATACAAATAAAAATATAAACATTTGTATAGGTACTTTATTTTCACAACAAATATTTGTTGAACGAACAAATCATTCTGTCATTGCGTGTAATACTGGACGTAAATGAATGGATTCTCTACCTACGCACCTGTATAGAACACTAATATAATAATGCATAGATGATATCTAGGCAGGAGTGGAGTAGTGCATAGAAGAAAACAACTATGATCGAAATATAGATCAACACAAATAAACTAAAAAAACGAGTATCAGTCAAGTAACAAAAGTATTCGAACGTCACGCGAATCAAATACCCAAAAATACTCGAAATAATAAGGGATATATTTCTTAGAGTCGCGTCCTAAATAGCGTTTACCAATCGATCCAGATCGGATTACGACTGACTTACAAGAATGGTAATATAATAGCGCTCATCACCATATCTGACCCAATAATGGCAAATAGTAATAATGGACCATCGGTGGCAAGTGATATTGACCCAGCGACGGTAATATAATGCTGATCAATCAATGATTGCTGATACAGTAAGGACCCAATTTACTAAATTCTCTTCTCGCCTGTAACAGGATGAATAGTATACATGTAATAAATATTTAAAAAATGACCCAGTGGTAAATCCCCCATCATTAGTCGATCGATAGCAGAACCAGGTACTGATTGATTCGTAAAGATGGTGGATCCTAGGGGGTCCAGTATTTAATAAACGCGTTGTTTTTTAATAGAAACAAGTAGTATAGATAGTAAAAGTTTAGATAGGTACTGAAAAATGTTTGGAAAGTTTGACTCAAACTCGAAAATCGACTATTCTTTTAATAAACTTAAGCCAGCTTTCTTACGACCTCGTTAAACCTTGTCAGGACAGTAATGTCCACTATACCTTTGTTTTTAATATGGTTTTCAACCATCAAAAGACACTTTGAAATTGTCTACAATAAAATCATCTTTTCTGGGACACCTTCAAGATAAAAACCGTATTTTTCCAAAGGAATACTACTCTTTTAAAATGTTCTGACGGATTTTTTAAAATAAAGATTATTTTTTGTGAAACACTTAACATGCTTGGGTCTGCGAAAAAGTAGTTGAAGATCATCACGCCAAAGCTCTGATTATTACATAAGTAGCTTGTATTAAAATCACTTGACGGTCATTGTAAATAAAGAACATCGCTATTCGGATTTATGGAAGCTTTTGTTTTGATCTTTTCTCAACGAACGAGTTATTCCTTACTACAACACTGTACACAGATACAATATTGAGTGTGTTTGTGTAGAGTTAATGTGTATTGTGCAGTTGTTACCAGAGATGGCCATTTATACCGCCACAAAAACATTTGTAAACACCATCCAAATAGCTTCGGCGTGCTGTCTCTCATTCTAGCGGTTTATTTCTCTCGTTCTCACCCATCAGAAAAGCCGGCTTTCTGTTCTGTTAACACATCTCGTCACTTACAAATTATCAACAAGCGATTCTTTAACTCATTAAGGGCCAGATTATTATTATTTTGAAAAAATATTTCATATTTTTTTCGAAATTTAAGTAGGTAATATACTATGAAATTTCACAGTAATGCCAACAAAAAAAATTATAGACATAAAAACGTATGTAAATAACATTGATGACAGATTGTAAAAAAATTGTCAGACTTAAATAAAAAAAAAAGAACAAGTGTCCTCACATGATGACACGGGCCTTTAATGGGTTAAAGAGCAATTTTACAAATTGGTATCGGAAAATCTAGATTGCAGAATATCTTATTAGATGGAATGAGAAGATTCGAAGGTGATGCATAAAATTGAATAATACCTATATTATGCTAAATATAAACACATAGAAATAATAACATTAATGCTCGTTTCGCTAGTAATGTTAGCACGGTCAGGACTTTTATTGTCTTTATGATCATTTTCCAGATGATGCCAAAAACACCACTGTGTTGCATTAATGGTTTTAGTAAAGCAAAATAATTTCGGGTCACTGGTAAAGGTTGGCAGACATTTGAGTGCGATCATCCATAGATAGTTCTCGTCTGGTGTTAGGTTGGTATTGGTATACTTCGTTGAGACACATTATAATACATCTATATGTATAATGGAGCATAATACATGTTTAAAGTCAACATAAAGGGATGTATAAATCATATAACAGGTGTATAGGTATATTTGTACGCTTCTTTGAGAAGACACATACACCGCTAATAGTTCTACGGTCAGGGCGCATTATGATCTAAGCAGGGGGCATGCCCCTCTATGCTATACCTACATCATATTATCTACATATTAAGATCTATGCATGTATGTATAGTAAAGCTTATTTTAGATAGAAACAATTCTTACATTCAAATTTCGAATTTTGGTCATAAAAAAATATTAGTGTATTTGTTTCTGAACCAGCGTTAACAAAAGTGGAGCCCAATCGGGATCATTTTTAATTATATCCAACACGCGAAGACCACTATGCACGATTTTTTAAAATTAATTTTTAAATAAGTTTTCTAAAACATTTTTTTTCTTCAAAGCTTCAGTGAACAAAGGAACTGTAAAACAGTTTGTCGGCGCACAAGACATAGTATTCTAGCAATTTTACGATACCTATATAACTTATGAAATTCATTTTCTTAAGTTAATTTAAAATTATACATTTTTTTTTGTTAACAGTTTTAACATCAACTTCGTTGACAATTTCGATGGCAGACTTGCTTCTGTCTAAAACGGGCTTAACATTGCTAATACACAAATATCTATGTATTTATATAATACATATTATGATGATATTGATGAGTTGTCAATCTGGAGTACTGATTGATTTTATTTTAAACATGTCGTTCGTATATTGCAAGCCCAATTTCATTACAAATTTAAAAAAAAACTCTTAACATACACGATTTACATTGTTTTGGGATCAAATATATAATTTCAGAGCATTTTGGGCCCAAATTAGAATTATCAGTAATTTTTATACAATAGATTCTTTCTACATGAAATATTTATTACCTTTGGTTTTGAAATGGTTTCGAAAGATTGTAATCATCGAAAGGGGTCCAGTTTACCAAATAAACAGAGCTTGAAAATGACTGAACGTACATCAGTACGAAGTTATTTATATGGCGTTGCCAAATTGCAGTTTGACTCCAGATTCTAATCCAGGAACTAGTAAAATTATCAATATATTATTAGAAATAATTCAAAATGTGAATTAATGCTAGACCCAAATCACTCTAATTTTTGGACCCGATTTGTTCTGTGGTATCTCCGCCGGTTCCGTGAAACTTCAGATTTTGTATCTTGCAATTATTATTAGTTATTTTTATAATTGCTTGTAACAATCGTCAAGTAAACGCGTTAGTCTTGGACTATTTTTTGCTACAATGAAAAGGAAAACATTGATGGTGGTTTCTGTGGGATTATATATAGGTTATTGTTTTTATATAAAAATCGTTTACTTTAAATAATGTTTACTATCATTTAGCCCAAATTCAGCCCACCCAAAATACCTGCATGGACATTGTTTAATTTGTAACGCAATAAATAAATGTTCTTAGCCCTTGCTTATTACAGAAAGCAGCGTGATAAATACATTTGCTTGTAGAATATTATAGTTAAACAATTTTATGGACCTGTTTACCATTCTACAAATTTCTGTTACTATTTGTAATATATAGTAGATTAAAATATGTTTTATAAATTAAGATAACTACTTTTAACCTAGCCATTCGGAAAACCCATTCCAATTTCAAGTAAAAAATAACAAATATATTATTTCTGCAATTCTTCTAAAATCAACACTAATATAAAAATATTAAAAAGGAATCTCTGTCTGTAACTAAGTTTTATTGTGAATTTTTCGAGAATTTGTACGATGATTAAACGCTAAATGATATATTACGTCATCACGGCTTCAATATGGTGGATGATAAACGTAAATTCTTGGCTATATGGAAAAAAAATAATTTTGAAAGAACTAAAACTCGACTTCGAAAACAAGCTTCTAATATGAAAAAGAATCGGGTAACGAAAACTAATTTCTTTTTGCCCAATTTCTCTTCATATAATAATAATAATAATGGAAACGTCAACCGCCATTTTGAAATCAGAGAGTCCTATACGTATTTGGGTGTGAGAATCACGCTCAAGACGTAAAAGCCATCAAGGAAGCGTCCATAAACCACGTAGTTCGATCAAAAATGAGGGGGGATCAATTCGAAAGCTACGCTGAGCTACGTGTGGGAAGGGGGAAGTTGGAGTCAAGCTACGTAATTTTTATGTGTATTTTATTTGAAACAATAATTTGCAGAATAAGTTGAATATTTACTTTCAAGACATTGGTTGTTGTTATATCTCAATATCTACATACAACAAATATCAGTCTTGTTCATTTTAAACCAAATTTTTTTAATAGTTTGTTGACAGAAAACACAAAATGTCTTAAAACCTATGTTTCATCCGGGGGGTGGGGAGTCATAGAAAACGCTACGGGAGGGGCTCCAGAGAAGCTGAAATTATAGGGTCATGTGGTTTATGGATGCTCTCAAAAAAGCCCTGCAGCAAGTATAGATGGCCTTGCGGCAAATCTGAGATCAGGAAAAACAAAGTCGCTGGTTGACTAGAAATATTGTATAAGCTAAGTTAATGTGTACAATACATGGGTACACACACACGTTGAAAGAGATAGAGTATTATAGGGTAAACTGGTAACAATAAATGTACATGTATATAGAGGAAAACAAAATCAACTGTGGCTTATTGTGTTGTATTGTTGTGTATTGTATTCAGGTGGAAGTGTGACAAAGGAGATGTATTTTGTTACGTGCTGACTTTCTATTGTAACTTGTAAGTGTAGCTGAATTGCTTTACACAAACTAAATGTACAAAACGTAACTATGTACCCAACTTTCCTACAGGATGATTCGACTAAGACTTTCAAACTTCAGTTTGCAACTTCTCATCAATGATTACGCTACGACTAAAATGCAAAGTATGTTCAGGATATATGCACGATTTTCTCAAGAACTACTGGACCGTTTTAGATGATACTTACCATACTGTTTAGGATTACATGACAAAGAACCTTAGACTAGTCACATGGTTTCGAACTACTTGAATGGCCCGGAAGAAAATAAAACACAAGGAATTGTACCAATTGTAAAAAAATAATTTTAAAAAATTGAGCCGACTCAGGAATCAGTGTACCTCTAATAAGAGTAATATGTAGATATTTTTTGTTTTGTTTTGCAATCATTTTATCTTCCTACCAGGGGCGTAGCTACCGCCGTATATGCCGTATCAATTATACGGGGCCCCCAACGTGCGTAAGCAAAAATTAATAAAAACTTCCCAATTTTTTTTTAATTTCAGAAATGACAAAAGTCAAAAAAGCAATTTTTTTCCCGCGTAAAGATTGCGTTCAAAAGTTGGCAACACCCTACATCGGTTATCGCTGGCAGCGGGATTTCCCCGTTTAAGTCATTTACTTCAACGGGGGAAGGGCCCCCAAATAAATTTTTATACGGGGCCCCGCCAAGGCACGCTACGCTTCTGCTTCCTACAGTCAATTATCAATTAAAAATACATCACCTATGACTATAATAGAGATATAATGTCGTCGATTTCTAATTGACGGGTAGATAGGTAAGGCGATTGCAAAACGAAGTGAAACTTTGCTTTGTTCTCTTTAAAGGCATTCTGAATTCTTCTTTGAAGAATTATTTATATTTCATATTTTTTGGATTCCTTGTATTTTATTTTATTCTGGATTCTATGGCAAAACGAAAATCCTCTTTCATACATTCATAATAATTGTATAAATTGTGGTAAAAGATCCATTCAAATCTATTAAGTAGTTTCCGAGATAATCGCATCCATTCATAAAAGCATATGACTGTTTTTGGATTAATCAGGTACATGTAGCTGTTTAATCCAAAAACAATAATTTCAAAGTGCAGCTGGATTAAAGTCAATTATAATTATAAAAGCATATGTCCCCGGCTTGAATTACATTTGTCTGTTTTTCCTTTGTGGTATCTGCTTTAACAAGCAGTTAGCCAGAACTAGTATATTTTATATATTTTTATTTAAATAATGTGAACTTGTACGTGGTTATAAATTATTATTGCTCTAATTACACATATTCATAAACTCTGAAACTGAAAATATATTTTTCGAAACGTTGACCACACGCGAAACATCGGGAAACCTTAACTCTAAATTGTTCCTCAATCGAACTTTTCCTCAACGATTTCTATATGTAAATAGTTACCTATATGCTATTATGAGCTGAAATTCGATAAGTAGAAAATATATGTGTCGAAATATGAAGCAACATAATATAATAAGACAAGGACATGAGGGGCACAGAACATAGAATTATAGTTTCAAGGATTTGCTTCGGGCAATTTGACGCGATGATGACCGAGATGGTGGTTGGAAGTAGATGCCGGGTTTATAGACCCGTTAAGGGCTACCACCACAAACTACTAGTCGCGACAAAACTAGATAGTAGGTAACAAACTTTCAATTGCTGTTTGGTTCTAATACAATTCAATCTTTTACAAATATAATTTCCTAATCCATGTCCGGATGTTTGTCTGTCTTTCCAGGTCGTACAGAAGGCCCCTGTTGTTCCTAGGAAGCTGAAACTTAGTACACTTACAGAATCGGGTGCAGGGTAGAACATAGCGGAGCCGGATTTTAAATTTTCTTCCTGTGAACAGAAACACGGTAAATTTTTCAGGAAAAAAAATAAAACTTCTGTATTATATGTAAAAGAAGCAGGTTATTTTGAATTCATTTGCACCGATGTTCCGCCTGGCGAAGACATTAACCCCTCGTTAATAGATTAAAATATATATTATTATTATAAAAAGTTATATTGTGAAGAAAATTAACACTACAATAGCCTTTAGTGTCAAATGTTTGTTTGATATATCCATATAGATTGGTATATTTTAAGTCGGTCATTTTTTTCTTCATACAAAGTTTAAAAATTAAAACAATCTACCTTGAAACTCTAATCTAGCCAGAATTTTAATAGGTCGTTTTAGGTGATAATGGCGTCAAATTAACGCGGGACTAGTGACGTCATTAACTTTTAGCCGTATTTAGTTTTTTATTCACTCAAACACAAAATACCAGAAAATTAAAAAAGCAGTGATATTTTATTTATCAAATTTTTGAGTGTGCCATAAAAAATACGGAGTATCTCCCACTGAGTAGCATTGGTTTCGATGAAGTTTGTTTTACAGTCTCTGGTTCACTAAACCTAGAACGAATTTATAAATGAATGACTTGAAAAAGAGTACATATACCTATAATGTGGTATATAAGTAACATATTTGGGTTTTGCTATACCGACTTGTCTCTGCATATATTATTATTTTACTTTAAATAGATACAGCAATAGGTAACGATATAAATTGAATACAATGTATTTATCTCTTATATATAATGTAATAGCAATTATTATTTTTCATTTTGAACGGTTCTGCAGTGGAGCAGACATCAAACATCTATTATATTATAGTTTAGAATTTCAAAAGAATAACCGCAAAAATATTTCACACGATTCGTTTCACGTAAATTTATTTATGTGTATCAGTTTATATATAGCTCATATTTTTATTGTTAAACATATGTGCATTGGAAATATAGAGGGGTAACTTAAAGGTTTTTTTCTCTTTCCTTTATTTTGTCTCTTCGATAAAAGGGGTAAAATCAGGTTTTTGCAGATATAAATTTCGTTAATCAAAATCTCCAAATGCCGCCAAACATAGCTTCAAAATCTTGAATTTCACAAAAAATAACCTTTACACCCGGTCAAAAGTACATACTTTCGGCTTCGATTTTAAAGCAGAAAGCGTAACGTTTATGCACTGCTGGAGTTACTCGCACGCCGTCTATAACAGCGGACCGAAACAGTTTTCTCGTGCACACTGATACGAAAGTACGTACTTTCGACCAGGTATAAAGAAAAATGGTATACACCACACGGCTAGAAAATTGAAGTTCTTGCCCTTGCGGTGTAATATACTATTTAGTCGAATAAATAAATTTATGCCTGCACAGAATATTCAGATAAGCTCTCTATTTCACAGATTGAATTTCCATAGCGTGTGCCTTTTTATTATAAGTTTTAGTAACTCCAAAAGTTGAATTAAAAAAAAAAAAGGATTTCAATTGAAGTAGTGACAAAATAATTACAAAAGTAGCTCAAAATACGCATGCAGCTCTATTACATTACCAATTAACAGATGGAATACGTTCGGTAAATATCTTAAATTTTGGGTGATAACTTGTCTATACAGTGTACAGTGTGTTCTATAAAAATGTTTATCGTATACTGAGTGCTTTAAAATGAGGGATATTCATATAGAAGAACGAAGGGCGTTGCTAACTGTTTTGAAGCGACGCCTTCTGACGGTTTCAATTCGATCCGCGGGACGTCTTCGAGGCCACGCCTACCCCATATGGTTTATATTATACAAACTACGTGTGGTTGTATGAAATATATATGTATATATATATATATATATATATATATATAGTTTTGTTTGAAATAAACATATATATATATATATATATATAGTCTTATAAATGTCTACAGAACCTAAAAGCTGTACAAAAGCATTCCCTTGCAGTAAATAATTAATTAGAAGATCTTTAAATTTTTTTAATTTAAATGAAAAATGTTTAAGCACCTAAATAAAATTATTTACTTAATAATATAACATATTTTATATTTATACTCGAAATCTCAGGAAAATTAAGTTAATGGAGTAAAGTAGATACGTACGACTCCAAGGATCAGATTGGAATAAAAATATTTTCATTAATTATGTAATTGAAATTAAAAAAGATGGACTAATCTACATATTAATATAAATAAAATCTTTGGCTACGAAATCTATTATCTACAAAAAAAATAGTAATGTTGTATGCTATAATTAATAACAAATCAGAAAACAATGTAGTTTTTAAAAAAAGCTTTATAAACTCAAGGTCTTTGTGACTAAATCGATATAAAGTAAGACAAAAGTTTTCAAATAATCCTAAATATCTATGCACGTATACATAACTTATTTCTATTTTTAATACCTACTTCTTTTGACCCGTTACGAAAAAAGTTGAGAGTGAATTTTTACGATGCGAGCACAAACCTTTTACATCAGAATTAACACATGAATGAAGTTGTTCAGAGAAAAAGGCTACCAACAAATTAGCTGTAGTGACCATGTTCGCATGCGCGTATCGTCAGTTGTATTTATGCTGTCACTCTAGTCCTTTTATCATTTTATTTCAATATATTATTTGCATGAATATTAAAAGTAATTTTTAATCACGCCAAATAAGTATAACTTCTAACGCGCATACATAAGTAAATGCACCCATTTTTTTAACACTAGTGTGCCTAACACTTATAATTATAAAATTAATAAGCCTTGTATAATATCAAAATTTTCTTTTTATTTCCATGTTGCCTAAGGAAAGTATGGTGATAGAATCGTTAAGTCATGTCCAAGATAAGGTCTTGTGATTTAAACCCTGAAAAAAAGTGACTATGCGTGTATTATCTGTCTACAGAATTTTCCTTCGTTTCCAATCTCTTTGCAAAAATGTGCACCGATTTGATTTCTTTTTCAAAAAGTTTGTCTCTGCGAAGACTTCGAGTCCATTGATTTTGTTGTCAATCGGATTTGAAAATATATGATATGATATTTATTAAGTCAATCGAGACATACATCCATTTGACACGTCAGAATACAGAAATAAAATTATATACTTATCTACAATATAAAAAAGAAAAATTCATTAGCTGACCCTTAATGAAAATATCTTCTGTAATATTTCCGTAAATAAAATATATATAAAAAAATGACAAAATTCCCAATAAAAATAATTAATTAAAATATAAAATTCAAATCGTATGCAACTAGCGACCCGGTCCAGCTTCACCCGGGTACAAATCGAAATTTTAAATTTTTACCCTCCTCCTGTTAACCCATTGAGTTGAAATTCTGCACATATGTGTAGTTACGAAGACAATACTATGGTAATCAAAGAACAAAAACAAAAATTATGTTTATCCGATCGCTACCAAACTTCACAGGGTCACCCGCTGGGCTAATATTAAGATTGCTTGAAAATGTCTTCAAAATTGGCCCAGCCGTTTTGGAGTCTATAGGGAAACATACATATACACGTCAATTTCTATATACACTCAAAATCTGTTATAACGACATCGAAGGGTCTACTCATATTTGGACGTACAAACCGATAGTCGTAACAACCGGTGATGTTTTCGAGGTACAAAGTAATTTTTTATTAAGTATGTAGTAGTATATTATTGAATGTGTGGTACGTATATTAATAGGAATAATATTAACATTATCATTGTCATTTTTCTGTATTCATAAAATCTGTAATTTTAGTCTGTTTGGAATACTTCTGTGCGTACGAATTTTGTTTACAATACAGCGGGTCCTTCTAACAGATATAATTCTCCGAAGACATGAATATATTACATTAAATGTAGTCGCTTTATGCGGTATTTCGTAATAAGCGATGTCGTAAAAAGCACTGTTCTTTATAAGGCGGTCATATAGCATTCAACCGGGACCTATGATTTTGGTCAATATAACCGGTATGCTGTTCTAAACGATGTCGTCGTATACGGTTTTGACTGTATATGCAATTTGTACATGTTTTGTATCACCTAAGACAATCGCGATTAAAGCTGTCGTTGGTAAATTTCGCTGTAAAATAATTTTGGAACAAATAGTCATAATTTTCCATACAGATATTTAATAATCAACTTTGGATTTCAATCATTGTTTTCTACTCAGGCTTAGGGGACGGGGGGTTCAATTGTTTTTTACTTTTGCTGAGAGTGGGAGCGAGGGGATATTATGTTTTTTACGTAAGACAACAAATCTGAAAAAAGGTTGACCGTAAAACTTCCTGCTGTTTTCAAGCTCCTTGAACTCGAAACCATTATTTTTCATACGCGTTTTCGAGCACTTGAAAAAACCAACTTCGCCATCACTTTTATGAACTCTTTAGTGTTAAAAACAATTTGGTTTTTTAAATTTAAATGTTGATGTTTAATAAAAGTTCTAAAAAAAATCTTACATCTTATCATTGGGGGGACAGAGATAACGATTTGCATTTTTTTCTTATACTTGGGGTTTAAAATCACTACAAGCTTGATTACGTAATATTTGAAGGCTCCCTTCGTCTCTTTAAAAATATTAGAAATAGACATAGAAAAAGTAGGAAATAGAAATAAAAAAAAGCATTTTTAATACGCTTTGCATAAAAACATTTTAATCAAATCGGTTGTAAAAAGTCATTGTTATGAAAATATTCTTTTTAAACGAATATTCTGTATACATACATTGTATATTATTATGTAAGCACAATATAATAAATCGGCAATGAAATATGTTGCGAACAATACAACAGTTAAGAGAATATAATAATTGTCGATTATTGTGGTTCCCCTACGGATTGTTAAGGCGTGACTGCAGGGGAACGCCGCGTGGCGACACTGGTCGGTTCCGTAACTATTCTGTATCTTACTAATTGATATATCTAGAGACATTTAAGGCAGACTTTGGTTACTGGATTTGGGTGAAGTAGTACATCATTCAAGATTTATTTTTATTTATGAATGTAGGCATAACAATGTTGTGAAAGTAGGGAAACAATCGGTTCACTGGTTTTTTGAGCAAACTGATAAACAGGCAGATAAAAATTATGAATATGCCAGCTATTCTATAAACTGCACTTCTATAATTAATTAAGAAATATAATGTGTTTATATGCAGAATTCATTTGAATGGGAGAAAATGTCATTGCTGAAACTAACTTCATAAGAAGTATAAGTACGTACTTTCGGCTTCGATTTTAAGGCAGAAAGCCTAATATTTATGCACTGCTGGAATTACTCGGGTACAGCGCGCTGAAACAGTTTTCTTGTGCACACTGATACAAAATACGTACTGTCGACCGGGTATGAAGAAAAATAGTAATATAAACCACACGGCCACAAAATTAAAATTCCTGCACTGTGGCGATACATGATGCCATCGGCCAACTTTCTGCCCTTGCGGTGTAATATACTATTATGAACTGAATAAATTTGATGAATCAGTTATCTTGAGGCATTTTTAGAATTCAATTTGAACACAGCATAGTTATATGGAACCGAAAGGTGCCCTATGGCAATGTTGTGTTATACACTTGCCTCATATTCCAGACTCTCCCGTTTTCCAGTATCACGCTCCATGAATCCCGCTCTTTGTGCGACAACACAAAATATTACATGCGCACTGTATCAATAACCAGGGATGGACTAAAAAATCAATGTTTTGTGAATCGATCAAATATAATAGGGATGTTGACTATTTTTGGGAAAGTGTTTTAAATCGTGCATAAGTACCTAATATTGCCACAAATATTTATTATTTTTATTTAAATACAACTCAAGCCTTAAAAATTATGTATTTTAAATCCCGTTTCAAATTTCGGTCCAAAACGCCAATACTAGTCGCGTGACGTCACCTGTTCATACCAAAGGAGGCTCAAAAGTTTACACGGGACCTACCACCATCCTATAGATGCGTATTCTGTGCTCATAAACGTTAGTAAACTGAGGTGATGAAAAGTTGTTTCGTAGTCGTTGCTATAGTTACATGTAATTTGACGTTTCCTATAAACAAATAATAATAAATTACACACTAAATATTAACCAAACAATGAAGTTTTTTGACAGCGGCTGAACATATGACGTCATGCGCTCTGATTGGTGTCTGTTGTCACGTGACTTAAGAGTGATTTTATTAGGTTTTATTTATTAAATATTAATTATAAATTCCTTAAAAATAAGGAAAAATACAGTGTTTTTTAGTATTTCTATCATAGAAACTACTACTTTTCGTTAAAATTATGTTTTTATTTGAATACAGTCAACACAGGGGCGTAGCTACCGCCGTATCTGCCGTATCAATTATACGGGGCCCCCGGGCCATGGGGGCCCCCAACGTGCGTAAGCAAAATTTTAATAAAAACTTCCCAATTTTTTTTTTATTTCAAAAATGACAAAAGTCAAAAAAACAATTTTTTTTCCCGCGTAAAGCGTGTGTTCAAAAGTTGGCAACACCCTACATCGGTTATCGCGGGCTGCGGGATTTCCCCGTTTAAGTCATTCACTTCAACGGGGGAAGGACCCCCAAACTAATTTTTATACGGGGCCCCGCCAAGGCACGCTACGCTTCTGAGTCAACATCCCTATTATTAGTAATGACAGTTTATTTCAAAATACAGGTATGATTTTAAAATGTATATGCTTCAGTATAATAATATACAGTGTGTAAATGGTAGTACCGAACATAGGTAAAATACTGCGGGACACTTTGTAACAGATCGAGACCTGTGAGATTGCAAAGTTCCTGTTCTGTGTCGCGTTGCTATAAGAAACTGTGCGAAATGTGTCTTCGCTTAAATTTGACAGCTAGACAAATTCAGATTTATTTTCAATTCAAATCTAGAATGATTACAAATGTATACGCATTAAATTTTATAACTGGCTGATTTACTGTTTACAACAACCGTTTGAGCATTTCATATTTAATGTTTATTTTTGTATTATTGATTGCAGCTAGTATTTTTTGAATTATTTATTTTCAATTATGTGTATCAAAGTTGCGCATTTCTTGGTTTATGCACTATTTTCATTTAAGTCGCAGTGAAATAAAATAAGTATGCAGGAGAGCTGTTATACATTTTTGGGTAGGTATTTGAGGCACTGTGAAAATTTGTATACCTCTTTAGTATTATCCGAATACAAAAGTACAGACCTGGCTGAAGAATAAAGGGGCTTAACCAACCCTCAAATTTTTAAATTAGCTAATTTTTTTTTTGCAATAAAAAGTCCCTGAGGCATTTTTAAATTTTAATGCTTTGAAATGAATATTTAAGGAGTTGAAAAATAAAAAAGCCAGATTACTTAATCAGCTCTAAAACTTAGCAAGGTGTTAGCAAAATTATATTTTTGAAAAATTTAAAAAATATATTAGAGGCACGTTGAAATTTAATCAGAATAATATTGGTAACTAATAATAGATATACCTATTAAAAAAAACAGGTCGTTTCGGTGAGACATTCACCTGTTATGGAATTAAAATTTAAGGGTCGGCTAAGTCCCTAAAAATTTTTATCCTCGTTGGAGGTATGTAATAATTTAAAAGAACTTTACAATATAAAAAACATATTTTCTTTGATAATTTGGTCGAAGTTTACTGAATCTCTAGAGTACAACCCTGATAAACTCATTGGTCCGTATCGTAGGGGCGGTTGAGGGTTTGATGACTTAGGTGCTCGGGTTAGTTGTTGTGGCTTTCTTTTATAATGTAAAATAATAGCCAAAGTGTTCCTTGTTTCCCGATTGTCACATCTTTTGCACACAAACACCTATATACTCATATTTTTCAAATACCGCTTTATACTACAATTTAAACTCAAAGATTTTTCTCAGAAATAGCCTTAAGAATACGCCTCACTGTAAAATAAATGTGTCCGTTATTTCCCAAATAATTTTTTTTTCTTTTTCACACCCTAACATGGGATATTGCAAAAAATGGGGTTTGGATGCTGCTTTATTTTGCCCATTTATTATACTTTTTCATTTAAATAACATGGGTTTTTTTTTTTATTTACCGATATAATTTTTTTCTATAACTTATTTTATCAGTTATCCTGCCAAATGTATAATTGGTTCGACTTCTACTATTGTCTCTCTAGAATCTAGATGGACACATTTTTATATTTGGTTTAAAGGACATTTAGAATTCAAAAATGATAGGACAACTAGTGTGTAATGACTAATATTTGAAGATTGTGACAATATGTTAAAAGCGAGCGTCAACGAGTTTAATAGTCACACGAGTCATAATATTATCACGCACGAAAATCTAACATGCAAATATAATTAATTTGCTTCATATTATTGGCGTCATAGATTTTTATTTGTGAAAGAAGACGCCCGCTTTTTAGCGTCTTTTTGACGGGTCAAAAATACGCTAGAAGTCACGAAATATTTTTTCCCGTTAAAATTAAAACTTTGCTCGCTAAACATTAATAAAATTCCCTATATATAGGGTTGCCAACCAGGACAAGACGCGTGAAAATCCCGGATTTTAGAGCCCAGAACCCGAACATGTCAACATGTTTTTTTAAACATAGTCAGTGTAATAAAAAACAGTTGAAAATGTCATAAATCACCTTTTTCTTTATTTTCAGACCTTAAAATTAAATTTAGTCATCTTTTATCATCATTTTAATGTACCTAACAAAACAGAATCTTATTAGTTTGTTACAAATTGTTTTAATAATAATAATAATGTGTCGCGGGCCGCCCAAGACTTTAAATTTTTAAACCTGGACTACAAATGAAGCCCCGCCCGGACAATCCCCGGATACCCTCTAAACTAGGACAAATCCGGGGAAACCCGGACGGATGGCATCCCTACCTATATAATTCTAGCGACATAGAATAAAAGTTTTATTCTATTTACACGTCTCAAGTAGTAGAATCAAGCTGAATAAATGTGGGAGTTACTTTTGACATTTAAATTATCTGGTTAGTCAAAATCGCTCGGTTCGGTCGTTCTCGATTAAAGACAGGCAAAAACTCTGGAAACACGTTTTTCGTTTGAAAAACCTTCAAATGAAAAAGACAGGTTTATTTTATATATTATTATAGTGTTGGTGATTGATAAAAGCCGTAAACAATTGGTGTTGAAATTTGATAGACATGTGCAATAAATAAGAATAATGTGATATTATGTACATAATTGTACGAGAAGTGATATTGCAAAGTCGGTTTTCAGTATGGCTCACTGAATCTTGAGTACTATACAGATTTCAGTATAGTATTCCAGCAGTTCAGTGGTTACTGCAGCACCCTCAGTACCCAGGAATAAACCAGAGTGTATTAGACTTAATAGACTGCAAGGTGCTGTCTATAGCAGGGCTGGTTTTATGAACCAAAAAGGTACGCTGTGTCAATAAAAATGTTCATATTTTTTAGCCAATATCTTTTTTCCTATTGCAATGAAATGGGTTTTTATTACAATAGTTTTTTTTCCTCTCAATGATTTTTTCATGAACACGATACATTTCTGTAAGTGAACACGGTTGATTATTTTTTGACGAGAAAATGTCTGTTCGCTCGTTTAAAGTGATAGTCGGTCGAAATTTCTTTTATGACAAAATACCATCAGATTTGAATCGTTAATAACTACGAGACTAATAATGCGTGACCAGTGGCTGAGCCCAAGGTCATTAGATACACAGATCATCTCGTTAGTGAATGACATCAGCTGGAAGACCGTTCAGTGTTCTTATCAACCACGCAATATGAATTGACAGTCCACTGGATGGCGTCATCCCCCCACTACTATCCAACGGAACGAGGTCTCTTCTGTATCTTAATAAACCTGGGCTGAGCCCACAACGGATAGATCATGTCAGTACGAGTTTGTCGTGCAAGATTTGTTTTGCCTGTGACGTCATCGCACAAATGTAGGCGCATGCGAATGATAGTCAAAAATTAGAATTGTGTAAAATTTTAAATGAATGTAGCGTGCAAACGCGTTTAGGTAGGACTTTGATTAGGGTGTCATTGTGAAGAGCTCACGGAACACTACTAGGATCTAAAGTGGAACAATTTATATGAAATATAAGTGAAAATCGTTATTAAATTAAAAATTATAAAATAATTAAAGATGTCGTCCCGTATGTCTCGTAAATATGCTAGGGATTATAGAAAACGCAAGTTCGTATCAAGAGGAATGCAGTATTCCTAAAAAGTCTAGTGTCGAGCGAATTCGACTGCCGTGGTTTAATCCCAACGTTTTCCAGAAAAATCTATGGCGCAGGCTCGAACTGCGTCTTTTATTTTTCTTAGAGCAAATTTTTTCTGAGAGTTATACTACCAAAAAGAGTATTATGTTACCTTGTCGAGTTAGACGCTAATGACCAGATATATCGAACATCTATAACAAACAGTCTTGATAAAATTTAGAAATTGTTTTCAAAAAAGTAAAAAAAATATCCATTGCTACAGGCAGACATATTTCTCAAAAGGAAAAAATCTAAAACTTTGCGTATTATTTGTGTTGACTTTCCAAGCAACCGATTGTTCTGAAAATCGGAATGTATTACGTAATTTCAACGATTCGTAATTGTTAACCCAGGACGTGCGGCGTGCGTAAATTGAGACAGTGTCTATAATAACAATCGTTTGACAATAATGCAGCATTGTTGATGTCGTTAGATTGTTTAGAGGGGGTGTTTATAGGCCGTTCCATTCATACACGACACACAAGTGTGTATATTCTACATACAACGTTGTTCATTGCTTTCGCATTAAAACCATTGTAGTATGTGGTGTCAGGATTGTAAGCCCCTAACCTACAGTTCAGAGTTGTACTGGCGATAGATCACTAAAACAAATTAAAATCTTATACTTCCGCACAGACATCTTTAGCACCGATGCTTTTTTTTGTAGGTACCTATACTTTTAACCGACTTCCAAAAAAAAGAGGTTATTAGTTCGAGATGCCTTATTCAGACTGTTAACGGATTGGCACCATTTTTTTTTAATCGGCATAGTCGTTTTTAACTGACTTTAAAAAAGAAGTTATTTTTATATCTTACCTCATATATCACCATCACTTGTGAACCGATTTCGATGATTCTTTTTCTTATTAATAAGGCATACCTTAAATGTGGTCTCACATAAATTGACCTTAAATCGATTTATCAGTTTAGTTTAGTATTAAAATATTAAGGAAGAAGACGGTTAATAACGTGCAAAGTATGTATATTGCAAAACCACTAAAAAGTAAAGAATAAAAAAAGTTTGAAAAAATTGGTACTCCATCAAAAAACGTCACTGAAAATCGTAAAATAATAAACTTTTGAGATACATAAAAAACTATAATAATTAAATTGATGTCGATCTCAAAAGTTTAATATTTTACGCATTTGTGGTTTTTTAAGGTGGTTCAACATCGCTTTTTTTAAAAATAAATCCTTAAATACTCAAGTGCGACCCTGCATCTACCCTGAAATAAAATGGTTTCTATATGTTATTTTTATTGATTCAATTTAATTAATGTAGGTACACACAAATATGGGATAATGGGTGTCAGTTTCCCATAGTAAAATTGTTATAGATATACGAATTTTGTCAGAATAGGTGCATTTATTCGTGTGATATCTACATGTGACTTGTAGTTCCTATTTTTAACTAGGTGCAAAAAGAGGGGTGTTAGTTTGAAGTCTTTGTCTGCCTTTGGCATTGTAACTCCAAAACGGATGAATCAATTTCAATGCTGTTTTAATGTCTTTGTTCAATTTTATTTGAAAACTGCAGATATTTACGAGATGGTTCTTAGCCGTGTTTGATTGAAATCAGTTCAGCCGTTTTCAAAATCTTCAGGTCTCATCACAGTTTGTGTAGAAATTACGACTACTGTTACAATTAGAAATTTCGAGTTTGAGCTCAAATATTCAGTTTTTGATTTATAAGTTTAAAAAGTATGAAATAAACATTAATTTAAAACTTTAAAAATAACGTAAAAAAGCTAACCTTTAAAAAATACGAAATAATTAGTGTCTTCTATATACAGTAAGACCCCGCTTAACGTGGGAGATGCGTTTCAATAAATTCCTGCGCTATTCACTGGACTAACTTGTGGGTTGGAATGGTAACATGTTTTATATTAACAATCATTTACGGATAACGAGTAGTCTTTTTTTTTATTTGATCAAGTAATCATTTAGCTAACAGGTATTTAACCGGGTAGAATTATACAACGTCGTTATTATTTTTATTAGTGTAGACTGCATAATCATAAGTTTGACCTCTGTACAAAGGCTTTGTTGAAACTTGCAACATAATTAAATTACTTTTTGATCTTGTTGAATCATATTTCAATAAAATATCTGTAAAACGTGGAAATTGTGTATTTTGTGACATGTCGAATTGACTGGTATTGAATAATTTTACTTTTTGGTTGTGAATTAACTATAAAAATCATGCAATATTGTACACGTGTTTTAATAGTACTTGATTGATGTGAAATAAATTAAGAATGACTATTTGTGCATTAAAACAGCGAACAATTTAAATCTAAAGTGTGACGTAAATGAAAAATGGAATCTCGAGGTAAGATTGTATTTCTGATTTTTGAACTTTTTAAAATTGGCAGTCGTAATGTTCTACATAATGTGGTAAAAGTGTATTAAGAATGACTATTTGTGTATTAAAAAAGCGAAAATTTAAATCTAAAAAGATTCCTAGAAAGGAGGAAATTTCCGAAAAAAATGTCGACTCTCGGAACTTCACTTTTATTATTAAATATTGTAAATAGGACTCCATGTGGCCAGCGCTGTGCCGATAAAACTTAACCAATTTTAGATAGGGCTCCAATTTCATTTTTGCACCGGAGCCATTGGTTACGCAACTGGACGTACTCATTGGATTCAGCCTGTTTTTTTTTTACAAGCGTAGCGAACGGATAACTGGGTTTTTAGACAAAAAAAATTTCTCAGATCCTTTTAAAAAATTCAGTCCGTTATTGTGAACTTTTTTACACTTCGAAGAGCCATTTCATTTCATTTTTTTTTTGTTGAGAATCATTGCGATACCATTCTCTATACAGGAATATCCATTCCCGGGAATGCCAGATAAATAATAAATAAAACAAAAAAATATCAATTATCTACAATATATATTAATTTTAATTACAGCGTAGAAGTTTACATTTCAAATATAATTTACAAGTATTGTTTAACTTTTAATTTAACGAGCTTTATTAGTACTACGGTGAAATTTGTTTGCACTTATTAATTAGTCTGAAAAACATTGCATTTATTATTATTTAAGTGACTCATAAAATAGGTTTACAAAACAGACGACTTCGTTAAAAAAATATTAATGCAGTTGACTATCGATACTCTAAATGGTTTTTAATGTATTTGCCATATGGCGGGACCAAGATTCATTAACAACATAAAAGTTTTCAAATCTGCAATGTTTGGACCCAAAACAATTTTTCAATTCCAAAAAATAACCCTAAAGATGATCTGATTGGGCCCATTTTAAGTATAGTCTTCGTGCGGTGATGCATTCCAATTTGTGAACCTTTAGTAAAAATCTATTCCGTCTTTCGAAACTTATTAGTCTGAACTTTTTGCATATGTATATATGTATGTACATAACTTTCGAAAGATAGAATAGATTTTTACGGGTATCTACACAAATTGGAATTCGTCACCCCACGAAGACTACTTAAAATGGGCCCAATCAGATCATCTTCAGAGTTATTTTTAGAAATTGAAAAATATTTTTGGGTCCAAGCATTGCAGATTTGAAAACTTTTATATTGAGAATGAATCTTGGCTATCAAATGCGATGATTAATTAATTCTATAATATTTGTCTTATATCTATTATCGGAACAGTAAAATATTTTAACTTTATTTACAAACATTTTTCAGTTAAACGTTTTAATTATTTTGATTATAAAAAATTACACTTTTATAATTGATTTTACACAATAATTGTTCAATTTTAACATAGAACTATGAAGTAATGTGGCTAGTAAAGTAATAATTATTTAATTCGGGTGATATTGGGTACAAATTGCAAATTTATCTTGAACAAATTTTGTTGCGTACATAATTTGTCGAAAAAAACTGTGAGGTGAAAATATCAAATATGTAAACATTATACATAGCTGGTTGAGGAACGCAGCAACAATTGACATGATACAGGGATATCATTCACGGAACGAAGTGTTTGCTTATTAATTTTAATATTTTCGCGTCGCATATGAAAATACTATATTACACCGCAAGAGCAGAATGTTCAAACACATGATGTTCGAGGAGAAACCGAGGGCATCATGTGTTGCGCAGTGCAGAAATTTCAACTTTCTGATCGTGTTACAGATGTCGTGCGAGTAATTCCAGCAGTGCGTAATTGTTAGGGTCTCTGCATTACAATCGAAGCCGAAAGTACGTACTTTCGACCGGGTATAAAGAAAAAATTATTTGAGTCAAAATGAAAAACAAATTACGGGTAAACGCGACTGGAATATTGAACATAAAATAAACCACATTTTTGTAGTTCGTGAAATTTTTTTAAAATTACTTTACATACATTTTAAAAAATCGACTATAATTTTGAAGCTATAGTACAGTACCAGAATAATTGGTAGTGACGTCACACGTTACATTTGTACTTCACAATATAACCGGTATGATTTTTAAGCATAGAGAAAAACTGCTGTTTATATCACCGCAAATTACTTTGGAAGCGCACTGTAGTGAAAAACAAAATATAATTGTATCTATAACTATTTTTTTCGTTTTATTTCAGCAAAGAAATCGCATCTACTACGGGCCCATTGAAATTATTTTCTTGAAAATTCTAAAAAGTAAGTCTAAAATATTTATTAGTTTGTTGTCAACTAGAAATAAAATTCCCTATATAGGTATTCAATTAGTGATCAAATCGTGTATGTTTCGTTTTAAGGGTTCTATAATTTCTTTTACTGATTTGGACTTTAATGCGACGCGTAAAGCAGAATTATTATTGCGAGCATTGAGCTTAGTCAGCGCCGGCCCTGGAGTAGAGTGAGAAGAGCGGTCACTCTAAGTGTCAAGGGGCGCCAAAAAGCCAAATGCGCAAAACAATTAAATAAAATTTTGATTGAAATTAACACCAAAGTCTAATTTAATAATATAGCGGTAGGAGCTTTCTTAATGTTAAAGAAGCAGAAAATAATAATTAAAGCTACTTAATTTAATTT
Source organism: Venustoraphidia nigricollis (assembly GCA_034508555.1). Lineage (NCBI taxonomy): Eukaryota > Metazoa > Arthropoda > Insecta > Raphidioptera > Raphidiidae > Venustoraphidia > Venustoraphidia nigricollis. Next base: position 6,312,779 of record JAVRKA010000022.1, on the reverse strand, counting down.
AAATTCAACAAGTGTTGACGTTTGCAATAAAATTTGATTTTTGAAAATTTCGGGCTTATTATTTTTTTAACATAAAACTTAAAGTACAATTTACGTGATTAGAAAGCGTCGACCAAAGGGCGCTGTAAGACAATCTCGCTCTATCCTGATCAAGGGCCGGGGCTGACTCTGCCTTCTGGTTTTAATCAAAGCGCGGTCGATTTGAGTTCGGAATTAGTACATGCATTGAAAACACTCCATATTTCTCATCTCAAATATGACTGGAATTTTATTTGTATTTAAACCTAATTATGTCTATGCTACAAGTTTTGTACAGTTTTTTTTAAATAAAATTTAAGTTTGGTTCTTTACGAAATTACCCAAAAAAATTACTTATATTATTTACTACATGTAAGTTATTTTTCTCCAAGTAGCTATGTGTAAAAAGGTATAATTATTAATTATTTTTAATTTTGATTTTCATATTTTCGGGAAATTGTTTTGAAAATCATTATATCTGACTTTAGTTTCGAAAAAATTATTCTCTATAACGTGATCACAGTGTTTTCTTAAAAACGACCCATGTAATAGTTGTTGCTTATTATACATTCTAAAAGCTTGTCATTCCGTTTAAACAAGTAATTGTTGATAATATATAATAACTTAACACAATTTATAATATATTTATCTTCATAATAATACAGGGGTGAACAAGTCCGCAGAACAAATGCTCTGTGGATTATTACCTGATAAGATGGGGACATTCAAATATAATTTGAATGCATATTTGAATCACTCAAGAACGTTGAATTGAATATACATCGTGTGTTCCACCGTATTTGAGAGATAGGGATGTAACATATAAAAGCCACTTAATTTAATTCAAATTCAACAAGTTAGTGTTGATACTTGCAATAAAAATTGATTTTTGAAAAGTTTGCGACTTACTATTTATTTTACATAAAACCGAAGTACAATTTACGTGAATTGACCAAAGGGCGTTGGAAGATAATTTCGCTCTACCCTGATCAAGGGTTAGGGCCGACGCTGCTAAAATTGATTAAGCAAATTTGAATTAATGATGAAAGTATATTAAGCGATCGCCATGTTCTTAGCAGGCAGAACCACCTGTTCTAACATAAACTGTCGTCAGTTGTCGTAAAATTAAGGGCGGGTTAAATCGCGATCAACACAGCTGTGTTCAAATCTTAGAAAGTTTCAACAGTCTACTGAAACTGCTGGTGTTTCTGTATTATGATGTGACCGTGGTCGTAAAAAATGCAAATAAAATCCTAAAAAGCATTGTTGAGCTGTAATTTTGGTGCTCCCTGAGACGTGATACCCTAAGTCAAAGTTTCCCAAAATGTGGGCCGCGACCTTGCACCGGGTCGTAGAAAAATTTTGCCGGGTCGTGAAAAAAAATTATAAATTTTTGTGGATGAAATAAGCTAACAAATAACTTGATTTCTATTAAAAAATAATGTTTGTTTTGTAAATAAATGGTTTCTTTTCATGAGTCGAGAAAAATTTTAAAACCTCATACCGGGCCGCGGTCAAAAAAGTTTGGGAAACGCTGCCCTAAGTATTAGCTTACTTTGCTTCTAGGCTAATCCGAGACTGATCAGTAATAATAATTTGAATTAGTCACCGCGCTTTAGTGCCTGTTTGCGAATCGAATTTTTTTAATAGTAATTTTAATCTAAGAAACTTTAGTATACCTTAATTTATATTACAACGGTTTTAAGATTTTCGATATTTTTACTAACTTTTTATTTCGATATTAACCCAGTGTTTTATTACAATAATAAGTAATAAAGCCATACATCGTAAATTATTTGGAATTAAGTGAATATTATAATCTATTCTGAAATTTGAAAAATCCTAAATAAAAACTGATAACAATAAATAAACTTCTATAATATTTTATTATAACAATGCTTAAAAATATACTGCGAATTTGTTTTTTTTTTTAAACTAAATATGAATAATTATATTAAAAAATTTTCTATGCTTTGTCCGATTCATTTTCGATAATGATAACTGACAAATGCTTCCACGTTTGTTGAGTGAAATCTATTATAGAATCGTCGTCTTTGCAACAGTAGAGCTCTATTCTACTGCTAAGGTCGTAAGCACCGCCGCTAAGAAAAGCGGCCTTCAAAGATAGAGATCGAGTGGCGCGGGGTTCTAATTTGATTTTATATTTCGACGTCCCCATCCAACGGAATTGGGTCGATGGATTTATACATATTGAGGACCCAACATAATGACCTGGAATCGAATAACTGAAACAAAAACAACGAAGTTGCAATCTCTTTTCAAATAACTTATCACTTTGAAAGTCAGGGTGGCCACAGATCTAGAAGTCAGGGAATTTTTTATGGGTCAGAGAAATCACGAAAATGTTTATTAGTCAGAGAAAAAATCAAAATAAACATTTTGATGGTTCAAACATGCGCCGAAATAAACGCGTGCTGGACCCTACTGGCCAAGCTTTGTACTGAGTATAGGCTTCAGATTTGACAAGAAGATAAACTGATTGCTTGCAATGTTACAAGAATAAAAAAATCTTGGAAAAATTGCATTTTAGAGTTACTAAAAACCTTGGACTTTTGTTTTTAAATATATGTGGCCACCCTTGAGAAAAAAAACTCACTTGCTAGGATCAATTGTGTTGACTTTTACAATAATGGTAACATTAGTAACACTATAGATATACAGTATGATCGGTACTATGCAAATATTATGTTTTTTGAAGTTGTGTTTAACAATTGATTCAAACTTCATATTGAATGTTACATATTTTTGTCGTATTTCTAAAGCAGCCAACTCTTTCCTTTCACTCAAATTTTTCCGTGCATGGTCAGAACTGAAGCTAAACTGTTTCATTAATTCCATCTGGGATCTTTGCACTTCTTCTTTTTCAATTAGAAAAGGTACAGCTGGTAATAACATATAATGTTGACCGAAAGCAGTTCGTCTTCCACCAAATCCATCAGGCATATCAGCATGCCAAAGCAATACTATGATACCTTCATACGATCTATTGGAGCTGTAATCAAAGTCCCCTTCAAATATGTCGCTTAGATGGAGCTCACTCCGACATATAAAATCTTGATAAGCACTTTGTTGAACATTAGTCAAATTTTTATGCGAGCAAAATTTAACCGTGGATAAGTAGCTTTTGTCTTTTATTTGCTCTCTAGTTGCATGTAATACAAAATCGAGAGTTTCTTTCATTGACAATTTTACATCTTTTGGGATGGCTGCAACAGGATTTATAGTCCATCTAGGACATATCATAGAGATTTGAAGTAATGTTGCCTCTGACAATAAAGGAAAATGCGTGAAGTTTGCGTTCTTAATTTGTATAGCAATACTCAATAGCTCCTTTGGTAAACCTTCTCCACCTTTTAAAATGTCAACTGTGTCTCGAAAATGTTCCATTGCATTCAACTGCCAAGAATGCCGTAATAGCCTATAACTAAAAAAAAAAACGTCATACTTTTGATATTGTCGCTCAATATGTTTCTTATACACGAGTACTAACCTTGTAGGACTTTTTTGTTGTGCATTTTCGTAATAAATCAGAAGATCCAAATTAAATTTTCCTTTTCTATGAGGTGCACGAACCCAAACTGTAAACGAATATCCTTGACCGGGTTTCAATATGTCATTATAATTATTTGGAAATTTTAATGGCGTTACATGCCGTTTTCTAAGATCAGAATCTGTGACTGTTTGATTTTCATCATTATAATTAGTATCAGTTGCTCTTACAATTGGATGTTTAATTTTGCCAAAAGATATTAGCCATGGCTTAGAAGATGCTATATAAATATTGCATAAGGAGCATCGACCATGGTTTATTAGGTCTACTGTTATGGCGCGGACCTCCCCACATAGTATATCAGATGGAATTTCACTAAAACTGACCTAAAACCGCAACGAATTATATTTTGTCCTTTAAGATTCGTATCCACTGAAGGAAAAGATGAGAAACTTTTTTGTTACTAAAAATGTTTCCTAATGTTACAGCAAGTTCCTCCTGGTTCCTCCATTTTTTTCAGTTACAGAAACTAAAAGTTGCTGGTTGTCAGTCTGAACGAGAAACAAAATTGAAATATTGTTGAGTTGTTCTAGTGGAGACAAAAAAAATATGCTGATTGACATTTGTTTTTTAATTTTGAAATAGTAGCAAAAAGTTTCTTATTGTTATTTCAGTCACTGCGAGGGTTCTCAAACTTTTTTCCTCTGCGACATAGCTAACAAATTTTTAACTGACATATCTCTTAATTATTAAAAGGTGTATTTGTCGCCAAAATACCATTTAAACCAGAGGACGCGAAATTTGCTTACGATTTTCGCGACACCAGTGTGTCATTACACGACGGTTGAGAATCACTTCAGTGGATACAGGCCATTCATTTCTCATGCTTTTTTTTAAATTACCTGTAAACAAGGAGCTGTTTGAATCACATTTATACTGAGTCTCTTGTCAATTTGTTGTATTTTTTCTTTTCCTTTCAACCGCGGTCCTTTCAGTTGTATTAACTGTTTTCCAACAACAAACAGGGCATCAGGAAGCCCACTTAATTCTACACTTGTTAAATTATACATAATACCCTTTATATAAAGTTCTCCTACAGCTAAAGGCGTTACTGATAGAGCTATCTCCTGTTTATGGTTGGGCTGTAATATTATTGATTTTAACTGGAAAGTATGAATGCATTTATGTGGCTCATGTGTTTGTACTTCATTTGTAATTTCTTTACCGGTCTCAGCCTGCTTAAAAGACCACAAAAGTTGTAAGTCACATAGCGTTATAGCGATTTTTAATGGATTCCATATCATAATTGACACATGCACCGTCTCGGCAACTACCCCAATTGGTTTTATTGAGTTATTGCTTTTGTGTGAATACAACGGAACTGTTGGCCTGAAAATCATTGGTAATGATCCTTGCGCTTCTTGCACTAACATTTCTTCAAGTTTAATCCATTTTGGAGCAATTGTTTCATCTAAATCAGTACTGAATGTACATGAAGATGCAATTACTTTACCCGGTGTTGTTACTGGAGGAAGTGGGCTCAGTAACACTTTGGTTAAGTTATCTTCTACTATTGGTACGGGAAGAATTGGGGTTTCAATTGAGTTGTCCTTTGTTTTATTTAATTGCTAAAAACAATATAAAAAAGCACATACTAAGAGAGAATCTCCACGATATTTCTTGACTTATAATTGGTATACAATGAAATGTAAAAATTATAAATATTCTGGTTAAAAATGAAAGAAAAATATCATTTTTTTTGTGAAAAGTTAGGAAGTCCTGTTATAATTCACTTCTTTCATTCGTAATTTAGTAACTCACAAATTATTGCAAACATACGCTTTTCAAATACTGTATGTACATTTTATTTAGAGCGAAAATTTATTAGAGTGTGGTCAACAGGTCAGGTGACCTGGCCAGAACACGGCTTGACTGCGCCATATTGAGCTGTTATATGCAGTGTACAGCAATCGGCTGCTTCTGTATAGTAACTGCGCAGGCGCTACTTCCACAGTCGCAGCTCAGTATGGCGGTGATAAGATGCATTGGGCACACTGTGTTATAGTCTCTCTAATTTTACTCTTTAAGTAACATATTTGAATTCCGAAAAGTCAAAATATCAACCGATATATTTTTTTTCAAATGACAAGAATCTGACATATTGACGGAGTTTATTGCGTTAAGTGTTTTAAATAAAACGTATTTCAGAAATTATTTCGAGAGAAAATCTTTTCCCTAAGCACCATGTCACTTAAAACCATGACTGGTAACATGTTTTGAAAATCCATTGAACAGTAAAAAAATAATCTCATTTGAAATAATATTTAACAATAATAAAAAAAAGCACTTACGCTATGAATAGAAAGAAATTCCCTGAGGAATATTTCTTGTTGTTGAGCTGTTTGCTGACTACTTGTCGAAAGTAGTTTGGAAAAGGCAATAAGGGCTTCATCAGTTAATTTTAAAGTATTTGCTTGCCGTCCTATTGTAAAATGAATATGATCTTCTGCTAAACTCCATTCTTTGTTTTTGTATACCTAAAGATTATCATTTCATTATTCATTACGTTCATAAAATTCACCAAATAATAGAAAAATGTTGTCAAATAGATAGCTTACTTGATAAGCTTGTTTATAGCAACGAAGTGAATGTTTTTTTTGACCAGCTTTAGAAAATCTATGACCGGCTAATACAATATGAAATGCATATTTGCGCACCATCGATGGCCGTTCACATTTTAAAAAACAATACGCAGCTTGTTCTAATAAAAGTGCGGATCGTAAATCGGAATCTTCACTTGTCATACGTATATATTGCTTTGCGGCTTCGCCATATTGCTGTATTCCCTTTAGGCTTTCAGTACTTAGCAACGTCGCGCGGGTTGCAAACTGCGGCATTCTAAAAGAAATATCTCTTTTAGATTTTAGGATACCGTACCCAAATCATCTTGATTTTTTTGCGTTGGAAATTTTTAATTAAATTTGTCTTCCAGTTGCATTGGGAAATTGACATACCTGCATGAATTTAAATAATGAACAATACTTTCTTCCATATAATCGCACGTTTTCCTAGTTACTTCTCCGGCCATAAAAGCTGACAAAGCTGCCATTTCTAAAGCTCCGGCATAATAAAGCCAAGCTTGGTCTGCATTAAAATCTCGTTTCACGGAATGATATGCTTGAAACGCCATTGTATAATGTCCAAACATAAAATACAGATCTCCTAATCTTCTGAGTTGAAGTTCAGGGGAATCGTATGCATATCTGTTATCGAATAAATTTGTATTAGATACTAAAGAGATTAGACTATTTCACTTGCATGGATGCAAATTTTATCTGCTTCGCGTGTGTTGATTTTGACAGGTATTCTATTTAAAGTTCTGTGTAGCTTGGCAAAAAGTAAAGTTCCCTCTTATTTTTGAGTTTTGATAAAAAAGTTACTTGAAATATTTGTTTATCTGTTTGATTTCTACACGCTGTTAAAAAAAAGTTTAACTTAAAAATCATTCTGTATGTATTAATTCAAATTTTACTTACACAAGAGTGTTTTGTGGAATATAACCAGCCGTTCCAGGTTTATTGCTGCCAAACCAACGTTTTGTCGCACTAAACAAAGATCTGCTGACTCCTTTTTTGTTTGAAATCTGTAATAAAAGATTTCATAAATTATTATGTTATATAAACAGCTGTGGAGTTAACATTTTACTAACTAAATCGCTCAATCGCATAATTTCCTTTTCCACATGTGGCAGTAACGATCGAACAATGAAATCTTGGACAAGTTTTTTTAATTGCTGTATGTCCCCATTTGTCATTAGTATCCCATGTTTTTCATTGACGTTTTCAGGATACGGCAAGTCATTTTCAAAAGCATTTAATGAACTGGAACTCTAAAAATAATATAAATGTTACTATATCATTCGTATATGGAACATACTTTCTATAGGGATGCACCAAGGGTTCGGTTATTAAAAACATTTATATCTCGCTATATGGCCACTCTTTATACCGCATTGCGCTATTACGACCTTTCTGAAGTTTAATTTCTCTAGCGACGTATCTATTTGGAAAAAGTTAGAAACGGAGGGGCAGTAGAACTCTGGCTAATAAAGAGCAAGTTAGTTTGTCTCCTAAATTACATGAAACTGACAAGAACAGAAGTTTATAGTGTGTTACTAAGTATGTGTAAATATTATTAATTAGTTTCACATAAAAAAAAACTTGGGAATAATATTAAAAACTAAAGCAGTTAAACTTCTTATGTGAGCTTATGAGGGTGAGGCTCAAAATTTTTTTTATTATAGTACGTTTTTTATTAGCAGTCCACAATGTTTTGCTATAGCAAAGAGTGTCTTGATGAGTAAACTTAGCCATTCCTTGTTACAATACACTGCAAAAAGAAGCAGAAAGCAAGACAAAATAGACAATATTGAACCAAGATTTGTTATATGGCTTTTCGCTTTACGGTCAACTTTTTTCGAATATATCTAGGGCCTAAAGTGATGTATAAGTGTAATAAAAAAGGTCAAAAAAACCCTCAAAAAATTAAAATGCATCCCTAGTACTGTCATATATCATACTTTTCCAGGAGTTCCGGCATAAAAACTACTCTGTATTTCAATATCAGGACTTAATGGGTGTAATGTAACTGTAACAGGAACTGGAGGTGGTTCATTTGCCTCTTGACCAACTTCTATGCAAGGGCTTTTGGTGTTAAAAGTCGGTGATGACAGTTCTACTGGACCACGTTCAGATGTATTAACGTAAGACGTAAAACCTTAAAAAAACAAACACTTTAAAATAGATTCTTTTTATTGTTAAGATATAAAAATGGAGCGACCATACTAGCTGACATACTATCCGTAGGGGTAACGGATCCTGTCTCTCCATAATCAGACCAGTTACTTGCTCGATTCAAGTACTGTATCCACGGATCATTTTGAATTGCTTCATCAGTCGATGTATCCGTACGAGAATTAATAGTTAACAAAAAACAGTTGTCTTGTCCGTAACGTAATTTCATAGTATCGAACAATTTTTCACTTCTGTAAGTAATGCAGAAATTAAATGACAATTCATTGGACATTGTTTCATTGAATAATAGAAAAGCTGGTACCTATCTCTGTCGGTACTTAAATTGTTGTCGTGGAGTAAAACGTAATATTGCAAAATATTGTGACTAATCCATTTAGGCAACTTGTTTGGTGAAACTGTTTGTAATTGTGATAACCTTCGCGACATTTCATCGAATGTTTCGATGTGGTTTTCATCACCGCAAGCCGATACGATTAATAAACAAGCGATAAAATGTTTAGTGAATTCGTGATCTGAAGGGAACTGTACTCGTAGAAATGTTTCTCTCCATGCCTCAAACCACGGTGAAGTTGAAGGAAATTGTAGATCATGACCATTTATTGTAACAGACGTTGAATTTGGTTCCGATCCACAAATCACTGAAGCGTTTAGTAACTTTCTCGCTAAAGTTGGATGCGGAGGTCTATGTTCTACATCGGTCACAGTTATTCGTAAATTTTTTACTGTAGATGAGCCGCCCGATGGGTCACGTAAATGAGCTATCGACAAAAAATAAACATAAAGTTATGATCTAAATAGTAAATAGGATAATGTGAACTGTACCTTCGGAATGAAGTTTACAAAATGGTTGTAGTAGCTCAGGAAATGATAAGTTGTTTTTTTGACATGATTGCTCCACTGCAGGCGATGCTATAACAGCAACCATAGGAGAAAATGAATTTTGTATGAATTCTTGTGGAATCCATTTATTTTGTGCCATTTCGACACAATAATAATTTGTAAATTCCTAACGGTGTATTTTTTTCAATTTCAAGTAATTTTCACTCATAAAACAACGAGCACTGTTTAATAAACCAAAGTAAATTAACAAATCTGAACTATTGCACCATAACCACAAAATATATTTTTTTTAATTTGAATGTCACAAGATGCTTGCTTGTAAACTCGAATTTACAAGTTTATATGTATAAAACTAACACAGTTTGTGTATATTTTCTATAAAACGGCAGTATTTGCCGTTAATAATTTCATTTGACATCTCTAAAATACAGTTGTCATTACCCCCCCGACCCTTCGGACTTATTCGATTGTCATCGCTACGTTATGTTTTAAAATATTTTTTTAAAGAGAATGGAACACAGCGGCGCAGCTACCGGAGGGTTACACGGTACCGTGCACCGGGGCCCCCAAACTCAGGGGGCCCTCGGACCCTGACCAGCAAACCTTAAATTTAACTAGCGAAAAATTCTCCCACCTTCGGAATGTATATATAAAAGGTTGCAACACGACTTTAATCATGGCAACTAATTTGGAAGAATACACGGGAATTCCCCAAAAGTTTCTGTTTGAATCTTGTGGGGAATTCCCCTGTATATTTTCTGTTGTTTGTGCAGTGTTGCCAACTTCACAGATTCGCCGCCACATTTAGCGGGTTAAGGCGATAGCCTATAAGGGAACAGTCTATAAAAATAATCCGTTAAATAAATTAAAACTGTTTTGCAACAAAAACGTTTTATAGGAAACTTTGTATTATTTCCAATTTTCAATTTTGTTTCTGTAAACTGTTACTTGAAAAAATAACTATAAGTAGAGGTATTCGAATTCCAGTTTACACAAGAAAAATATTTTTTTACTTGAGAAGCGCTATTCTTTTGTTCATTATAACATAGGTTTGCTCTGCTGTGCACTTTTAAAGCATTTATATATATTTATATTTTGACTTGATAAAACCTTAAACCGTTTACTTAGGGCCCCAGTTTTTTTTTTTTTGCACCAGAACCTTTGGTTACCTAGCTACGCCTCTGATGGAATATATTAGGTAAAATTTCATAGTATCTTACGCGAACCACTATTAATTTAAAAAAGATCAAACAAATTAAAAATGCGCCGGAAATGGGGGTTCCTCAGTGTATGTTTCTGTAGATATTGAGTACATTCTGAAAAAGATTTTTGGGAAGAGGTAGATTTAATAAGAAATATTTAAATAATCACTGCAATGTTTAAATAAGGATTTCGTATTTATAATCATTTTATTAGATACTGTACCTATACAATTTATAAATACAATGAAGCTACAACCTGAAGTATAAACATAAAAGATATGTAGGTAATATTTGTTTTTATATATTAGTACAATTGGTAAACTGAATTAAAACATAATTTAGTGTTATTCTAGTTTATTTAATTAACATTAGATACGATGAAACGTTTAAATGCAAAACAAAACTGTCTAATAAAATTTTAAAGACGATCTTTCAATTACAAAGTACAATGAAAAATATTACAGTTAAATCAATACAAATAATTTGGATGTAATTGTAATACATAATAATTAGAAAAAAAAAATTTTTTTAATTACGGTGTATATTTCTCATACTGTTTACTATCTTTTTATGAATTTTAATTACAAAAATGTATAATATTTTTGCCATTGAATAAAATTTAGGTAACTTTTGTTAATAGATAATGTATTTATTACTCAAAAATTAAAATATCTATTAGATGATCCCTACAAATGTAAGTTTCTTTTTGAATATTTCAGTGATTATAATATTCAATTAGATATATCATACTTAATATTAATTCTTATAATTAATTATTTGTTTTAAATGGAAGACTCAATAATGTTTAGGTTTATTGTTATAGCTAAACATAGAAACTTGTTTTTAAATTAACGTGTGGCCAAAATTATTTAAAGTGGCAGTATTGTTCGCAAAAAAAGCCAAAAAATCGAACTGAAACAATGAACACCCAAAGATATGTATTTTGTTTGAATTTCATACAAAAGAAAATCAAAGTACTTATTTTACTACAGTTTGACAAAAAAACAACATCTTCGTTAGAAAGCAGTAAGCTGTAAGCACATAGTATAGTTATCAGTTCTGCTGGAATAACAGCATTTAGCGCTCCAATGTCTGTTAAGCAGTTTAATAGATAATTTTGTGCACTTTTGTTCAGTTAATTAAACTTAATAATTAGTGAAAACTGGAATTATTAACATTCATTCTTTGAAAGGTGCTTTATCAAACTTAATTAAAAAGTGCATTTTTTTATTAATATAAGTTTTGTAAAATGTAAGTTATCATTTTCAGTATTTGGCCACAGGTATCGTTTCTATACAATAGAAAGCTTGTTAATAAACATTTGTAGTATAACAAATTTATCTATCTAAATACATACATATATAGGAGATCCATAAGTCCTGTTCTTTTGCATACGCGCATTATCAGTAGAGTTAACGAACTAGAACTTTTGAAGCCCACTTTAATATGTATATCACAAAACACACAGATATTTACAACAATTTTGGTGAAATACATTAACAACTTTACTATATATTTAGAAATAAACTACGTTTCAGAAATTCTAACGGTTACCTTGTTTATATGAATTTAAACACAATAAGGTAAGTGTAGTACAGTTTGACTATTGAAATAAAAAACATTGTGTCATAATATCATATGAACATAGTATTGGATCAGAAGATGGTTTAAGATATAATCATAACAATAAAATATTAATTCCCATTAATTTTTTCACGCTCAAAATATAACAAATACCTATTTTATGAGGTAATAGCCATTTTTAACTACACAGATGATATAATATTAAAATATCAGATGCTCCAATAGGCTTTTTCAACTTTTTTTTATCTTAATAATAATATCAGAATGGCAATCACAAATTTCAGTACCCATTTATTAAATAATTTCAATCGGTTATTGTCCCAAAAAATTATTATCATTAAAATTGCTGTAGCGCAAATTTGTTTTAAAAATGTTCCATTAAATTCTTTCATAATTTTTTTTATTTCCAAGTATCTCCTATTCAATTTTGAATTTGTAGCCATGAAAACTTTTTAACAATGGATATAAATATACTTTGCTTCTAAAAATTTAAAAATTTCATTTTCCTAGTCCGATATGTACAAGATTTAGTGATATTCATTAAAATTTGAAAGATATGTCAGTTAAACTGATCTGTGACTCTTTTATGAAATATATTATGTCAGTATTTTATTTATTCTGTACTTTTGGACATTTTATAATAGAGGAGGTTACCAATTTTTATTCTATTCCAGAAAAAATATTAACTCTATCAATACTTAATTACAATTTAATCAATTTTTTACATTCTGAAGTAATTTTATTGCAATTAAAAACAATTGATTACTTTGTCGAAGTAGGTATATTATTTGTATTTAGGTAATTGTTTTATATTTTGGTAACCTTATTCTATAACAAATAAATTTCCCACAAAAAAATACATATACACATCGAAATAAACGCTACATAAAAAACTTCACTATAATACTTTGTCACATTTAAATGTGATACATATTATATTTATAATAATTATATTATTTATTATAAAAATTAGTTAATAGCAAATGTGTACTCCACATCAATAACAGTTATTATAAACACACATACACACGCGCAAACAACAAATGTCCAAAAATACCGAAAATTAATTCTTAAATCACATGGTAAAGTAACTTACGTCACATTTCTCATAAAATAAAATTAGTGGCAATGATGAATGTGAACTGCACAAATCATATCTAAAACTTGAAAAAATGGTTTTTAGTAAAATTATATTAATAATAAAGTAATGCTCTCGTTGCAGTTAAAAATTCCCGAGCGTCACGAAAAACATGTCTAACGAATTTCATTATTTAGGTTAAATATGAACGCGCACAAAATGGTGCACATTACAATTTTTGCAAATCAAATCAGATTGAAAAAATACATTGATTATTGAATTTTTTTCGTGATAGTAATGTTTTAATGATTTTAATCAATTTTTTATAGTTATTACACACAAAATCTAGCCAGAGAAGTTCTATTTAAGGGGGGCTATAAAAATATTAAAAAATATCTAGAAATTCAACGGAAGCTAGTTTACCTTGCGATCACTCTAATCTGTAAATTAATTATTACTGTGCAAATTTCTGACAGGAATAATTATTATTGTATACACATATGTATGTATATAAAATGATAATTACATATATGTATATATATTTATAAGTTTAGGCCCAATAGTATCATCCATAACCATAACAAGTTTATGTACTATATGTATAAATATTTTATTACATAAAAACTATAGTATTCGATCACGTAAATATATTAAAAAATGGCAACATAATTACCCATATTGACAGTCCGATGGCCTTGTTGGCTTTGCCACATATTGTTATTTCTACTTCCTGAAAAAAACAATGGTTTTGGTTTTTTTATTTCGTTTCGTTAAGTTGCTTTAATTCTGAATCTACTTTGGTGCCTTTATTTCTTGCCTCAATAGCTATCGGTATTGAGAATGAGAAAATAGACCCTTTCTATTTTTTCATTTTCAGTACCGATAACTATTGAGACAAGAAATAATTGCGCCAAAGTAGATTCGAAACTAAAGCAGTCAGATGTTGTAGTTATTAAAATAAACACCGATAATATAAACAAAACTGATCAGAGGACTAAGTAACTGAGCAAATAACTTCTGTAAGTTGCTTATTTAAAAGGAAATAAACTTAAAAAATGAATTTATTAGTAACTTTATACTTGTTCCGGCGAAAGAAGAAACAAACGTTCATTCTGCATACTATTTACAGAGATTTGCTATGTTAAATGGATGATTTTGTTTGCATCATGGTCTTTTATCGTAAAAACAAATTACTAACCTCCGGATGATAATTTATACATTTCGGTGGTTTGCGTCTGTGCAGAGACTCGTGGTTCTTGGAGCGGCAGTGTTCGGTTTCATAAATAATCTCATGTGCTCCAATACTCAACTGTTTGTTACCGCAGGGACACACTGTATCCACAACGAGCAATATTAAATTGCTGTGTGGTATTTTCTGTACACTGAACGGTCTGTAACAGAAATGTAAAAAATTACTTCTAAAAATAATTTTATCCTTTTTTAATTGTCATGGTACACTTATATCTGATTTGGATAAAGAAAAGAAATCGTGAAGAGAAAGTCGTAGCTGGAAGAGAATGGTCTAAGCGTCGCCTACCCTCGAAATTAAATCTGATGACAAAATGAAACATTTTTCAAAATACTTTTCAAATTAATAACGTGTACTGGCAAAGAAACGCTGAATACATGCTTTTTTTATATTGTATCTCTATTGGTAATTGGGCGAATTGCTTAAAAATAGAATCATTGAGCGTCAATATGTTCTAAACTAAAAAAAGATACGGACACATGTGATCCTGTTGGAATCTGCAAAATGTTTAGTGAGTTTGACAGGCATATGACTATGAGATATACTGTCATTGCTGCAACTAGGTAAAATAAGGTTTCTGTCGAAACCGACTAACGCAACGCAAGCGAGGCTGTGAGTAAATGCTGAATAATAAGATTTTAAACTATTTAAGCGAAAATATTATAATATAGGTAGTTACCTCTCACAGCCCGACACATGGCAGTTCGTAAGTTTTCCTTTGAGAGGATTACTCATTCCACTAGTGTTAAGCCTGTCGGGTTGCAGTATGTAAAGATCAACTCTCTTATCGCATGGTCTTGCTCCTGAACCTCGGGGTGTTGCATCTTCTTCAGCTATGGCGATTGCACCATGTGTGGCGGCCGTTGCCGTTGCACCCTGATTATGAATTTGACCTGGATCTTGACTCGGTTCTTGTTCGGTGGCTCGGTCATCAATTGATGGATTAAATGAATCAGGTGGTAAATCATCGTCCAATCCGGGCTCATATTCTTCGTTATATTGAGTGTCTTAATAAAGAAAATCAGCTGTTATAATGGGGTTGTTTCACTGCTCTATCGAATTGAAAGCAAACATCTAGATAAAGAAGTCTGAGTGTCTTCGACCTCATCGTTTAGCGCTTTGTGCTCAGCGTGTAATATATATATATTTCTTTAATTCTTGTTTACAATTAAGTGGAAGAATATAAGAACGAAATAGTTGATTTGCATCATTTGTTTATGTATAAAGAATAACACCCACTGTTCAAATATTTCCGCATTTTAATATCTATATACATTTCTGTATACCTTTTAGTTTAGTAGTTTAATATTACGGCTGTTAAAAATATTTTTATTTAAATTTAAACCAAAAAAACCCGGGTCGCAGTGCCAAAACCCTGCCGACAATATAGTGTATTTACTTACACAGGCAATGTGGCTTTATTATGCGAACTTAAATTGGTTTTTGGGCAAAATAAAAAATTTGACTCCTTAATACACCCCTTAAAATAACATTTTTTTTCTTAACTGCAATATTATTATCAATCTAACGTCTACACCGAATTAAATACACCCTTCAATAAATAAGTCACTATCTACAAATTAGTGTTTTCAAAAAATTTGTAAGTCCGGTCCTGTTGGGCCGATTTTATTAAAATTTTAGGGACACTTTTTAATTGCTACTAACGGGCTAAATGTCAATTTTGAAAGGATTCTGAGAATTTTTTCGGTATTTTGGGGCCCAAAAACATTTTTCAACCCCTAAAAACTACCCTTAAAATGCCCCGATTACACCCATTTTAAATAGGCTTCTTGCGGTGATGGATTTCAACACGTGGACCAAATTTCGTTAAAATCAATTAACTCTTTCGAAAGTTATTGCCCGCACACATATATATATATATATATATATATATACGTATATAAATATATATATATATATATACATATATATATAAACATTTTTAAAAATGGTGGCAAAGTGTTTAGGAGGTTATGAAACGTCGAGAAATTTTGGTCCGACCCCTAGGTCCCGCCATCCGACCGACGCCAATAGTGTATGTTGCCATATGGCAAATACACTAAAAAGATACGGAAGTTCCCTTATTGAAATTTACTTATTGCAATAAGGATATTTTTTTCTGAAATCTTAACAGTAATTTAAAAAGTTATTTTTTTTTGAAAATTTGAAATATTAAGATTATTGTAATATTATTGACAATAAGTATATTATTGGATGCTATTGAAAAAATGCAAGTTTTTTGTAAGATTTTCGTACCATCATCGTTTGCATATGGAAATGCCGCACCATAAGAAGTATTCAAAGTGGACAGCCAAAAGAGTACAGTTTCAGTAATCCAGCTCCACAGCCATTTCATTGGGTAGCAAGCCTAAGAAAATACTTCATTAGTCATGTTTGTTAAATTTGATGTCAATATTTTAGAATTTGTGTACGTACAGAAATAACATGTTTGCCCGCTGCATTAAGAGGATTTCTTACACTAGAACAAGCTCCTTGATAATCGTAGACAGCAACTTTTTTGTAAATACGATCCTGTACTAATGAATCCATAATTGTACCGTCAATTTGTCCAAAGAATTTACCAGTATGTTCAGGATTTTCAGATAAAATTATAAAACCATTATCATCTAAAACGTAGCAATCCATTTCGTCAGCAGCACAAGTTTTTCTACAATACTGTGAGCACTAAAAATTAAAAAAAAAGATTCAATAGAAATTGGTCCGAGAGTAATAATAAAATTCAAATCTTTGTTACCGTTGAAGTAATATTTATGAAGTGTGAATGAAGCACTGAATGCTGAAACTGAAGTCCTACAACAGCAACAGGTGCTCTGTGTCCTTTGTGTTCAACGAAGACAGCGTGAGTAGCTGTTATTAAGGGTTTCTTTCCTGGTTGACCATGATAATTACCAGAATCAAATGGTACAGAGAATACAAAGCTTTCTGGCTCAATAGTATGCTGATCAACTGCTCTTTTGTACCATATTTCATCGGTAGCACGGGTATTGCCTTCCGAAAAGTGACTAAAATACCAGTTAAGAAAATTAAAATACAAAAAATGTCGGGCGTGTGAAGCGATTCGTAAGGTGAAATTTATTTACCGTATGTTTATTTACTTATTGCAATTAATGTTCATATTTTTAATTTTGTTGATACAGCGGATTCTTGAAACATCTACCCTTTTCGTTTTCGAAATATTGTAGTAATTGGATCTAGGGGGTGGGGGCTAACCGGAGCATCTGCCATGGGGGGGCAGTTTCAAGGGGCGCCAAAATCATAATATAATACGTTTGAAAATTGATGACAAATTATTTTAAAAAAATATATTAAAGGGATCTTATTCTCCCCTCCCGGTCACAAAAAATGCCAACCATTGTATATTTTTGAGCTTTTTTGGACTATTTATCTCAAACGCTGGAGAGAGGGGGTGCCACTATCAAATTTCTGCCCCGATTCGAAAAAATCGTAGAACCGGGGTTGGTAATTGAAGACATTTACATTGTATAGAGAAGACGTGTTTTCAGGATGTATTGTACTTAAAACTTCTAAACCCTAGGAGCTCGTACAACGGGAATTGCTTGTATATGATATTAAAAAAAACAAACAAACAAATGCAATACGTACGGTTCTCTGGTATCAATGGGTGTAGCATGTTCGGTCCAGCGCAATAATCCACTTCGCGTTGCGATGAAAGACAGGGTTACGCCGAACATCTGGTATCCTTGTCTGTAAATATAGTTTTAAACGAATTAAATCTGCGAGATAATTTATTGAGATCTTTCTCAAAAATTAGTTCCAGGGAAATATATAGGTATATATTAATATTGACCCTTTTAGATACAAGATCGATATGAAACAATAGCTTTATTTCAATGACATAAAGCAATCTTGTTTGCTATTACGCGTGTTTGTACTGCGCGAAATTGGCGATATGCGATAAGATAATAGTATCAATTAAATCACGGGGGGTTTATGCTTAGCGCTACTGAAGTGTATGAAAAAATATGTCCAGATAAATATAATTGGTACAAGTAATTTTATTTTTCCCACAAACCCCATTTATTTTTATTGTTCGAATTTCAATTAAACAGTGATTTTTATTTTTTAGGACTTAAACTGTTTTAATAATGAGTAGATACACAGAATTTTTAGATTTTTAAAATATTCGTATCCAGTGCTAAAACTTAAACATCTTTTTTATGCCTACTGAATAATAATAATAATAATTTATTACAGCTAATAATAATAATCCATTGTATCTATAGCTGATTATTGAATTTAAAATTAAATGTGTTTGATCAGGTTTTTTATACAATAGCCGCGGTTTACCGAGATTAACGTCGTTTACTCGATATTTTTTAATTAAAATATGAGAACAGAGCATTAATCGCCAATATTTTTTTCATCTATTTTCTGAAACCATGGCCTGCTACTGATTCTATTGAAAACTGTTGAAAAATGAACGATTGCATTTTTTTAGGTATTTTTAAAACGACGCGATATCATTGATTGAGTACTTTATTGGAAATATTATCTAAAAAGGTTTATATTTTGGTTGTCTACAAATTATGCACTAAACATCAAATTTGAACTTTTATTCACCAATATTAAATTGATAGGGCAAATCAAAATTTAATTTTGTCAGACGAAATTCTGTCACATTATTCATTTTTAATTGTGCGATTACAAGTTCCAATTTTAGACAGTTTACATAACGGCTAGTTTTCAGTAATGAATTATTGTTTAAAAATTATAATTGCACATAATTATTTAATAAAAGTTGACCGTCTATAATGTAAGATAGTCGTCATTCATGTTTAACCGTGTATGACATGCTTAAATATTAAATCATTTACTAGAGATGTGTTACATCATGCATTTTTTATCAGACAATATTAGTTTTTGGGAACAAGTTTAAACTTAAAACTTGCCTGGTGCGGTTGATTATTTTTTATCTTTACACTTAATTATTTTGGTAGTTATAAAATTATTACCGTGGTGATGACTTTTATTAACTAGTAAACAAATTTACATGGTGTGATTTCATTTGTAATAAAAACTGCTAAAACTATTTTCACTAGTGTAACTTGAAAATTAAATGGACGGTTTAATGCAAGAAATATGGATGTGAGTTATCGAACATGTACAATCTGTAAGAACTAAACGATTGCCAAATATTTGTATTTAACAATATTGAAAAATTAACGGGAGTGTCTAATATTCTGAAATAACGCGTAATTCTAGAAGTTTTGTTCTAATAATAACGGATTTTATTTCAAACAATTCGAGTAGGTAATTCATTTTTTTTAATTTATACTTCTAAAATATCATTTTTTATAGTTTTCAATAAATCAAGGACTGAAGACAATATCGAAAACGGATTATGCAACTAGTATTATAATAAAATATACAATCTGTTACTGAAAACTAGCCTAGAATTAAAATTTCCAGCAAAAATATTCAATAGATACAAAAAAATGATTTCTCCTCCTGTAATATAAATGGTTAATATTATATATTTTCATCCTCGTGAAAGCTAGAAAAATATTAAAAACAATATAAAATTAGCCTGTATACTTACTTTATCCTGAATTGTTAACTTTACACATGCAAAACAACAATAACATAGAAATAGCGATTTTGACTAAATTTTGATTTTGGGTACCAAATATGTGTAAATAATAATTTTGAACAATTGTAGCAATCTAGAATATTACTGTTAGTTATAATAAAACCTAAATTTAGTTTGAAAGACCCATTGAAACTAAAATATGACATTTCGAAATTGTTTGTCTTTTTTACAATATTGAAAATGGTTACCATTAAATTTTAAAAGACTATACCTATTTTAAAGCTGAGAAAACTGCTGACTGACTCGAGTTTATACAGAATGTTTTCGAAATATATTAAATGCGTGTTCCAAATAATGTCCAGTTAAAATTAATACATAATATTCCAATGCGTTGAACATTTTATATTTAATGTTTAAAGTTGATTTAATTCGGAGACATCCTGTATATGTATCATTTCAAAGGCAGATTATTATACATATAATTGAGTGATATTTGTATAATAACAAAACTGAATATTTAAAAAAAACTTAATTAAATCTGAATCAAGATTAGAAGGCTTATTCTAGTCTATAATATAATTTTATCCAGTGGCGGATCATCGCACAGATGTAAAAACATTCGCTTGGGGCCTCAGTATCGCAGGAAAAAAGGTCAAAAAGAAAACTACATTTTCTTATTTAAAATATTTTTTTAAATGATAAAAAATATAAGATTTTCAGGTTGCGTTTGGGGACCTCGAAATGCTAAATCCGCCACTGATTTTATGTTGAATAAATGTGCAGTAAAAACAATAAAAAAAACGGATAGTATATTAAAAAACAAAACGGTCAGTAATAAAATGATTTTAAAAACAGGGAATTGAACCCAGAATTCGTTGTAATGGGCATGTATAAATGTTCTAACATAATATACAAGGCGATAATAATTATAATAATTTGGGGATTTAATTCCTAAAAGGGAAATTTTTTATTCATTTAGCTTTGTGTAACCGACAAGTAGGTACTTTACCTGTGTAAGAGAGCCATCAGCGTGGCTATTGGGCTATTGGTGCAGAGTACAATTTTTAATTAGTAAAAAATTATAAAGCTACGTATTAGATTATTTCTATGAGGAATCACACTTTAGAAAATCATTAATTTCGAAATCAATGTTCATTTTAGGATGCTGAAATATTTTTGAAGAGCACTCAAAAAAATTTTAGACCAAAATGAAACTGAAAGACAATGGTGCAAATTGTGCTCCTAGAGTGCAAATATACCGGTGATGGTATCTGATTAGGTGCATTTTTTGTGCTGATAACTGGTGCTGAGATATTTTTTCAACAGAACGTACTGTTTCTCTTCCTTATGATTTGAATGAGGATTGTGCTTATCCAAATCTTCGGTGACCTTTGCATCCAGAACCAGCGATTGTAAAAGGGTTTTATCACCTGGAATAAAATATATACTTGTTTTTATTAAAACTGTCGGCTGGTATTTTTGTTCGGGTTGAATACCAATTCAAATTTTTAATTTATTATTATCAATAATTAATTGAAAATCTAATTATACTTTTACCAGTTTAAAAATTTGAACCGGAGAGTTGGGAAAGTGGAATAAAGAAACTATAGAACCATATAAGCAACGAAAATTCAACGGTCTCGTCTATTTTCTAATTATGTCTAAGAAAATTACTTACAATAATATAATTCTTTATCAGTTTTCTTGTGTGTTGTAGCCGGCAGATGTTGGGGCGACATATGACCTGGTGCTAATGCACCCATTGGAGAAGCGAATGGTGGAGCTCTTGGTCGTAGTGACATCCACTTCCAACCTGGTGCACGAGATCTAGATAAGAAGTGCAGGACACGTTCTTCAGGTGTACCTATCCACTGTTCGGTTGCACTACTGTATTCGCAATAAACCCTGAATTACATAAAACACTTGGTGAGTAAATTTGGGTATTTCATAGTCATAAAATTATAGTAATTGACCATGCCCTAAGACTGTTTCCATTTAATAGATCTACCCCGATATTTCTGAATAAGTTTGTTTAAAATATTCGTTTAATGAAATCTGTGATGTTGTAGTATGTCTGAACAGATGACAGTTCATGAGCAAGGGTAGATTTAAGTACTTGGATATCCTCAGTAAAATGGAAAGAGGTTTTTACAAGACTGTTACTTACCAATCGGGATGAACCCTCCAATTTGTTCCTTTGAAATATTCGCTTACTAAAGAAGCATTTTCAGAAAATGTTAATAATTATTATTTGATATTAAGGCAGTATATTCCTGGATATTGATTTGATTCTTACCATTGACTGGACTGTGTTTTATTTCTTGCTCGGCCAATACTTCATACATTCCGTACCCTTCAGGTATTGCTAAACCGAGCGAAAAAGGTGTTCCTTCTATCGGATTATAAAAATATTTATGTCTTCGGGTTGTTACTCTTTTCTAAAAAAAACGCGAAAAAACAGCATTACCGAGATTTTTTTGCATCGAAAAAGAAGTTAATAGTTTACCATATTATCGTAGTGGACTTTGACATTTAACTCTGTTTCTCCTTCTTTTTGTTCAATCATATCGTGTCTCAGCTGAAAAGAAAAACCAATTAATTCCTGCAAGTTTCCGTTTATTTTTTTAAAACTTACATCAAGAAGAAGCGAGTTATTTTCACGAGGTCCGCTGTCATTTTCAACAAGTTCCACTTCTGTTAAATCAACGGAACTATAAACGGGCTCTAATGATTCTTCATACTGTAAAATTTTGTAAATTTGGCAATTTCCATTAATGAATCCCATTGTTATACAAAGAATTCAGAAAAACGTTTTCATCAGAAATATTGGTGAGGTTTTTGAGTGCAATTTCTTAATAAATTGTAAAAAACTTTTAGATAGGGTATTTCACAAAAAATATATCCTCAAAATCCTCGCCGTTACTTCTAAAACACCTTGTATAGAACATACGCACCTTATCATTTCCGTACTGTTTGAATAAAAAGATAAAAACAATATTAATCATTTAATAGCGTCAAGAATGACATTTAATTGTATAAACAAATGAACTTACCAAAGGCCGTAAATCTGGATGATACAAAACGTGTCCATTATTGTCAACAATAAATGAGTATCCATTGACGCCAAGCTGTTGGTATTTTTAAATTGAATTAGAGGTCTTAATAAATACGTTTATACAATTAGAGCTGCGAGACTATACATTAGCAGATTTCGCTATAATTATTATTCACTTGAAAAGATACTACTACTTAACATTCAACTTACAATGGAAATAGTCGACGGTAAAGAAAAAATCAAAATTGATTTTTACACTTACAAGTCAAACGATATATTATGTGTAATTATCAGTGATCATTTTAATCTGATAATGCATAAACTCTACCATGAACTGTTTGATATTTTACCTTATAAGGAGGAACTAGTTTAATGATTTGATCAATTGGCACGTCGGTTCCAACAACTCCCAATAAATTTGCTACTCGAACCTTGAAAACACGTTTTAATTTTCATTAAAAATGAGCTATTTAATATCAAAATTAACAGCTTTAAATCTAGATCTTACCGAATGATTTCTTCGATCAAAAACAGGGGTGGTAACGGATGTCATCAACTGTGGTTTGGCATCATTTGACAAAGTGCTCCCCTGAAAATAATCAAATATATAATATTCTAAAAAAAACAAACGTTTTACTCTTAAATTAATTTGATGCTTACTTTACCACCCAAATACGCTGGTGTCCATAAAATCGGATGGTTATTTTGGTACATTACCATTGGTCTAGCCATTACAGATATGTAATTTAGAACTTTTTCTTTTACCTCGCCCATTGTACTAATTCGTGTATAAAAACCTGTAAGAAAATCGACCAGCATTTTAAAAATGTATCTCGTGAATTTCAGGAGATGACTGGAATGATTATTTTAAGCTGTATAAATAGCCTAATTCAGTGCCGTCTTGTGGCTGGTAAAGTGCTAGAAAGTTTATTCTTATCTTTAGGGGCATAGGCAGAAATATTGTTAAGAATCATTTTACATACGACATCCTTGATCGGATTCATCGTTGAAATTTCATACGTATAAGCAGTTGGTGATAACAATTTTATAGAAAATCTAGTATTTTTTGTTTTATTTAAAATGACCTAAGAAAGATTTTACCTTTATTATTGCATGCCATCCAGTTCATTTCGTTGGCATTCCCTGAGTCTTTTCCAACTAAATAAGTAAACATTCGGACCAGTTTATGAGGCATATTATAAGTTTGGAAGATCTCTTGAAATGTAGAAGGTGGACCATCTGTTATTAACATTATAGCTTGATTACATTGGCTTCCTTGATGTGTACTATTATACTGAAAATTAAACATAAATTTTAACTCAATTCAATAGGCAATATCGTAATTTCGAAACTTACTTTACGCAGAATTTCAAATGCAGTTACTAAGGCTGATGTAAAATTTGCTATATTTTCTGGTTTAATACTATCTAGAGCACTCTTTTGTTCGCGTTTATTTTTATCGTTTGCCTGTAACAAACAAAACACAGTTCGTTGTAAGTGTCGAACTCAGGACCCTAGTTACAAAAAAAAAAAAAACTAGTGATCTAAACGTAATGTAATTTTTCGCGCACAATTATGAGCTATTTACAAAATTATGATCATTAGTTATAAACAAGTTAAATGATTAATTGGTCTTCAAAATAAAATCTACGCAACTTAATCACAAAACAATTGATGAATACTGTAAGATAATCTACAACCACACTTAAAAGATCATGATTTCATTCTTGTTGCTTCATTTATGGTATTTCGAAATGCTTAACATAAAAGACTATACAATTACCTGAATCAAAACATCATTGAAACAAGGAACAAGTGCTTCAGTGGATTCGGAGAATTTAAATATATTTACAAAGTCGTTATCACTAAGAGTATCGAGAATTGCGATCGCCGTCGCTTTGGCCAATTGTTGTCTTTGGCCGGTCATTGAACCTGATGCATCAATTAGTATGACGAGATCTTTGGGAGACGTGGCAGCATTTATAAACCAAGCCGAATGGCGGAAGTCATAAACATCCTGAGCGTGTCGTGATCTTTGAGATACTGAAGACATTTCTTCTGGAGGCCATGCCATTGCTACAAATATCAAGTTTTAATTAGAATTACCTTTCCACAAATCGTCTACAGTGGAGTTTAGTGAACTCCCCAATTTCTATCTAGATTTTAAAAGAAATGCGTCCATTACACTACACATTATTAATTGTAAATATTCGTTTTATGTTTCACGTTAGATGGAAAAACTATAATACCATTGGGTCTTATAAAATGAATCTTTTAGCTCCCGCACTGTCTCATAATAACGGATGTATTATGATTTCCCCAACCTTTAAGTCAGCAGGAGTTGAAATACAAACCTGGGTATCGGCGAAGAAATCCCGTGGAACTACCAAAATATTGCCACGACAATGAAGGATCAGTCTCATAATTATTTACAAATAATCGATCTAAGTGTTCAGACCATTGTATGGCATTTGTGATATCTGGATCTGTAAATTCATTAAAAAATTATAACGGCATACGAAATATTTTGCGAACGAATAAAACATTTAATAGAGATGTAAGATATATCCATCAGTCATCACTAATGAATCGATGGTGAATATAATATGTACCTGTATCACTAATAACAGGTGGCATTAATACTGAGCTTAGGCTAGTGTTAACAGGAAGTTGATCAAAATGCCGATTTGGAGTAAGCGTCATTTCACGAGCGCCTTCTGCTACGCGTCCATCTGGTCCAAACACATTCAAACGTCTTGAATTATAATATTTAACTCCACCTGACTGACCATTATCATTTGGCTTCGGTGATAATGCTGCCTGTTCCGCCGAGTCCATTATTCTCTGTTGAATTTATAAAATTACGATCAGTAAAAATTGTAAATATTTAATTTAAGATAGATTAAAAAATACATAAAACAATTATTAGTGTATTTGCCATATGGCAACATACACTATTGGCGTTGGTCGGATGGCGGGACCTAGGGGTCGGACCAAAATTTCTCGACGTTTCATAACCTCCTAAACACTTTGGCACCATTTTTAAAAATGTTTATATATATATGCATATATATATATATATATGTGTACGGGCAATAACTTTCGAAAGAGTTAATTGATTTTAACGAAATTTGGCCCACGTATTGAAATCTATCCCTCCCAGAAGCCTATTTAAAATGGGCGTAATCGGGCCATTTTAAGGGTAGTTTTTAGGGGTTGAAAAATGTTTTTGGGCCCCAAAATACCGAAAAAATTCTCAGAATCGTTTCAAAATTGACATTTAACCCGTTAGTAGCAATTAAAAAGTGTCCCTAAAATTTTAATAAACTTGGCCCAACAGGACCGGACTTGCACATTTTTTGAAAACACTAATTTGTAGATAGTGACTTATTTATTGAAGGGTGTATTTAATTCGGTGTAGACGTTAGATTGATAATAATATTGCAATTAAGAAAAAAAATGTTATTTTAAGGGGTGTATTAAGGAGTCAAATTTTTAATTTTGCCCAAAAACCAACTTAAGTTCGCATAATAAAGCCATACTGCCTGTATAAGCAAATACACTATATTGTCGGCAGGGTTTTGGCACTGCGACCCGGTTTTTTTTAAGTTATGGTCGCTTATGTGTCTTTTTTATATTAGTAGCCGACGTTTCGTGAACATTGCAGTTCGCTTCTTATAAGTAAAAACATAGAGTTTTTGACTCTCTCAGAGACATTGTTGAAAAATATAGCAACAGACTGAAGAACATATCTAAAAAAAATATCGTCTACAAATCAAGTGTCAAAATGTGTACGCAATCATCAGTATACACTTCGTTGAAAGAAATGAACAATTTATTTTCAGAAACATAATAAAATCAATTTTATTAAGTCTGAAAAAAGCTACTGACAACATTTTCATTAACACGATTTTTTTCCGTTTAATATAACGACGTATCATTTATTGTAGAGAAACTGTTAGGTAAATTCGTTGGTTTGGTTAAAGTTATTATATTGTGATGAAAGATGGTAGATTATAAACGTCATAAAGCATAATATTAAGGAACACAAATCACAACTGAGTGATCATGTAATAGGTTTGAGAAATATAGGAAGCCTTCGTCATCTCATAACACATGTTATATTAGAAATGAAAATTATAACGGAAAGTTGTCGCAACTTTTGTATAAAATCACTGTAAATTTCGAAGAAATCAATATGGGTCATTTCTCTATAATTTCGTTTTAATGATGGAAAATCGTGTTTCCAGATTTTTTGTTCGTCTGTATATTTTTATATCAGTATGCGTGACCGGTGGATCCAATATTCGATCACTTAGTACTTTAAAATGCTGGGCCCATTAATAGAAAATTCATTTTAACCCCAACATTAACGCAAGCGAAGCTCCCCGTGTGCAAATGCTTGCATTCAATATAAAAATACAAATATAAATGTATATGGTGGAAGTGGTGGGCCTACCACGGTGGAAGCAAAGTGCTATCGGCACTCGTAACGTAACTGGATTTTTCATATTCAAGCATCATTTCATAAAATGCTTAGAAATAACTTAAGCATTTTATGAAGAAACTAGTTTTAATTGAATTAGAATTTAATTAGAATTTGCATTTGCCTCTTTGCTTTGGCATCACTCAAGCAAGACTGCGCATTTTTTTATGAAACATGGTGTACCCTAAATGAAGTAGGTTTATTTGCCGGGCTAGTGTACTCTCTTTTGTTTCAAACTGTCATGGGTGCGAATTCCATCTCCGTTCATGGATTTTTTATGTTCCGTTTGTGGTAATTAAACCTTATTCTTCGAGCGTCTATAATCTGTAAATCGGGTTAAAATTCGTGCTCGATTGACATTTATGCGAATGAGGCCGTTTGTAATATAAAAAACTGAACAATTGAAAACTTAGTTTTATTGCGTTTTCAGTGAGTTAGCGTTGAATATTGTAGTATAAAAAAATTGAAGGTGTAAAATAACGGACAAAATATTATTCTAATGATCGGATTAAGAAAATAATAGCGATAGACCTATAGGAAACGTGTAGATTGTAGAGAAAAGGCGTATAAGGTGAGGTGAGATGGATATTTTCTAACGACAGAGAAAAGTGAACGCACAGAAAATAGGGAAGTGAACGTGTGCAAAAAGGATGAAGTGATGTGGTCAGAATGAGATAGAAACCAAATCGGCGCGTCGAGTGTAAGGTCATAGTAACATAATGTTATGTAGCTAGAGCCAGCATCTTAGACACGATGAACGAATCAATAATACGGCATATATATACATATATAGAGTGAGAGAGAAGGAGAGAGAAAGTGGAAGAGAGAAAAAGAAAAGAGTGAGTGAGTGAGGCTATCATACACTTGTACTGAGTGTATACGGTGATACTGGCACTGCTGGTCCTAGGCAGCCAACCGAACAACACATCGTATTGTACTATAGTCACTAGTCAGCAATGCTACAGTACTTTAGTTGCCGTAGAAATTCTACCAGCTGATCTCAAGAGTCGCTATAAAATACCATTTTTTAAGTTTAACTTCTTTAGCGACGTATCTGTTTGAAAAAAAGTAAAAATCGAGGGGAAGTAGAATTGTCCCCGAAAGGGGAAGTTAGTTTGTCTCCTAAATTACATGAGACTGACAAAGACAGAATTTTACAGCGTGTTGCTAAGTACATGTGAATGTGGAAATATTATTAATTAGTTTGACATAACAAAAAATTAAACTTGGGAATAATATTAAAAACTAAAGAAGTTAAACTTCTTATGTGAGCTTATTAGTGAATTGCTGTCTACAAGCACCAATTTTTACCCGGAAATATCGGGAAAAATAATGCCAATTGTGGGGCCCAAACCTTAAACTTCCAGAATCACGTTGGCTGAGTTATCAGTTATTCTACAATGTAGAATTTAAACGTTTCCACATACGAGATCTTATAGATGCGTTTTTCACTTGTAATACAAGTCACATCATCGTAAAAAAAATGTTGTTTTCATTATTTCAACCTATTTCGCAGCAATAGCGGGATATTTTTGGGCTCTATTTAAATTTAAAGAAACTAGTGAAGGAAATTTCCAAGAGAAAATAGTGAATTTTTAATATTTTAAATTGAAAAGCAGTGTATAAATTGACGCAATACCGATTATTTAATTAGAACGAATTAGTACAGAAATATTGGAGACGATTATGACCTATTTTTGTACATAAAATTATTATTATTATTTTTTTAGATCAAGAATGTTATTTATAGAAAACGAAAATACTCTCGATGCAAATGCGTTCTTTACTTTAGGTTAGAAAGACGTAGCAGTACGTTCCGTCGTAAGATCTGAATAACTGTAATAATTTACGAGCAATGTAGTTATCGTTATCTAAAAACATTTACGTTAATTCGAAATTATGAAACAGCCTGTATAATGAGGATTCGCTCGTTTCGTTTCCTTCTACGCGTAATATTAATGGAGCTCAGCAAATGACCTTTCTTATTTTATTTATGCCACTAAGAAGAAAATCATAATGTACGCTGAAAAGTTGTCATTATTTGTGAAATATGTATTTAAAATAAAAGAGTGCTTTTATATGTATTAAATACTAGCGTCTTCTTTGCGGATTTGTGTCAATTTGGTCGCGTTAATGTCGGCTTTCAGCAGTAAATATGTTTCTGTACTTTAAATTTGGATACGAGTCGATATTGTATCAAGTTTCATAAAAAATGATCGAGCCGTTTTCTGGCGATGCATATACAAACAAAACAATTGTGTTTTTATTTAGGTATTATACGAAATACCCTAAAAGTTAATCTATTTAGTTATATTTATTGAGTACAGTGTATGAATAATAATTATTTTTTGTTAAAATGAGTACCTAATATTAAAACATTGAATCACGGCCCGAAGGATATTCAAAATTATAAAAAGTATGGATATTTTTTCTTGAAACAAAAAATATAACTTAAGTTTCAGACGAATATTCTAATGTGCCAAGCTATTCTTTATGTAAAAACGATTTCTCTTATTCTTTTGAAGATGAATATTTTTTATTGTCTTTTCGAGTGAAAATAGTACGGAAATTTCCATTCAAAGAGTAAGGGTGATTTCTATATCATTTTTACTGGCAACGATCAAAAATATCTTTAAAATACTTTTTAAAAAACAAGTTATTATTTCGTACAGTATACAGATATGGCCGCGATTTTCTCAAGAACAACTGAGCCGATTTCAATTTAATTTCTTAGCAATATATCAGTAAGAACCCTAGACACGCTTAATCGAGACGACTCGGATGCTTTGAATATAATGAAAAATATGTGGTAGAGGCGCTGTGATTACTAACTGCGCTTCCACCATATTTAATCTATTGATAGAATATGGTTGTGTCTACGCGAGAATTTTATTGAAATTAATATTCCAGGTAGCCCCAAATAAAATAAAAAATAAAAACGCCGAAAAGTGTGAAAAAAATAACGAAAAAATCTCTGTCTCCTTCCCTACGTACCAATATTCAACACCTAGATGGGAAAGTGTGTTTTTCGAATGTTCGTCTATTTGTACTCACACCGCGCAGGAACCGCTGATCCGATTTTGACGAAACTTGGTATACTATCTACTGGTATCCAAACTTAAAGTATATACAACTTTTTATTTCGCTGCGATTGGGATAAGATAAAGTTTCTGTCAAAATCGACATTAATGCGACTGAAGCTTGTAAGCAATGGCTAATTTATTATAACTTCTAGCTGTACCCGAGACATTGTTCGCGTGAACTTTTGCATTTGCTTAGGCAAGTTATTGTTTAAAATAAAAAATTGAAAACTTTACTTCAATTTAGTTTCATTTTTCTCAGTGTTAATTATCTGTTAGGTATTATTTTGTCGAATCGTATAAGTACATAATAATGAAAATCACAAACAGATACTTCTGTTTTATGTATCTGACTTGGTTTTATTATTACCGTTAGAGGAATGTCTTTATTTGATCTCTTTTTGCATTTATCTTAAATTTAAAAGTACTGTACAACTGTAGTACCTAGTAGTAGAATAGTATCTAGCTAACCTTTTATGTATGTGTGGATATAACTCTGAATATAGAATTCAGACAGAACTAAAGTTTTGCTTACTGAAAGATACCAATTCAATAGACAAGTAGGAAAGTCTAGAAGTAGTTTCGTATATATTTTACATAAATAAATATAAATAAGATATTTTTGTATGTTTTCAAATATCACTTGAATCGATTGACGTTAATATATGACCAAACTGTCGACAACAAAACATATCGTGGTAACATTCGTCATGCAGAATATCGCAAAATTGATCTTTGTGTAAGAATTAGCATTTTTTTCGATAAGCATAATTAATTCTGAAAAATATTATTTGATCAAAACCTTATTTTTTTTAACTCGCAGAAATAACATTCAAGATTTTTTCAGTGCATGTCGATGTCATGCATGTCGATTTCAATATCTACTGTATCTCGTTTTGTTGAGAGGCTATAGAAGTTAAAAGATTTTTTATTTTTGCAAAATTTTAAACAACCGTATTCAAAAAGATGAGAAATCGTTAAATTTATGGTATGAAGAAACTGCGGTATCTGTGTAGGTTTAAAAATCATGATATCGACTGTCTAAAATAAAATTGTATATGTTAATATGTTTTGTTCTACCCTATATAATATATGTATATGTACTATTAGTTGCATGTGTTTTATGCTTGTATGTTTTATGAATTTGTAATGGAGTCACTTTTGTATATCAGCGTTACAAATCAGGAACTCACCACTTGCTCGCTCTCTACACCATATAAAAAGCAATTAAGTTCATCAAACAAATGAATCACTTCTACATAATATTTCAACTCTCTTTTTTATTTTGATAATTTTTTCGAGTCATCAAATATTAAAAGCATTTTTCTGTTACAGTAAAATATTTTATAGCATACAAATCTGATTGTATTAATTGGAAAAGTCTTTTATTATTCGATTAATAAAATTGTTAAACGTAGAGTCAGATTAAAGCCTATCATATTTATATGATAAATCTTTTTTTCTCTCTATATCTATTAAATTAATTGTTGTGCTAAATCTATGAAGTTATGCATCAATATTTTGGTCTGAAACGTGCTGATTTCCTGTTTTGTAACTTTGTAATATCACTTTTAGGCATTTTTTAAAACTAATGTGCTCTTAATTTCTCAATAGATACATTTTGTAGATGCAATCCTATTTTAGATTGAACTGAACCCTATATTCGACAGTATTTTAAATTTATTCGATTCCTAGATTTGTCTGAATTCTATAGATTAGGTCGTATCCTAGTTTTGACAGTATCCTAAATTTCATAGAATCCGAGATTCGAATAACTCTAGATTTGATATAATCCCCAATTCGATGGTTATCTAAATTCTCCCGAACTTTAGATTCGATCGTACCTTAGTGATAGAATCCTAGATTTAATGGTATTCTTGTAATTGTACTCTATTCAACCGAATCTTAAATTCTGATCATTTCTGGCTCCGAAATGTATTAGACATTTAATTAATAAACAAAAAAAAATTCTTATCGTTGTTTTTGATTTCAGATAAATATTTATTAGTTGATTTATTAGAAATAATGTCCGCTAATTGCTGTTTGAGATTATATTAAGCTAACCAATATGTATACAAAATTTCTTCGAGTGCCAATGTTGTCTTTCAAATTGGACCGATATATCGATATTTTTTTAAAAATATATATCGGTACCGATATCGATACTTGAAAAAAATATCGATACTTTTTAGCACTTCCGACGTCCCTACCATGTACCGTCCGCCTGTATGTGATGTAGTGGTGTGCTATACATATATGTCTCCACCTGATGTCGCCATCCTCACTTTATGCGTGTGTAGGTACTGTACAGCGTGTGGCCCCGGAAGCCTAGCAGTAGCGTAAGTGTTAGCATTAGCGGTATGTTGTTGGATGAAGCGGGAAATAATGGATCGATAACCGAACGTTGAACAAACATTATTTCCGAAGCGCTTTATGGTTACAAACGTTTTGTTTTCATTAATTCAAGAACTGTGCCACGCGCCAAACTTTCCCATGACGTACTATAGACTTCAGTCGTTAGTCTATACAGGGTGCCTTGTTTGCGATGTCAGTGCAATACCTTAAAATTTAGTGAAACGACAAAATAATTGGAAGTATCTTTGAATTCTACGTTAGATCTATACTTATATATAAATAAAACGGACAATTTCAAACTTTCTACAATACGGTAATAATGATTGATGTTTTTGTATATATAGTCAATGGATTATAAAATTCACATACTGCGAATGTTGCTTTTTTAATAAATTTTACAGATGTTAGTTCAATTAATACAAATAAATAAAATCGTCAGTCTGTAATTGTACAGTTTTAAATAATCTTAGAGCTAATTTTCAATTTTTAGTCAGTTTGTTCTGTCTGTCCGGTCTGTCTGACTGCTTGCTCCGTAGAATCTCCAAAACGGCTGAACCGATTTTGACGGGACTTTCCCTGACAGATAGCTGGTGTTATAAGGAGTAACTTAGGGTAATATTATTTTAGAAAAAGAATTAGAGTTCCACGCAAAAAAAAAATAAAACCCATGAAATTGTAAACAAAATCTTATTCAAATAGGGAAGTATACATCCAATCCTATACATATAATATAATCTATACATCATATATCATGAGTGATCTAGGCTACATTTTATCCCAAAGAACACACTACCCGAACGAGGTGGGGGTGGATTTTATGTAAAAGAATTTAACCGGGTACGCAATATATCTACTATACCATGCGGGCAAACCGCTAGTATACAATAAAGGTACTGATTAATCACTAAAATAAAAACGTCTTAAATTTTAAATTGATTTTTTCTAAAATTTTATTTTTTTTAAATTAATGCGTTTGTTCAGTTAATATAATTTCGTTTCATTTTTACATGTGAAACTAAACATCATAATGTTTATTTATAGTTGTTACCCGAGTCACCGCGCGTATAACAAATTTTTTATATTTTTATGTATTTATTTTGTTGGAAGTGTCCTGTCACCCAATTTCGTGGAGTGTTTTTAAGTTGATCTCAGTAAAAGATCGAAGCCTATTTGACTTTGATGCCAATCGGGTCAGTTGTAAAAATATTCTGTAATTTGTACCTATAACAATGTTATCGTAAGAATCGTGTAAGGGGTTTCTGTCAAACTCCATAGAAATTAACTTTTTTATGATTTTGGAGCATAGGAAATGATATATCGTTCTTCATAGCGATATAAGACTCATAGGTAGATGGAAAAATCTGAACCTTAGAAAAACCTAAAAAAAATGTCAACGAGGGTAAAATATGTGATGGAAACATGTATCATCTAGCGGTCTAGCGGAAAGTTTTACATTTTTCCTTTGAACACATTTTATCTGAGTGAAAAGAAATGAAGAGACAAAATTTCCGTCAATAAAGTTGAACTACGAAAACTTAAATGAAAAACGCTTTTTGAATAATTTTCAATTTTTAACATTCATACAATATTTTACGTAGTATACAGGGATGTCCGTATGTTATATTAAACGGGGTGTATTATTATTTTAGTAATACATCTTTAATTTTAATTTTGCCTTTTTTCTTTATTTATTTTTTGCGTTTTATGGTTTTATGTTTTAAAAATTTCACTATAACCCGCACAAACGTAATAGATCTCGTTATTTCACAAAATTATCGATAGTGTATCATATTAGTATCCTTTAGAGACTAGACCAAAATGACTGCGGCGAACCCTATACCTAAACGGCGTGCTTATGGTAAAAAGTTCTTTAAAAATGTGTTTTTCCAGCTTTTTCTCTAAATGGCGTAAAAACCATGTTATATAGGATAAAATTTCGGGGCAGTTATTTTGTCGAGTTTAGGATTTTTTACAAAAAAGTTTCAGACGGCATATGTCGAAAGTTCATAGTTTAGAAATGCGAGGTGCTCAAAATTATGACCCTAAATATGCTGCTTTTTGTCAAATCGGACCTTAAAGAGTCCATTGGGTAAGTTTCAGCACAGGAATTTTGCGGCTCAGTCAACAAAATGTGTGACTATTTCGAGCGCCTCGCATTTCTAAACTTTTCACTGTTGACATAGTCTTTTTTAACTTTTATTTTTTTATTCAGAATTCAATACGCCTTTTTCATGACAGTTTAACGTAGTATTTTTATTTGTCGAATCAAAATTATAAATTTTGAAACCGTAAAGAAATAATAGAAATACCATATAGGTATAGTAAAATGGTTATTGTCATCATTGTGGGAATGTGACATGTATGTACTTTTAAACTAGGTCACCTATCTGTCCGGTGATCTTACATAGATTTTATTTTATTTCCTTCTGTATTGTCAACAAAAATAAAAAAAAAAACATCACCCATTTTAAATTTGGAGTTATAATTTTATGTTATTTAAATATACTATATTAAATCATGTATCAAAATCATATTAAAAAATTGGGTGAATATAAATGGATGAGTTGTAATGAGAATTATAATAGGTCTGAACTTCATTTTTAAGCCAATTTTAAAAAGCAAAAAATTGCATTCTTCTGTGGAATTACATTTTCTAAACTTAAAAATGTATTTTTCCCTTAATATATTTGTTTTTATTAGTCGCTCATGGAAAACTTTGTTGATGAACAATTTAAAAAAATAAGTTTTACTGATGTTTCGCTGATGGTTGTGACCAACGTTCCGAAGAAAAAAATTGTGTCATCAGAACCGTAGCTTAGGGTAAATTGCGCTGATCCTAAATACATGATCATATTACTCCTGAATCTTTTATTAACAAAATTTTAACATATTTACAAATAATTTAATAGTTCGAATCTGTTTCAATTGCTGTAATGTGTTTGTAATAACAAACTCACCATAACGGCGCTCATCTTAAAATCCATCATATTTTTTACTTCTGCAGCCATTTCTCGAATTAATATCAGGCCGTCTTTTCTTACAACGTCCACATTGACATCACGATATTTCTGTAAAAATAAAAACAAAATTTAAATAAACATGAATTTATAAAAAAAAGTCAAGAATTATTGTACTTAATTCGCCGAGACCGAGGGTTTCGTACATATTTCGTTAAATCAATCGTAGTACTGTGCCAATTTTTTGCGCTTATTTATAAATTATGTAGATATGATCCTCCCTATATTTTTTCTGTAATTTTTACTAAGATCCCAGGTGGTTGACTTGCTAGCCATTATAGTTTAATTAAGGGTAACTGAACAGTTGAATGTGTGTTTGCATGTAAAATGCACTTACGTTTGGGAAATCCCTAATTTCCATGAAAAAACTTATTCAATATTTGATGTTAATACTTCAAAATAAACTAGAAAGTACTAGTCTACTCATATGACCCGTGTTTGTATGGACTTACACACAGTGACCTCCATGTCATGTAGAACATTAGGTTTTACTCATACCAAAACAAATGATTGCACTACATAGAAAAAGATCCTTCTATAAACTAAATTTTGAGTAGAAAATATAGTTTCCAAGTGGGAATCGTACAAAAAAAAAAACTATGTTAAATACACAGCTTAAAAAATATATATCGTTCCAATCGATCAATTATTTTTCGATCAGAATCGATTAAAAACTCTGCATTGTTTTTCTTATAGAGAAATATGTGTGATCACAATGTAAGGTCATTTTGAAATCAGATTTTCTGACAATGCTTTCTGCAACCCAACATTAGTGTAGCATATTATCATTTTTTCATCTTCAAAAACCTCGGTCTCATCCAGCCTCAAGGCTGTATTTAATCGTATGCATATGTTCCTACGGTGTTGATTAAAACGTAGCAATCCAACTTCATGTGCAAAAGATGTTATAGATACCTATCATATAGATATATTACTAGAGCGCCGATTTTTAGAGAAAAAGTCTTTTTAATCGGTTAACGTATTCTGCTTTAGGGTCTTCTTTGAATATCTAATGCAGAAAGAACTAAAAATGTCCGATGTTTCTCGGTTTGATTTTGTGTTTAACTAATTTTTGAGGGACCAATTTATTCTAATAGCGGGAAGTTTGAGAGTTTGCTCACAGGTCAACTAGTATCCACATTTTTTTTAACAAATTTTCTTTTTCGAAACTATGCATGCGTATCAAGTTTCGAGTCAATCGGAAAAGTGGAAGTGGGCCAAAATTAGATTACAAAATTGGACAGAAGCAAATAAAATTAAATAAAATCTTATAAAAATGTTTCACTTACTGTTCGTATTTCCTTCATTTTTGTGAATTCTGTTCCGAATTCCCACAGATCTACGCCAAATTTTAACGCCCAGTTCTTCACCCTGTAGAAAAAGAAAAGAAATCATTTCAGTAAAAAAATGTAATATTTCTTGAAAAGATAGATAAAATTGGGACAGAAAAATTTTGCGAAACTTTCGAGCTTATAAGACCCATTGTACATTCCCTACATTCTTAAGAACAGTCCTTGGCCGCTGTAAGAAGTCCTTTCATGATTGACATGTGATATATCTCTTGGTAACCTCGTTTTTTTTATAATTATGGGGTATGTCATCGAAAAGTTTTAATTTTTCACCGGAGCCGGCATTTAGTCCATTCAGGGTTGCATCCACAAATTCCTTGGTTCTCAGAATATGGGAACCAATAAAAACATTTGGTTTTTCACAGTATAGGAAAAGAAGAGAAAATCATTGCAGTATAAAAATATAATATTTCTTGATAAAAGTCTTTTAGTTGTCTTCAACCAAGAAATGATACCAGTTGTTTGAAAGTTTTGTATATGTAGTAAGAGACGTTAGAAGGTTTTTTAATTGAAGTTTTAAAGTAAAATGGATATACATAGCTATAGGTATAAGGTGACGTACTGCAATAAACGGAATAGGTAGAATAAACTGGACTCGTCGGGGTCTACCTGTACCAGTCGATTTCAACCTAATTTTAATAGTGTTATCAATTCAATACAGGGTGTCCAACGTTAATTTTGTTAATATTCGATCAAATAGGCATTTTTGTACACAACGGTGAAACAAAAAGCAATTGGCTTTTTTAAAATATCAATCGTTTAAGGGGGTCGTCTTATGTGAGGGGTCAAAAAAACCGAAACATTTTTTTTTTGCTTAAATTGCCTTTTTAGGATCTCCAGATTATATTTGTGAAAGTGTTTTTCGAAATTCGAAGTCGCTGGAAAGTTACAGAGGTTGATGGAGAGTCAAGTGCTTCAATCTGTTACGCATACTTGATTTTTCAAACGTGTTTTTCTCGAAACTGTGTTTTTTAAAATGGTTGCCACGATATCTCAAAAACTAATGATCCGATTGCGTTGAAATTTTTATGGTATCTTCAGTACATCTATAGTTCTAGCCCGAACCAAAATCATTGTGATAACTGTAATAGTTTTTTTATTCTTCAAGCTGGAATAGTAAAAAAACGATGAAAATTGTAAACTTTTTTTCAAATCTTCGCCAAACATGAATTTTTCAATATTTCGACTTAATTCTGGTCCCGGCTGTAGTCACAGGCCTACCAATTAAAACGCAATTTGATTTGTTGATTTTAGATAAGCAGAACAGTATGAATCGTGGCAACCGTCAGCCGACTTTTTTTTTATATGGACGTCATCCCGGAGATCTACAGTCGGTTCAACTGTACATTTCAACGTGAAAAAATTTGGAAAGGTTGGTGAAATGTCAATAAATACATGATGAAAATATTAAGGTAGTATACATTCATTGTTCGCCATAAAAAATTCCCAAAAAAGCGTGAAAAAAACAGTTGTCACATAAGACGACCTCCTTAAATAAGTAAAAATGGCGTGCATAGTCAAATTTTAAGGAACGGATATCTTTTATATCGGATGCTATGAAAACCAGTCGTCATATCACTTCCTAAATATAACTGAGTTCATGCTGTCGGTACTACGCGTACGGGTACTTGCTTATTACTGAAGTCACCATCACTACCCACAATTCGTTTACAGAACTTACCCTAACTCGATCCTTGAACTTCTTAAACTAATAGTCATTCCCTTTTTCTGATGAATTACATATTTTAAGTTTATGTCAAATCAATTAAATTCCATTTTAATAAGACATGGATTTAACGGCATACCACTAATCTCAAGTATGTGTCTATGCAATCTGTGAAACGTAGGAATTCTTTTCGTCAGTTTAGAGTTGGAAACGCGACTGATTCGTAGTTTTATAACAAAAACTCCTAGAAGTTATTCGCACCTTGTTTTATTTTGATACGGTTAAACATTTCGCTTCGAGCGGGTTCATTTTTTTTTTCGTCAGTATTATTTCTGACACAAACATCTAATAGCAGTTTTAGTTTTACATAAATAAATGACAACAATAGTATATTACACCGCAAGGACAGAAAGTTGAAATTCCTGCACTGCGCGACACACAATGTCCGAGGCGAAGCCGAGGGTATCATATATCGCGCAGTGCAGGAATTTCAATGTTCTGGTCGCGTGGTGTATACTATTTTTCTTTATACTCGGTCGAAAGTACGTACTTTCGTTTCAGTGTGCACGAGAAGACTGTTTCGACCCGCTGTTATAAATGGCCTGCGAGTAATTCTAGCAGTGCATAAATGTTAGGCTTTCTGCCGAAAGTACGTACTTTAGACCGGGTATAAAAGAAAATTGTTTCAGTTGTAACAAGGCAACTTCTGATTTGTCGCTGTGAGTCTATAATGTAGTTTGCGTATGGTTCCGAATTGCGATCGGTATTCTTCATTAAAAGCCATGTTCTTTCGTTTTTAGTTAAATGCGAAGGAGAAATAATAACGAAATTAATATCGTTTTAACGTCAGTGAGAAATATAACAGACGGCTTGCAGTGGTGGTTGGATGGTTGGTAGAACCAGGCCCAGCTGCAGATAATTTCGGTGTGCAAGAGACATACAGTCGATCGGAAAAGCGTAAAAACACTTAAAAATCATTCTGATCCTTAATATCCTTAATTTGGTTCCTTCTGATTCTACCTAAAGTAATATAACTCAAGAGTTTTTTTTCAAAATAAACATTTTTGATGTGTGAACTTCTTATGGTCGGTATACTAGTATACATAAATAGTGTCATACAATTTTCCAGAATTTATAAAAATCTAAAAAATCTTTCAATTTATAGTGAGCCTTAGTTAGTAACAATTTTTTCAACGTAGTCTTGTAGTCTTATGCAGCGGTATGGGCCTAATTTGATTTTGCAACGGAAGTTTTTAAGGGGAAATCATCTCTGCGTAGTTACTAGGCGCACAACGGAAGTGTGTAAGTGGAAATAGATTTTGCGTATTCGCCGGGCGCAGTCACTTAAAGAATTGACATTGAGCACACTAACTAGACAGGATCTGAGATTAGTGACTATTTTCATAATATTAAATTAAAAATAAACTTGTAAAAAATGATTGAAAAAATAAGTAATAAAAATAATAATTAAATAAAAAACCCGGGTCGCAGTGCCAAAACCCTGCCGACAATATAGTGTATTTGCTTGTATAGGGCCGTGTGGTTTTATACTTTTATTATGTGAAATTAAGTTTGTTTTTGGGCAAAATAAAAAATTTAACCCCTTAATACACCCCTTAAAATAACGTTTTTTTCTTAATTGTAATATTATTATCAATTTAACGTCTACACCGAATTAAATACATCCTTCAATAAATAAGTCACTATCTGCAAACTAGTGTTTTCATAAAATTTGTAAATCCGGTCCTGTCGGGCCGATTTTATTAAAATTGTGGGGACACTTTTTAATCCCTACCAGAGGATAAAATTTCAATTTTGAAACGATTCTGAGAATTTTTCCGGTATTTTGGGGCCCAAAAACAGTTTTCAACCCCTAAAAACTACCCTTAAAATAGCCCGATTGGGCCCATTTTAAATAGGCTTCTTGCGGTGATGGGTTTCAACACGTGGCCCAAATTTCGTTGAAATCAATTAACTCTTTCGAAAGTTATCGCGCGTACACACATATATATATAAACATTTTTAAAAATGGTGCCAAAGTGCTTAGGAGGTTATGAAACGTCGAGAAATTTTGGTCCGACCCCTAGGTCCCGCCATCCGACCGACGCCAATAGTGTATGTTGCCATATGGCAAATACACTAATAAAAATAAATTATTAACTAAATAAACAATTCGTATTTTATACAAATGTGTAAAACAAATCCCAAGTACACTTTCGTTTACTATCAGAGTTCCATCAATATGTTTACATGACATCAATGACTCGAATACTGGAAGACTCGCCAGTTTTATTTATTATAAAGTTACCAAGTTTCATCCAGTGGCTTTATTAGATATTTAATTTCAATAATCAGCTACCTATAGAGCAAAAAGAGCGCCATATCGGACGAGGCCTAGGGCGGCATCGAACCTAAATCCATCACTGACAGACTGACAACAGTAATTTTGAAGGTGCCATGTAAAATCCTGAAAAACCCGTAAGTAACCGAAAATATGTGGTGGTAGCTTTGTATGGTTAAGGACAATCAACTGCTGGCACCCGTTAAACGTGCTGCCTTGTGCACTGGTGCAGGTCGCAACATCTGTACGCATTTTAAGTCGGGCCTGAATAGGGCGAGATGTGGGGTGCTGCATTTATTCAACTCTTAAAAACCTCCTACCGCTTGCCATCTGCTCATCTTGAAACGCTTACAATTACATAAGGTACATGCTATAAAAGTGTAAATCTTTTTCTAACTTAGCAGACATCTTTCTATCATTTCGAAGTATTGCCCTTAGAATTTTATTTAAAAATATTTAAGCTGAACTATCAAAAAAATAACATTTTGTTTAATTTTGTATTTCAAGCTTTTTATAACTGTCAATGTTGAAATATACGTTGGTAAGTTATTCCAGTACATTGGGAAGTTATTGTAACGGATCCGAATTTGAAATCATTTTAACTAACTTTTATATTTTAAGGTCACTACACTATTTTTATCATTGTTACTGGTAAAGCAGCCACATAACTATTATATATTGGGCAAACTTGCCATGTGTGAAGTCTAGGCAGAATTTTAAGCATATTCTGAGTAGACTGTACAACTACATAGTGCCTCGTTTATTTTTTTAAATTTTTTTTCCAAAAAAAATGTACTTAAATATTCTTTTTTGTATTATATTATTTTCCGGTACACGTATAATAATTAGCCACTTGGCCAACTGCAACAATTATAAATTATTTTTTAGACACTGTAGACTATAGACGCTCGACAACTGAAATCATTAGCGCCTTTTTATAACACGTATCAGTGTTACACTACTCGAGTATTCAAGAGTTAAGAACATATTTTTAATGCCAATTTTTTTTTAATTTCAGATGGAAGTGAAATTGAGACAAATTTTAATATCGAGGTGTTCAATCACGCTGTTGACGAGTTTTTAAGGTAGGAAACATTTATTTTTATTTTTTCAAAATGGATATCCAAGTTGTTTTTGTCTCAAACGGGCTTAACATCCGTTTAGTAGCGAAATATTTACAAAATTAGAAAATACTTGAAGCTGCTGTAAAATACGTTTGTGACCACATTATTTTATTGAAAATTTACGTTTTAACGTATCGTACAATGTTTCTCAGATTTTAGTGTTCAAATTGAAGTATATTTTCGTTTTGCTTATAATAAAAATGCGATGATAAATTTCATATGAAGTTGAAATTTTATAATTAATTACGAAGAAGCAAATCAATGCTTGTTAAAATATAAATAATGTGATAAATTCCAAACATTTGGCACGAGTCAAAGAGTTTTGCAACGTCAACGGAATTTTAAGACAAAAATTGTCATTACTCATATTATTCATGTTTACTATAGTTATTTGAACTTTTTTTTTTCTGCTCAAATGAATGAAGTTTTACGGAAAAACGGGCAATACTTAACGTCTTCAGTTTTTTTTATTTGCTCCCGTAATTTATGCCATAGAAAACATTACCGTGAGATGTGATTTGACGTGTCTAAAAAACGGCACAGCACACAAACGA
Source organism: Venustoraphidia nigricollis (assembly GCA_034508555.1). Classification (NCBI taxonomy): domain Eukaryota; kingdom Metazoa; phylum Arthropoda; class Insecta; order Raphidioptera; family Raphidiidae; genus Venustoraphidia; species Venustoraphidia nigricollis. The sequence goes on along the minus strand of JAVRKA010000022.1, from coordinate 6,269,884 downwards.
AAATAAAAATAATTATGTATTTTCACTGTTCTCCTGATAATATAACTTGCAACTGCGATCGCTATCAGCCACCAGTTCCAATGAATTATTATTCTACTAGTGGTTTACCCGCGACTTTGTCCATGTGGTATTGATTGTGCCCGCAGTTCTTTTATATAAAATCCACCCGCACCCCGTTCGGATAGATACGTTCAAAAGACAGTCGAACATGTGTTTCTTTATTTTCTAAGAAGAGTATTTATTCCCGAGTCTCGCGTTTTTTGCTTAAGCAATTTTTAGAAATACAGCATATCCTTTATGAATGTTTCTTGCCCCCTTCATCTCCTTTAAAAGCTCCTTGCATAGCCCTTTACCTGTCTGTGAAGTGTCATCACCATCGGTTCAGCCGTTTCGAAGATTAGGTCAGACAGACAATTTTTGCATTTTTACTCAGTAACCCCAAATATTTTCACGATAAAAAGTAGTCTAAAATAATGGTTTTAGACTACTTTTTATCTACCTGTAAATAAATGTCTTGTCAGAATCGGTGCAGCCGTCTCGGAGATAAGTCCGGACAAACAGACAGATAAAAAATTAAGAATTGCAAATTTAGGTTTTGGTAATGTATAAATAACCAGATGAACTTAGGAAAAAGGATTTTTTTCAAAATCACAAACAGAAGCTCCACTTTTATTTATATGTTTATTAATGATTGACGGTTGTTTGGTGTTGGGCTAAATTCGGGCTATATTAAAAATTTCAAATAATCATCACCCAGCATTCATATTCTACCCGTAACTGTGGTATTATTTTGTTACCAAAGTGTAATCTTTCTCTTTTTAAAAACAGCCCCCATTATGCTAATGATTTTAAAGCTTTGCCTTTATATATATGAATAGAGCACACTAGCGTCTTCGGATGGAATATCTTAAATCTAAGAATAAATAAGACAAAGTTAATAAATATTGTACGGTGGAATGCATATGCGAGTCCGTCTCGCACTTGGCCAGTTTTTTATTTGTAACTGACAGGCAAGCTGAGACGTGATTAGTAATTATTTTTGTTGCCTCAAAAATTATTTTGTCGCATTAGTTTGAATGTAATAAGGCTTGCAATTTTAGTTTCAACTGTAACGTATTAAACCATGTCGCTCCGTTTTGGCGGCAATTTGATACGTGGTTCCGTAAGTCGCGAACGTTTGGAAAACCCAACGTGAAAAAGGGGAAGAATAAAAAACCACGCACATCATATTACACTCATACGTATACGCAGACATGCGGCACGCATGCGCACTAAACTCGCTTTATGGTCGTATCTCTGTTTCCTATTCTATTTCTCACTCTTGTGCTCCATAGACTGGAGCATAGAATCCCAACATTTTTCAATTGAGGGTAGAAAACAATATTTTCGCAGCACACTTGACTACAAGCTATTGTAATTTCATGACAATCTTTTGCATTTCTGTTGTTAGATTCTATGACCAAAAGTCAAAGTCGCTTAAGTCTAATATTCAATAAAATAAGATTAATAACGATTTAATCTATCAGTTCATTTAATGAAAAAGTACCGCGACGCTCCGACTGGGAAATTCTAAAGTAGAGTCTGCACTTCCCAAAAAACTTTACTGGCGGTTTGTTTCCAGTAACTGTGATGAGATTTTAGAAAACAGAATTCTGTTCAAATTAAAAATTCCAATTTGTATTTGTAAAAGACTCAAATGGAAGAATGTATTGATGTTTATCACCATCTATTAAGGAGTGGATTTTAATAAATAGAATTCAGTCTAAGTGTCAAAACTTTTGATCCATTTTTATGAAAACGGCCTTTTTGAATTGTAATACTATTTCATAATTTTATTTATATATCTCCATTTATTATTTTAGTGATATAGGTAGTAAGAATACAAGAGAACATCCTTTGAGAGTAGCCTGAACATGAATTAAACTTATTTGTTTCTTTTAAACGTAGGTAGTTTCCTGAGACCATAAACAAAACAAGTACGTAATAAGAGGATTAAAGCGATTAGGACTGTCCCACTTAAAAGTTTCAAATTCTAGAACTGACCCACGTATCAAGGTGGTCGGAGTGACCCGAACCGTATATGTGTCACCTCATTAACGCCTAACCCAAATCACTGAAATTAGGAACGTGAAATTTGAACAGAATACTTCTTTTATAATGTAGGCAAGAAATAAGGACGGATTTTGAAAAATTTAACCCCTAAGGCGATAAAAATTTGGTGCACGTTTTTTGACAAGCTGATCATATAGTATTAAATTCAGCATACGAATTCTCAATTAACAACAAGTAAACTCAGATTCGAGTGTTTTTTAAAAGTTAACACTTAAGGGGGTGAAAAGTCACTACTAATTTTTTTTTATAAAATGCCGATATATATTTCGAAAATACAGAAATAAAACTAATTTTCAATTTGCTTGTAAGTAAATACTTGAACTTATATAAAGGACTGAAATGAGATTAGCATAAATACATCCTTAACATACTCTTCGTTTAGTAATTCGAAAATCAATTATAACGATATATAAACGAAGATCTTGTCACTGCCTCTATTCTATTGGTAGCTATTTTCTGCTAGTAACTTCGTCCTGTTAATTTTAATGTTACATCGTAAAAATTCACTCTCATCATTTTTTTGATATCGCGCCAAAAGAAGTATAGCTTCAAAATACATTTAATTGTATTTAATTTGGGATAGTTCAAAACAACAAAACATCGCAAGAGCGACGGCGCGGCGAAGCGCCGCGACGGTGCTCTTGCTTTTACACTACTATACTATACAGAGTACGGTAGTGGAGTGGTGTCGGGTCATGGGGCATGATCGATATTCTCGTATGGCGTGTATGGTAGCACCAGCAGTGCTATAGCTCTACAAGGAATGGCCAACTGTTTGACTTTGGCCTTCGCAAATCCTGCTGCAACTTATTCTCTGTAATACCGAACTTCAACGTGCATTTTCCCTATAGGGTTACGAAAATGGATCCAACAATTAGGGAAAGTCTTGGTCTCTATACATCTCATAAAATCGAAATTCTAAGCTTCCTGTAGATTGTGAACGATCTCATCTACATATATAAATTCTATCTGTCTGTAGCGGCTGATCTCGAGAACTACAGAACGGATTTAAATGCGGTTTTTACCATTCGATAGCTTATTTCTTAGGGAAGGTTCAGGACAGGAGTCGGCGACCTTACTGGGACAAAGAGCCACATTTTTGCAAACGGTTCAGTACCCGCCAATTTTTTTAATGATGCCAATAGGCTCCTATACTGTGGAATAGGTGCATAATGTACATGTGTTCAGAAAGTCCCGAAACGCTGAAATATCTCAAAGTAACGGTGTTTTCATGGAAAATGTTCCGAATAAAAGTTTCTCATTTTTCTCGGGGGTGCCCCCGCGGAGGGCTGAGGTCAACTCTAAAATTTCAAACGGCAAACCCTATTTTTCTCTATCAGATCGTATTTTTCAGACATAAATAAACATCTTTTGTTCCAGATTTTGTTTTATAAAAAACAAAATTTTTAGACATTTTTTTGTATGTTCCAAAATTTATAAGCCCTTTTTTGTAACATTTTGTATATGAATGCGCACTTAGCATTATATTATCTGTTGCTACAATAGTCTATTTTTCTCTTCAATGAAAAGAGACTGCACGTTTTCATTAGCGTTGTGAACCGCGTGTAGCACGAAATTTATTCCCAAACTTACGTTTAAAATTTTATTACATTCAAATAAATATTTAAAAAGTAATAATATTCAGTAAAAGACTGCGTAGTTTTGGTGAATTTAATGATCATTCAAATGATTCATGCTTTTCGTTAATAAAATAGTAAAATTTTGTATTTTCGTCTCTCTTTTTTCGTTATGCATAATTCATATTATAAAAGGTGTGAAACGGCGAAGGTGGGAAATTTAGGAACGAGATTATTTGCACATTTTCACCTAATTAAAAGTACACGGTTTGAATTTTAAAGTGAGATTGAAACTGGTTAGTCATTTTATTTAAATAAAAACGGGTAATTATTTTCGGAACCTTTTTTCTCCAACATAAATGAAAAACGACCCGCTTAATTGATTTACTGCGATTTTTTTGAGAATCACAAACATGCGTTTTTTATATTTAAGGTGCTAGCCTAAATTACGAAATATATTAACAATTTGTGGATACAGTCACACCTTAACTAAAATTCCAAAGAGATAATTAATATGTTATTTTCAATCATACATCATAAAAGCGACTACAGGAAAAAAATAAAAATCGCTTATGTTAAAATTTCCGTTTTTTCTGCATCTTTGTAAGATGTTTTTAGTTTCAATTTGTGCAAAACTGTAAATAGACGTTTCAACTTTCGAGAATTTCGAAATTTTAATTCAATTTCATAACGGTTTATATTTTTAATTTATTATAATTTTTAATAATAAAATGAAAATATATAATTTCTTTAGTTAATTTCGGATGAGAATCTGACAACGGTCCGTTTTTAGAAGATGAATCATGGAAACACCAGCGATCCCTACAAACTCGACTTTCCTCAAATTCATCATTAATTTTATTTTACCAAAACTTTGCCATAAGTAGTTTTTCTGTGTGGCAACAGATATGTACATGTCGGTATTTATTATTTCTCAAAGGTATTTTTTGGCGGTATGAAATATTTCCCTTAATACTGTATCAAACTTAATGTTTGATACGCCATTTTAATTGGAGATTATTTTTCTCTCTAATGACAAAAGCTAAATTAATATCTTAAAATTAATGTTTTCATTAAAAATTTACGGTTTAAAAATGTTATGTTTCATTACAGTAAATAACATTCAGAAAAAAAAATGTCATCATCTGGTGACAATCTGTTTATTTTAACAGCTGTCGGTAATATGGCGTGTAGTGGCTCTGAATTGAATCAAATAAAACAAATGTCGCCATCTGGTGGCAATCTGTATATTTTAGCAGTTGTCGGTGATATTAAGTGACGTAGTGGCGCTGAAGTCTCTCAATAGAATAAAATATAATTTATTTCCATCCTATTATATTACGTAACTGACCACTAGCGGTGCGAACTATTCACGCGGGTCCTCTAGTATATATACATATTATATGTATATATAATTGAAATAAATAAACCTATAGCATCGCTGTAGGATGTTAAAATGTGACCAGTCGACCATCCCGTTTCAGGACGATAGTGTTAGAGTTGGGTAACTCAGATCTGAACCGGTTCAAAGAGCTGACTCCGACAGAAGATCCGCGAGAGCCGACTCACTTTTTTTGGAGCCGACGGATCAACGGATCCGCATAACTCAGTGAAACACTTAACACACAGAAGCACATTTTACACTTACGTATCAGTTCTTGCTTTGATGCATCTGTCAGCTCAAATGACTCATGCATTCTTGATTCTATACAGGTCGTGATATGATTGACTGAACTAGGTAACTCAGTGGCAGACTGCAGTAACATATTCAGAACTCGGCTCTTTTTGAACCGGTTCAGTGAGCCGGCTCACATACGGGATCCAGATTCAAAGATGCAGATCACTAAAAAGACCCGTTTTTCCCATCTCTAGATAGTGTAAATGAGGTGCGTGGGTCGAGCGGGGAATTCCAAGTCTACTGGGTGGGCAAATAAGCACTACAAAGCACAAACTGTCGAGAAGGGATCCCTTATGAGGATATAATGGACCGATTTCATTATTTCCCTAAAGGAAAAACATTACATTATCATGTACTATGCTTCATGTGTGGGCGGGTGCAGGTTACTTGCTACATGAAATGAATATCCAATGTTATTCACTTCATTCATAACACTCGAATTCAACCATAATATTTATTACCATATTATTCAGCAGTATTATTTGTGAGTTAGATTTTATTGTCAAATTAGGCAATTTGTATTTTATTCACAAAACGTTTCGACCAAATTTACCGGAAAGAAGTTAGCGCGGAAATTATTTTTTTCTTAATTATTGAAATATCAAAAAATTGCTCCTTAAATGCTCTATCAGAATCAGTAATTGCCCCATTTCTAAAATTATTAGTTTATTTATAATTAATTTTTAAAAAAATCTAATTACTGAAAACTTGATTTTACTATAGAATGAGAAATATTCACTTTTTACACAATGTTTTTTGCTAAAAAAATTGCTCTCAATTTGCTCTATCAATTACACAAAAAAATTATTTAACTTTGACAATTTTTATAGTAATTAACAGAAAAATAATGTTTGTATGGTAAACCTACTGCGCTGTGACGTCATCAATTGTCGCTGCAACTTATAAGGGTTATATTTACATGTATCAGCACTACAGTCATATTCATAGTCACCTTAATGTTTATGTTTTCTACTTTAATCAATATTATTTATGGTATTATTATAAGTAAGACTATCAAGTGAATTTTGGGGTATAGAATCACAATTATTTGTTATTATTCGTATTATCAAAGCCACATGATTGCTTGATAATTAATAACCTTACTTATAATAATACCATAAATAATATTAATTAAAGTAGAAAACATAAACATTAAGGTGACTATGAATAAGACTGTAGTGCTGATACATGTAAATATGGCCCTTATAAGTTGCAGCGACAATTGACGTCACAGCGCAGTAGGTTTACCATACAAACATTATTTTTCTGTTAATTACTATAAAAATTGTCAAAGTTAAATAATTTTTTTGTGCAATTGATAGAGCAAATTGAGAGCAATTTTTTTAGCAAAAAAAATTGTATAAAAAGTGAATATTTCTCATTCTATAGTAAAATCAAGTTTTCAGTAAATAGATTTTTTAAAAAATTAATTATAAATAAACTAATAATTTTGGAAATGGAGCAATTACTGATTCTGATAGAGCATTTAAGGAGCAATTTTTTGATATTTCAATAATTAAGAAAAAAATAATTTCCGCGCTAACTTCTTTCCGGTACCAAATTTGTGAATAAAAAAAATATTTTGAACAGTAATCGCAAGTGGTTTCGTTTTATTTAATTTGTATTTTAATCGACTTTAAAAAACGAGGTTATAGTCGTATATATTTGAGTACGTATGGTCGTATTTTTTCCCAAAAATTACTGGACTGATTATTTCACTATTTACAACCGTACTGGTTGTCGAGTAACAATACGATAAACGGGGGATAAGTTGTGGCCGCAAATATTAAGTAAGTCGAGTGTATATATGCTATAACAATAACAAATATTTTTATTTGCCTCGTACATATTATATCTGTACATAATAGCGTCAAGAATATATACATATATGTCAATTCTATTATATTGTTACATGTATGACCGCGATTATCTTTAAAACTACTCGACTGATTTCGATGAAACTTGCAATATTGCCTAGAATTTGAGGAGGAAGAACCTTAGATTAGTGGCATTATTCGGGCGAGGGTTTAATAAATACTCCATTTTTATATTGAGTTTCAATATTACTATGCTTAAAAATATTTTTAAAAATTGATTTTAATTTTAAAAAAGTGAAAAATTTTGCCGTCAGAATAGTGTAATTTAAAAATAGATATTATTGTGATATTATTTTTTGAAAAATTAAAATATTGGAATTAAGAAAAAAACATCGCTTTTTTTTCAATATTTTATCATTTTATCAATCCAAATTTGCACCACATTATATAAACCCATCAGGAAATAATACACTACCAGTTTTAGTGTTTTCATAAATGTTGCAAATCCTTGCCAGTTATTGAAATTAAAATAAAAGGCATGTAAAGCGACCCATTACACCACTAGTACTGTAAAGTAAAGCAAAACTGATAAATCAGTACTGTTTGCTTAACAGTTGTAATTTAACCTACTATTAGAAGTTAAAAGAGACTTGCCAACAATTTCGAAAATAAAGTGAAAATCAGCTATTTTATAGGAGGAACATATCTCGTGCGTAATTGTATTACAACCCGTGTGACTGTTGAAACTTATTTGCGTTCGTTTTAAACATATTGACACAACTCGTGACAATAACCCATTGCGACATTAGAATATATACAATCTACTATTGTCGCCCGCTTTTTGTTACCGGCATGTAATGAGTAATTTTACGACCGATATATAAAGGGTAGGAAACAACATTATTTTACCAAACGTCATACTGATAATGATTCCACCTCGGTATGTGCGCTGTCGGACTAATTAAATGATTTGAGAAACACGTATTACAAATTTAACAGTGTTACATTAATACGGTTTTTCACCAGTATGTCCGTGTTTGTAACTAATGCATAGTTACACTTATTACAAATATCACACTGATTGGTTTCTCACTAGAATGTATAAAGTGTTCGCATGTGTGTTTTTAAAATAAAATATTTGTATTACAGATATCACAAATGCTTTTTTACGTTACTCATAATTAACCTAAATATTTTTTTAAAGCGTGTTGTAAGTGTACACGAGGCAAACGAAAATATAACGAGGAAAAGTAACCAAATCGAATGGTACGATGCAACTTAATCTGAAATGAAAGCTTTTTTCAAATTGCCGTACCTTCGAGACAAAAAAATCTTAGGTTGACTTTCAAGTAGCTGGATTAAAAGCTGAGACTAAAGTCTTTCACGCTGTGCTGATGGAAGTCGTGAAAAAAAAATTATTCGCTCGTGGGTGCATTCTGCAAAGTTAACACCTTTTTGCTATTCTTGCGAGGCCTGCTTGGAAGTTGTGCAGGGATGCTCAGAAATGCTATCGGGGAAACTGATTCTAAGGGACAAGCGTTTTTTTTGCAATAGTTTGAAAATTAACGATTTTTGATTTTGTGGTAGTTGATAACCTTTTTTTTGAGAAATTTATATAATATAAACATTTTCAAAAATTGCGCTAAATTGTTCAAAATGTGAAGCATCGAGATTTCTTTATCTCGTCCCTAGATCCTGCCATATACTATGTACAAGGAAATATATTAATAAATCAGATATTACTTTAATATTTTTTGTTCCAATATATATTTTTAACGTGGAGGGAAAGTTTGGTTGAGGAACAGTTGAAAAAAAGAAGCTTTACCGATGTTTCGCTTGTGGCCTACGTTTCGAAAAATATATTTCCATCTTCAGGGCCTCAGGCTAATCAAAGATGGAAATATATTTTTCGAAACGTAGGCCACAAGCGAAACATCGGTAAAGCTTCTTTTTTCAACTGTTCCTCAACCAAACTTTCCCTCCACATCAGATATTACTTTTAGTACTTCTCATTCCGTAGTATTTTGTACGCGAACATTTAATTCATCCTGTTTACAACGATGGTGAAATATGGTTTAAATATTTGGATATTTGTGGTGTATGTACTTAGAATATTCTAGCAAGTGACCTCAATTTAATATCTGAACATGCGAATAGTTGGGAAAAGGGAGACAGATGACAGGCAACGCTACTACACAGTGATTCCTGATAGAAATACCTTAGAAGATAGACACCTGCCTACCTACATACCTGTATATTATATCATATTATATAAATATACGTATATATATCGATGTTCAGGAAGTTGAACAATTTAAAAAATGTTTTAAGAATCTAAAATGTTAGTTGAAAAATTTGAATCTTTGCGAAGGTTGTTATCGGACTTTTTCATACAACCTCTCCTCGAGAAATGGAAACTTCTGTATTGTCCATTTTGCGACTTTCCATGATTTCCCACAGTAATCCTACATAAATGTTAAAACTCAGTTCAGTGAAATAATTTTTCACTTAGTTTCATGATCACCTTCCCTACGTACATCCTTTAAATCGGTGTAAACTTTGATTAGATATAGAAAAATAATTCCACTGACTTTAAATTTAAAACTCGGAGGAAAATTATATTATTCTTTTAAGAAACGTTCCATTTTTTTTAAAGTCGATCCGAATTTTTTTTGCATACTCCCTATAAATAATATTTCATGCTTTTATAGCGGTCTTAAAATGACTCATTCAACACTAGTGCTGTAAAATAAAACAATCTAACCAATTAAACTGTAATTTCCATAAACAACCAAACAAACGTAAAGTTTATTACACATAGATATGTTAAAAATGTTTTAGATCTCCTGAACTTTATGTGAAAACCAGCTATTTTATAGGGAATGCGTGCAAAAATGTAGTATGTATCTTGAAGGAAATGATATTATAACTCGTGTGAATGTTAAAACTCGCTAACCTTCGTTTTCAACATGTCACACCTCGTTCATAATCACTTCCATCACGTTCTAGATACATAAACTACTTATAAGCTTGATAGAAAAAAGAATAATAATCGACTAGAGAGTAGGTATCAAGGCAGGTACACAAGGTTTAAATGAAGTATAACTCGTAATGTGAGAAGCAAAGCAGAAAGAACGCTTGCAAAACCCGGAACGGATATTTGGAAGACCACCATTTAGTTGACCAGATGCTTGGGGAGGCGAAATTGGAAAGAATCGAGAATACGTAGAACAAAAGGTTGAATGTAACTGAATACTAAATTCAGCTACTTATTTGTATGTTCGTATGCTAAGGTTATGGAACCCTTAATTTCTAATTTTAATTAGATATAATAACGATGGTAACTCGTATCTTCACTGCATTGCGTATGCCGCTTATCCTAAATAAGGGAGACTATATTATCCAGTCTCCAATTATTAGTCTTTAACGAGTTCTTTCAACCTGCATCATTCCTGAATAGACCACAAGGCAAAGAGATGTATGTTGAATGTTTAATATTTTTTAATGTCTGTAGAACTTGTGTAAAAAACGTTTTATCTCCATATAGAAATTGAGATTGTCTGCTGGTTTGGTTATCTCGTAAAGAAGGTTGAATTTTATTACCATATTTTTAGGTCGGTTCAACCCAAAAAAACGTTTTAAGTTAGAAACTAGAAAATAATTATGGGTTAATAATTTGGGGCTTTCATAAGGTTAGAATAAAATTGTGGGGCGCATTTAGTAATATCGAAATCGAAAAATACAGTCTAAAGCCAGACATGATTTTCGATCTCCAACAAAAGAGTGTTATTTTAGTCTTATTAAAACCCCAGATTGCTGACCCATAATTATTTTTAACCGACTTCACAAAAAGGAGGAGGTTCTATATTCGTCTGTATTTTTTGTCAATTGTAAACCTATATGAAAAATTTCAACCCCATTTTGTTTCGAATGCTACCGGAAAAGTACCGTATAGTTTTTATTAAAATCGGTTCAACTGTTTTTCAATGACATCAAAAAAACATATTTTTTAATTTATATATCTCTAACAATTGCAAACCGATTTTTATGATTTTTTATTATTTAATAGGACACACCTTCTGGGTGATTCCACATAAATTTTACCTAAATCGGTCCAGTAGTTTCTAAAAATGTGCGAAATCAAATCCACGGAAAAGTTAAAAATAAAAAAAAACTTTTTAGTCACTTTTTGGTTTTGATTAATATTTTTTTAAAGTTTTTTTCTAGTTTTTAGTACATCATCTATTCTATTATAAGACCGTTTAAATTAAAAAGTTTTTTTAGCAATTTTTTAATTACTAAATGATTATTTTTTTTTAAATAAAGCCTTACATTGTTTTATAAATCATGCTAAACAATCTAAAAACGAAAATTGAGGAAAGAAACAAAACAGGAAAATAAAAAAGTAAACGAACCAATAATAATACCTACGTTGGTATCTCTGTTTGCTGGAGAAGTGTTAATTGGATGTCTGAATTTCAAGCCTACATCTATACAGGGTGTCTCAGAAAGAACGCGGAGAATTTTATATTTTGAAATCCCGAATCAAAAATTGTACATTTACCGTAAATTGCGACAAATAAAATATCTTCTCAGTTCTCATGCTAAAAAAACTTTGTGTCATAATGTCATCGGGTACGGTCCTTGTCATTTTATTCAGACACGTTGTCCATCGCTCGACCACAGCGAAAATAAGGGCAAAGGCGAAACTTATTTTTTTAAATTCGACGGTATCTAGTTTTTATATTTTATTATCAAAATGGAAGTACGGCAGCTAGAATGTAATACTTCACGAGTTTTTTTAAACATTAATAATTAATAGAAAACAGTATCACGGGTAATTGGAATAATGAAAATAAATCAATTTAAACACTCATTCATTGCAACATTTCGTCTTTTTTTTATTATTATTTATTTATTTATTTATTTATTATTTATTATTATTATTTATTTAGACGTTGCAATCAATGAGTGTTTAAATTGATTTATTTTCATTATTCCAATTACCCGTGATACTGTTTTCTATTGTAACATATATCTGGAATTGAACTTTAAAGATAAATTAATAATTAATAGTTTTACGATTAAATTTCGAAAAGAAACATTTTTCAGTTCGTAAATTTCACTAGTAATATTTCATCAAAATCCAGTACTTAAATTCTGAGACACTCTGTATTGCCTATATGCACCCTTGCAATGAAGAAAGAAAATTGAAATATACCTACATCCAAAGAAAATTGAAATCGTGAAGATGTACTCATTTCGGAGCCTAGTTTTGTTTGGAGATGACGTAACAAGATTGTTTATAAAGCCAGTTTTTTAAATAAAAATGAGATATCATATTCAGTGAACGTGATTTTATCAAAACATCTCACCTTTTTTAATTTTTAAATTTCAATATCGTTCTGGTTCGCTAAAATATTATTATGAAAACTTGAACTGCGAAAAATCATTTCAAACATTCAATATGTTAATCCAAATGTAACGTGTATTACATTATGTCGTTGTGAAGCGGGACTCAGAAACTCTAGAAAAAGACGATATTGAAAAAGCGGAGCTCGTATTTTGACCATTTAAGGTGATTGTAAAATATGCTCTCGGGAAATTCCGAACTGTGGCTGCAAAATTCATTTTATTCCTATTTTTATTAGGTGTGATCAAGCATTAAGCTTCACAAAATGTGGCAGCTGCTTAAATATTTCAAAAAACATATTTTGCCCTAAATATTGAAAAATCAAAAAACGTGATTTCGTAAATATTTCTTTACAGCACATCACGAGATTTCGATATACAAGAAGGCAAAAGTTTTTTCATAAACTTATGTTGGAAATACGATACTGACAAATTTGGCGTGCTCAATAATTTTTTTTCAAATTTAATTTTCTCTGTACAAGAATGTGTGTAAAACTTATACTAAGTTTCTCGTTTTTATCTGATTTTAAATAGTTTATTTAGATCAAATAAACTGTAAAAACTTGCCCAAAATGATACATATTTTGAAGCATTAACATCAAAGATTGAATAAGATTTTTCATAGAAATTAGAGCTTTTCGAAACGTAAGTGCATTTTATGTACACATCACACACATCCAACTATGCTATGCGTGTGAAGAAGGGGGCATATTGAACAGCTAGTAAACAGTCACCTTAACAACAACAATAAACGCTATCATTATTAGCTGTAGAATGTGTTGTAAGAAAAGCGAGGCCTACGGAGGAACTGCAAAAGGATGGTGTGAGATAAAATATGCATCACATGTATAATATATAATGTTTATAAATCAAGAAGGAATTGTGCGAAAGAGAATTGTAGCAACTAGGAAAGAGACTGGTGTCTCAAACAGTTAAGCGTAGTTAATTCACGCAAGCAATCCGTTAGGTTGTTGGCGTGGCAGTACTGTAAATAGGTTGTATGTAACACTGACCTTTAAGTAAGGGATAAGCGAATGCCGTCTAATTACGGCGCGAACTGCTTGAAAGTGTAATCAACATATTGAGATGGGAAAACAATATCTATATATATAAAAGGCAATGTATGTGTATATTATCTATGGACTGCTAAACAGATGGACCGATTTTGATGAAATTTTCAGACAATCTTCAGTTTAATTCAGTGGGTGATCCTGTGAAGTTTAATCCGACACTTTTTGTTTGTTTTTTGGCAATTTTTATTTTTCTTCGATTTTTGAACATTCACATTTATAAGCGATTGAATTAGCGCGAATTCAATACACGTTGAGAATTTTATGATAATGATTATCATTTTTTATGGCTAAAGAAAATTAGATAATTAGTGCTATCCGTGCGAAGCCGGACCAGGCCGCTGGTATTCCACATTCTGCAGAATACGTATTTGTATCTGCGGAATGGTGCATGTCCGCTAGTTTCTAGGTCTCTAATGGACTACTTTTGTTATTTATGTACGATTTACTAGAAAAAAGTTGGCATTAATTGTGCCAAAAAAACACACGTTTTCAATGTCATACTATGACCTTATTCGTACTTATTTCACAAAACTGTTCCATCACAAACCTAAAGTGACTCTTCCTTTTTCGGAAAAGTTTTTTAAATCTTCAAAATATTTCCCAAACAGAGTAATCAATTGACAGCGGCACCCTTGCAACAACATTTTTTAGCCTCGTAGTTGACACCAGCTAAAAATTGAAACGTGCGGATGCTTTTAGCGAGACAGAGCTAAAGAAGGTCACACCCACAATATGTCTTTTGCCTACCTCGACCCGTACCGCTGGGTCTCAGCACAAACTAAATTCAGAGCGTTCCGACAGCCTTAAGTCCGTAGATAGAAATAGAAGACAAATATCTACGTCTTACATTGTTGCTTACAGATTCAATACAGTGTCAAACACTTATTTATGGTAGCGTAATTTTATATAGCCTTAAACCTTCCCAAACATTTTAAGTGAGAAAACAGAATGAAAATTGGTCGAATAGTTTCCAAGTTTGTCGCGATCAGATATATACAAAGGTTGCCATTTTTATAATTCACCTGAATTGGTAAATTGCGCCTATTGTCGCGTTTTTTTTTGTTGAATATAGTCATATTTATCCGGCACTGCCCGGGAATAACAGTTCCCTGTTGTGATGGTATAATGAGAACATCTCAAATATTTTATCTTGGTAAAGATGAAAGTCAAAAAAAGTATCCAACTAGAAGCACTTGTACACTGCACGTCGTGTGAAGTCAGAAGTTGAATGACTTCCAATTGACTGTTTCACGGTTTATATGCATCTGTAGCATATATCACAGTCGCCGAAAAAGAGGGAATACTGATCTGCTTTAATAACTTGTTACGATTTTGTAAAGAAAAGTTTTTAAGTTAAATCCGTTCAAACATACAATACATATAGGAAGCATTTTATATAATAGTATAAATGTTCGGAGAGGGATGGTGATCTGAAATCTCGGAATCGATCTGTTGCGGTGAAAAAATCAATTTCAAGTGGATCGATCCTAGAATCTCAAAAATCGAATCGAAACTTTTTTTTATAAGAAAATATTCAGTAATCTCAAATTTTTGAACATACGGCAGTTATAGGTAGGTAAGATAACGGACCATATGCTAGTGTTGATAAATCAGATTCCACGCGAAAGTTGTCACCCAAAAATCCCCTCCCATCTCAGTTGCTTCTTTAAGAGGTTTCAGATGTTGTATAGTGACTAGCCGTCTGTGCATTAATTTAGAGATCAGTGGTTTATAAAGGGAAACCGACAAGACGGGAGAAGCGTCCTCCCCAATCCCATACTCAGCGAGTCGGCGCCACATCCTGATTCCTGATCCTTGAGTGTAAAGATAGAGTATGGTAGCTATACCGCAACACTGTATTATACTTGAAAATCTTCGTAAAAACTTTAAACTAATAAACGTTCATTGATAAAAATATATTCTGCTTTATGCTTACAAACAAACTTCACTACAATTTTTTTGGATAGAGTTGTGATACGGAAATCTTCAGTTAGTTGATGGCTGAAGACGAAGTCTTCGCGTGGCTTGAAGATCATAACAATACGTGCAAATCAAGTTACCACTTGCAGCTATAAAAATAGCTTCAAAGATTTTCTTAGATCTTTCTTGATAGAAATATCTTTTAATTCTGAGGAATTGTAGTCGTACTTATAAGATATCAATAACTCTATGTACTCATATTTTGTTCATGGTTTTGTTATTATCGTATTCATACAATGTTTCTGTGGTCGAATAAATAAATAATTATTATTAAATAAAAACAATACTTGCTATTAATTTAACGTTCACACGTTTCTGTTATCATCATATGCACCTACGTCAGTGTTGCCAGATTTTTTTTTTACCAAGTCGGGATTTTGGAACTTTTTGAGTGAAAAAAGCGGGATTCTTTCGTCGAAACGGGACATAGTAAAAAAACGTTTATAATCAGAAGTTTTTAAATATTTATCTTTTTATTTGAGTTCAAATTACGTTTACGTGACAAGATAGCAAAAATAGCCATAGAAAATGTATTTTAATAAAAATATGATATTTTAAATCAGATTTACCCTATCGTTAAATAGTTGAGTCTTATTCGTCTTCTGAATAAAAAAAATAAAAAAAAAACAGAAATCAAAATCAAAAAAGTTTTATTCATTAGAAAAATATGGCGTTTCAAACAATAGTCTGAGGAGTGAGTGTTACAAATTGCAACTTACAATAAGAGAATAATTATTTACGCACGGTCGAGTTATCCCCGAAAAGCGGGACTGAGCCTGTCCCGCGCGGGACATTTAATTTTGATTTAAAAATCGGGACGTCTGGCAACGCTGACCTAGGTATACACTACATTAATTAGAATTGTTTTGTCAGTGTTTCTAATTCTATAATTGGCAAAATAAAATTGGTACATATATATCTCTGATGATGACAGGAACGCTGTCGAAACGTTAGACAAATAGCAAAACTTACCGTCAGTATTCCGTGTTTATTTTGATCTGTTTTCAAACATCAATTAATATTCTGCTTAAGTTTATTGAGAGAATGTTTATTGTATGAAAAAGCATGAAGTATGAAAATAATTACAGGCTGAGAAACTTGGAGCATATTCATTAATACAAGGTACTAATTTCCGCAGATGCTGATGACCTCAGCTATTGAGCATCTATAATCTACAATCCCTCTCTCTCTCTCTCTCTAACTTCCGCACATTGTAATATTACATGTAGAATCGGTTGCGCGGTCATGTACAATGTTTTATTCAGAATAATTTTCACAATTATTCCGCATTAAATTGCGTCTTTCCCGTTACACTCAAATATTGCAGATTAGTCCTGCGTATATGCAATCTGACAGCTTAGAATCTTGGACTCGACTAAAGTACAATGGAGTCGCGATAATCTGGGATTTGTTTTGCATGCTGATGTAATAGAAGTTGCCGGATTATAGAGAGCTATGGTTAAACCCCTTGTAATTGGGTTACATGTATAGTATAGTATTCAGTAATTGGACTTAAGGGTACAACACTGAGCAAAAATAAAAGGAAGAAGCTGACATTTTAAGTTTTTCGTTGCAAATGATCAAAATAACATGTACACAGTTACTGTAAGAAAAATAAACTAAACAATAAGTCATAAATTTTTATTAGTTCTAACATCATTGAGTACCTTCAAAACAAAAACGAATTTCTTTCTCTCGGACCAGTACCTGCGTTAACGTTCCAACCATGCCCGATTATAAAAGAGGCATCCAACTAGACGGGAGACTCATTATTGTGACTATTTATATAGGATACGTGTGCAAAAGAAGCAAATTTGGAAGAAAAGCAATAAAATTTTCATTTAAATGGAACAAGTATGTGCTTGGCGTACGTCAGTCTAACTAGCCTTTCTAGCACTCGAAGGCTACGTGCTGCTAGCGTATTGCTGTTGTAAACAATTTACTAGGGATAGACTTGACTTATGAGTCGGTACTATAAACTGACAACACTAATTTGCATAGCTATATACTGTTGCCAACGGTTTAAGATGCTTATTCCTTTTTTTACGCACACACCGCAATGGCGTATTAATGAGAAATTATGAACATTGACTTTTTAAATAATACGCAATGTTCATTACATATGAATTGCTTACAAAAAATCAAGGAAAACGAGTTTAAACAATAAATTGAAAATAATAATAATATATCTTTATTCAGGGACAGACAAAAGCCTTTCAGGCTGTCTGCCGTCTGCCCTTTTTAAATATGTACATAATCAGTGGTAGCAAAAATATACCAAAATAATATAACAAAAATATAACAAAAATATAACAAAACAACATTACAAAAATACAACAAAATAGCACAAGATATAAATAAAACAAAGCAGAAACAAAATATAAAGCATGTTTACAGAAACTCGCCCGTGCCAATATTAACTACTGCTAACTTTTTTGTTTTGTGTTTGAGGCTATATTTCTGTTAAATGCACAAAATTTTGTGTCTTTACGCAGACGATGACAATTAAAAAATTTGAACGGGCTGTTTCCAAAATAATGATATAACCTCTCATATTTTATATGAAATAGTCTATATATTTTACACTAGATCGCAAAATATTATATGCTTTAAACGCGTCATTTATTATATTGTGGGCCGCTTTAAGAACGTTCAATTGTTTTGCAGTTTTACCGATCCAAAAGATGCGGAATTTTGCCTACTTAACCGAAACTGCTTTTTTAGCAATACGTAACATTGAAACAGTGGAAATGTGGAAAGATGAATGATTTTAAATATAATTATACACTTACTCGTTATGTGGAATATCCTCATCTTGTTCCAGTGAAAAGGGGAAGAATCCGACGAGTACAACACAAAAAACCCACATGAACGATCTCAAAATGCCGGTATTAAACATGTTTAATCGAACAACTAAACTAATGAAAACTACCCTACTGCATATAATCACTTCAGCTTATTTCCACACCTGTATTTTTTTATTTAAATTATCTACTTTTAATACTGAATACACTTTGAAAAAACATCACTAGTTTTAATTTGTGCGACTTGAAACTGTTAATACGAGAGTAAATACTATATTTGATTTTTTAGTGATAACATAATCGAAAGTCGGAATTCCGGTTCAAGTTACAATGCTTATCAAATATAAATACGGTTTAAAGGTCTTAAGTAAAAACATCATCTTTAAACACATTTTTTAAGCGTGTAAAATGTAAAAATCACAGTTTAGTTTTTATGGAACAAAAATATTTGTATATAAAGCATATTATTATTACGACATGATCCCGGTTCTTTTGTTTTATTAAACGTTTAATGTATATTTATGATCACTGTTAATTAACGGCACGATTATTCGCGCGTCAGCTGCAATCGGTAGCATCGTTTTTCCATTACCCGTTCATATTAAATCAATTGTGCACCCTTAAATATACTCTGTATGCACAATTTATAAGTTTTTTTTAATTAATGTACAGCGTTATTAAAACTTAAGGGCAAACGGCCGCTTTTAGATACCGGCAGTTTAGCTCAGTTGACATACCTACACCAAAATCTTTCTGGCATTAGGTAAATGTACACACCCCAGCCTTTTCGAAGACTATGACACCGACGACGCGTCGGCGCCGACGATACCGACGCCGACGCAACACAAACACGTTTATACAATTGCCCCTGTAGCCATCTAATCGGAATTATTACGTACTAGTCCAACGTTTCCCAGTGTGGATCGCGAAAAAAATTGTAAACTTTTGTACATGAAACGAGCAAACAAATAACTTGATTTCTATAAAAAAACATTTTTTTTTTGATAATAATGGGTTTTTTTTCATAAAGTACGGGCTGCGTTCAAAAAAGTTTGGAAAACGCTGCACTAATCTACCGAATGTTCTAATTTGATTACTTAATAGCTTTTACTAGCCGGCGACGACAGTATTTTGATTATAAATTATTGTACTCATGAGTTTTTTGCCTTGCTAATTTTCAGTTTGGAGCTTTTGCCACAGTTTTTACATCTTAAATGTATTTACAGCAACTATTTTTATACGTCACTGTCAGTTTCTTAAACGAACCCCAGGACGGAACGATTTCTTTTTTTTTTGGGTGGGGAATAAACCCATTATTATTAATGGAAAAATCAGGTCTTGAAATAAATTAAATAAAAAGGATCAGGTGAAAAGACCAATTTTTAGATACGTTTTTATTCGATATACGATGTTTCGAATAAAAACGTACCTAAAAATTGGTCTTTTCAACTGGTCCTTTTTATTTAATCAATTTTTATGTTTTCAAACCTATAACTTTTAAAATGAACAGAAAAACACCTTAATTTTGTTGCACTACTTCGTATATAATGACTAATTTACATGCAGGTATATACACAAATTAATATAAAACCTAGATCCACCTCTGTACCTACCTAATGAATATTTTATAATAGGTATAACGAATGCAATCCGATTTTCACTCGGAAAGACCGGTCCGACCGATTATTATAGCCTATGTCCTGAAATAAAGTATCACCTATCGAACAGTGAAAAGAATTGAAATCGGTTCAGTGGTTTCTGAGACAGGTCAGTTATTATAGTCAATGTCCTAAAACAAAGTATCATTTATAGAACAGTAAAAAAAATGGTTTCAATAGTTTCTGAGATAGCCCCCGATTTTCACCCGGACGAATCTGGGTCAGCCAGTTATTACTTACAGTGTATGCCCTAAATCAAAATATCGTCGAACAGTGAAAAAAAATTGAAATTAGTTAAATGGTTTGTGAGATTCCTCCCGATTTTCACCCGGGTGAAGTCAGGCCGGCCAGTTATTACTTATAGCCTATGCCTTAAAGCAAATTATCGAGTAGTGAAAAACATTTGAAATCGGTTAAATAGTTTTCGAGATTCCTCTCGATATTCACCCGGGCGAAGCCGGGATGGTCGGTTATTATAGAATTAGAATTTATTGATCCAAAGGTACACAAATATGTATAGGATTCGTCAAAATAGAAAGATATGTTTTACAACTTACTTACAACCAAATCATCTACCTGATAGAGCAGTCTTCAACTCTCTTTTAAATTTTAAAATTTTTAGATTTTTGATGCAATTGGTCCTAATGTAAAGGATTGCCTATCGAACAGTAAAACATATTTGAAATCGGTTAAATAGCTTCTGAGATTCCCTTTGATTTTTATTCGGGCGAAGCCGGACCGGCCAGTTATTTTTGTTCATGTCCTAAAGCAAAAGATCGCCTATCGATCTGTGAATTTTTTTTTAAATCGGTTATTTTTTAAGATTCCCCTCGATTTTTACTCGGACGAAGCCGGGTCGGCCAGTTATTATAGTTTATGACCTAAATCAAAGGATCGTCTATCGAACTGTGGAAAAAAAAATTGAAATCGGCTAGTTTTGAGATTCCCTCGATTTTACTCGGGCGAAGCCGGGTCGGCCAGTTATTATAGTTTATATCCTAAAGCAAAGGATCGTCTATCGAACTGTGAAAAAAAAAATTGAAACCGGTTAGTTTTGAGATTCCCCTCGATTTTTACTCGGACGAAGCCGGGTCTGCCAGTTATAATAGTCTATATCCTAAAGCAAAGGATCGCCTATCGAACAATGAAAAATAATTTAAGATCGGTTCAGTAGTTTCGGAGATTAACGTCTATTAAGTATGCTATATCAAAATACTATAACATCTCGTATACGCGACTTCTGAGTGATTTCAATGCATGAGTAGGACAGGAACCCATATTATGTATGTTACCATATAACTTTGATGCTACTACATTACGTATAATACTCACAAAAGTGAAACGCTGTGTTTATTGTTTTTTTTTTCACGCTTAAACAAATTTCAATGAAATTTTGAATACACATCCTGGTTTAGGCTACAGGCTATGTATCACTACATTACTCGTCCCGGCTTCGCCCGAGCTCTGTCAGTTTTAATACGAATATAAGGAAAAAATATATTTTCAAACAGTGTCGTTGTTGGGATCAAACCTGAAACCTGCATTTCGTTTACTCTACAGTGCCATATTTAAATATTTAATCAATTTTTCCATATTTCAAGTATATTGTAAGTGTTTTTACCCGACTGCTAAGAAGGGTTATGTTCTTTGCGCGTATCTATGCGTATGTAATATTCTTTATTACCTCGTATCATCCAAACGGCTGGACGGATTTCTAAAATTAAGGTATCGTTGGATTGGTCTCGACAACCCAATTATCGTAAGATAGGTGACGTGAAAAAAAATTCAAAATGGCGGATTTTAGGTGCCATAATGTAATTTGGAAAGGCAAATTGCAAAATAAAATTTTTAATTGAACCATTCTATGATACTTTTACCTCGAAAGTGTCAAGACTCGAACTATTGGGCAGATATAAAAGAAAATAATCTTACAAAACTTTAAATACTTATTTAAAAAACAAAAAACCCGACTGCAAAAACATGTCTTTGAAAAAAAGGCTAAAAAAATAAAATTAAAATGTAAATTAAAAAAATCAAAAAAACTCGACTGTGTTAAAAGCGAACTAAAAGATGATTATTGGTTTTAACGAGTTCTTCGTGCAAAGTAGCGCACTCTATGAAACTTAAGCCACTTATTAAACATTGCGTTTGGATTTCTAAAATCTATACTTCGTAATAAGGGAGTCACTATAACTTATGAACCTGTAGTTTGTAGACAACTGAAAATGAAAGACTTTGTAAAATCTCCACACCGGTAAAAATTTCTCGATTTTGATTTATTTAGAGGCGATTTGTTCATCTAAAATTAAACTATGATCTTATACTTTTCAGATTTTTTTTTAATTCACATTATTTAAAATTTATAGTTATATTTTGCATTCATTAAAATTTTTTATTTTTTATAATGTTTAGGGTTCCGTACATTCAAAGAAAAAACGAGACCCTTTCGTGTCTGTCAGCTTATTTTGTCCGATTCTACTGGACGAAAAAAGTTGAAATTTGGTACATATATAGTTGAAATAAATGCTATGACATGTCAAAATCGATTTAAAATTAAAGTACATACAGATTAGCTGTAGGTATGCTAAACGTTTGCAATTTAATAAATCCGTTATATTTTTAAAAGCATTTTAGGGCTTCCATTGTATGATACCAATAAGTATTGCTTGATGTTTCATAATCATTTCATGCATGTTTTTAGATGACCCAATCACGGACGTATAGCGTAAATAAACAAATTTCGGTTTTTGGGTGTGTTCATTTTAGACACCAAATTACAAAATTTTTAAAAATATTTTTCTCGAGTACATCATGTGACATATCAAATGAAAGGTTAGTTAAATTGTAGATTATAGACGCTCTATCTAAGGTTATCAGCGTCTGTTCAAATGAAAGGCTCGTTATGAGAAATATATAATTATATTTTTACTCTAATTTTAAAGTGCATAGCTTAAAAGCTATTAAAGAAAATATACGAAATCGAGCATTCATCCCCCTTTACCGAACCTAAAATAAAACAAAAAATAAGGAATGTAAAGCTTCACCCATTGTTTATAGAGGAAAACCCAAGGAAAATCCTAAATCTTAAAATTTTCACGGAAAGTGGAATGGTACGGAACCCTCTCCTCGTGAGTTCGACTCGCACTTGACCGGTTTTTTTTTTAGATTCTCATTCTTTATTCCATCATAACTTTTTCTAAGGGCAAAAAATCTATCTAGATCTCAACAAGATGAACAAATTTCCTCTAAATAAATAAAAATCGAATCATTTTTACGGATGTAGTGGTGACTCGGCAAAAAAAAATCATTTTCAGTTGTTTGCAAACTTTCTCATCGAAATTTTGTTCTATAACTATGGGTGGTATAAATAAAACGCAGAGTTAACATTTAAATTCTCTGTATTTGCTGTCAATACATTTAATATACACAATATATAAATAAAACAGAAGTAAAGATAAAAAATAACAATCTATTATTTTACATTACTGAGTTGTGATAGATTTCCAACAGTAATTTGTATAAAAACCAAACTTACACTTTTCGCGTTTATATACTTACGCTAATTGCTCTTTGCCGTTATTTTGAAAAATACAGTCATGCGCAAACATTTCGTGGTTTACCTACTTACGTAATTTTAAATGGTGGCGGTTCCATTGGAAGTGAAAATAAAATAATAGACAACCATATTTTAAACTATTATCTAACTAATAAAAAAAATATGCATAGGCATAAAAAAAAATTAACTCATTTGCTGCTCTGGTAAGCCACCACTGCGAATTTCAATTTTTAGAATGTAGTGAAACGTGTTGACTGTAATTTTCAGAATACAGTGAAACGTCTGTATTTTGGCGATCTACTGTTCCACCAAAATGTTACCGGCTTATAAAGGTCATGAAGACAAATACTTCATGGTTGCACACTAATTTAGACAGATGGCAAATTCAGCAACTTTCGCAGTATAATTTAGGCGCAAAGTTAGGTCGTAATATTACTGTCAGTTTCGTCTTCAACATTAGAAAAATGTTATTTCTCCAAAAAGTTCCATGCTGTTGTTTTGATTTTTTTCCTCGTATTCATCGTCATATAAAAATTATTTATTGTATGGTCAACAGTTTTAAATACACCGTCTCTATTATAAACTGATTAAAAAAACAAAGAAAGATGAACTTATATTGAGTTATCCACTATTCATAAAAGTGGTAACCAGTTTAAAGACATTTTAGTTGTCTTTCAATTGTTATGTTCTTACTATTTAATAAAATATACATTTAATAATACATTTAGATTCAGCTGCGTAAAAACCAATAAACTATTAAGTGTTAATATGCTTCATCTAATAATATACGTTTGAACCAAATTTTTACATTTACAATCTTTGCATTCATATAACAAGTGGGTACGTGTTTTTTTAACTTTACTTATGGGATTATATTAATATTATATCTCGAAGAAAGACAATTATGAGAAGATTTTAATATAATATACAAATATATGTGTTGACGAACTGCGTTATATAACGTAACGTAACACAGTTGAAGTTGATTTACGTCACATAGTTTTTTAAGAGATTACAGAACTGATAGTTCTGGAGTGGATAGTAGAAAAAAAAACTTGACACAACATGAATTTACGTAAATTAACGTAAAGTGACGTAAATTGACGTGTATGTTTTGTTACAATACTACATAGTTAACGTAGCACGTCTATAGTGTAGAAAGTAACTAGCTGGATGTGATGAATTTATACTACAAAAATAGCTACGCAAAAAGATGAAAACGTGTCAGAAAACGATTATTATTAGTAAAATATAAAAATGTACAGAGTTACGTGAACAATATAAGATAACCTCAAAGACTAATTTAATTAACAATTATCAAATATGATTAAGAAAATTAATTCAGACTTCCAGGTATTTTTTTATAAACGATACTTTTTAGTTCCCTATGCCATATCTTTAATTTTCATATTTGGATGAGGTGTCTAAAATGTACCTATTTGGTTAATATTTAAGTTTTATAATAATATATACAAATAATATAACAAATTTATTATTACAATTCTATTTCACTTATTACAACAGTTAATGATGACTAAATTGTTTATTAACCCTATGAAGTGTATTGCGATATCTAAAAATCAGATCATGCTAATTGCTTTCAATTTATATCAGATTCACACTTGCTGAAAACAAAAACTGGGAGGTCACGGCGTAACCTCTCTACTAACATGCGCATAACAGTGACATTCGTACAGTACATTTCAAGGTAAAGTTTTACGCTTTACAGGGTTAAATGCGACTGTTAATGTTTTTGTTAATATTAATTAATATTCAATAAGTTCTATTTTTTAATAATTGATTCATTTATGATCATATGTCTGCATTGTATAATTCCCTATAAAAATTGCGTGTAAAAATAGGAAGGTAATCGATTTGAAATAGCCATAGTTTCTGTTATTGCTTATATTATCATGTCCCAGACATTGCGCAATAATTACTATTATAAGCAAAGATGACTTAAAATACTGTATTTGCGCGATCCTTGGGACATACCGTAATACATATACGCCGCAGCTATTTAGGGACATTACATGAAATGTATAGATCGTTTCATGAAATCTGTGCGACTGTACTTCGTCAAAGGACAAGTCTAGATATCAGAGCTCAGCTAGTATCCGAAGAAAAACGATTGATAGCATACTTTATATGGTTGTGACATTTTAATGGAGTTTTTGTAAGTCGTATGGTTTTGCTGTACAATCAGATATTGTACATGTGCATAACTATGGCTGATAGTTCTTATGGCAACTAGCATTGAGGGCATGCTATCTCAGACAAATCTCAGGATATATAAATTTATATATTTAATGGGTAAAATTTCACTGAATGGGTACATGCGATTTTTAGTGAATTCTATATAACAGTTAAAGAACTGAAATCCACCTTTAAAAAAATACTACAAAAGATCGACATTAATGAGACTTCAGACTGTATTTACAATTTTTTTTTAAATACTGATACTGTATAGCCATTTTGTTAGTTATTTTTGGAATGACCAAAATACTCTCGCCGTGTGGTTTTTGTTGCTATAATATCGCGGAGTGCTGTATTATACAAAGTTTTGAAATTGTGTTTTTTTTATAATAAACCATGTATATAGAAGATATAGTTTGATTATTATAACTGTGAAAGCATGGTTAACATTTGTGAAAAAGTAATCCGTATAGCCATAGAGGCATTCTTTCCTGGGAAAGTAATTTATAATATATACACTGAAAGTATTTGGGATTCAGGGAATTTATCCAAGACAACAGTGCTATGAATCGTCTTTCTTCGGATATTAGCTGACGTGTAATATCTAGATTTTCGTTTCCAAATGGCTGCGATATATATATATAGTATAATGAATGATAGTCTACACTAAGCTCTAAATGATTTGAATGAATGTAAGTTGTGTTTTTTATACACAACTGAATTTGACACCGTCATCACTTGAATAACAATTGTGGCAGTGTAATTTCTGGTTACGAACGCGTACATCGGTTCCCATGAGCCCATCACCCAACTGAACATGACAAACACAACACTTGAAGCAGTCCATGTGATAAAATAGACACAAACTTTCGATTATCATTGCCGCTCCACGCCCTACACAAAACACACAAAAAACATATGATTGCTGGACTTAATTGATTCGTATCTATCAGTTATTCTAATACTCCCATCATTATAAAATCCAAAAAAGAGAATCAACTACATATTCATGGTATTATTGGTCGGATTTCCAAGAATTCTTAGAATTTCGATTGATCTTAGGGGCTGAAATAGGGCCACGTGGTTTATGGACGCTCTCTAGGTAGATAAGTTCACATTTTGAGAAAGCTACCCCCATTCTCATATTTATTTATTAATCCTTTCTCGGTTGACCTTGAATCTCTACACTGGAGTTAGGCGGAGCATTACGAGACCAGAATAAATTGATAAGCAGGGGGGAGACCTGAGTTAAAAACAAAATGCGACAAAATCAAATATATTTATCACCTTCCACGTGTGCATTTTTTTTCTATTTTAGCCCTTCCTTAATAAAATTTCTCAGTTTAAGAACAAACCTTCTTCTAGCACTTCACCAACTTTGGAACCAATGAGCCGCCAATGAACCGGGAAAGGGTTAACTGAACGTTGAATGAATATACTTAATATATGTACATAAAAATGTTATTACTCACCTAATTCATCTCCACAATGTGAACATTTCTTTTTTCCACTGACACTCAACATTTTTTCGTGATTATCATAGCTAACCGAGCCGACAGATGGCGGTGTTACAGGCGGAGGCAATCCGACATAACTACTTGACGTAGTTGGTATCGATTGTCGTCCTCTGATTGTTTCAAAAGGTATTCCCCGATTGACAAGGTGATCACGATTTACCGTGGTTTCTTCCCTATTTGAAACAAAAACATTTATTTGTAGGTTGTTTCCAAAACTATAAAAGAGTCAAAAAATAAATGAAACGAATTATACTTGAAAAAATCAGTTAAAATCAAAAATAATTCGTGTATAGACTACGTCAGTATATATTTGGAAATTAGAAAATTCGATTCAATCTCAAATTCTTTCGTCTGTCCTGAACTGTAAGTTATTATAAGCTAAAGAAACTACATCTGGCTTTTGTCTTATTTTTCTAGAGTTGAGTTATTTCCTAACCTTTAAGGCTGTCGGAACGCTCTGAATTTTGTTTGTGCTGAGATCCGGCGGTAAGAGGCGAGGTAGGCAAAATACATATTGTGGGTGTGACCTTCTTTAGCTCTGTCTCGCTTAAATCATCCGCACGTTTCAATTTTTGGCTAGTGCCAACTACGAGGTTAAAAAATGTTATTGCAAGGGTGCCGCTGTCAATTGATTAGGTACTCTAATTTTTGGAAATATTTTGAAGATTTAAAAAACTTTCCCGAAAAAGGAAGAGTCACATTAGGTTTGTGATGGAACAGTTTTGTGAAATAAGTACGAATAAGGTCGTAGTATGACATTAAAAACGTGTGTTTTTTTGGCACAATTAATGCCAACTTTTTTCTAGTAAATCATACATAAATTACAAAAGTAGTCCATTAGAAACCTAGATTTGTCCTTTATCTTCCTTATAGAGAAAGAATTTTTGCAGATTGTTGACGAATAAGTCTACAATCAGTTGACAGCCGAAGCTCTATTTTTGGCTTAAATTCAGAGCGTTCCGACAGCCTTAAGTACTTATTTTAAAAAGATTTTCAGTTACGAGATAACCAACCTTGAGTTTAACACAGTTCTATCTCTGGGAATCGGTCTATTCTGCAAACGCTGATGTAAAGTTTGCACGACGGCGTCCGGTATATGTTTTTCATGCGATGCTATCACTGATTTACTTGGAGACCTCGAATTTATATATCCGCTTGAAGCACTTCTTGGAAGTCTTTGTTGTTCACTGATGCGACGCTGTTCGGCTTCCTGTATCAACCAGTGTTGGTTGTAATTAACATTGTCTCTGGACAGCGTCAAACCTTTCTTCAACTGCGGCTGAATCCAAGAATCAGTATTCATTAAGCGAGATCTTGGGGTTGCACTTAAAGCATGAAGCGTGTGTCGAGACATTTGATTTGCGTTGTAATGCTGTAAATAAATAATTTATAACCATTTAATAATAATTGTGATAAGTTGAACGCTCGTTTATTTCCACTGTCGAGCAGACAACTAAACAGTCGGCACAGGACTTACCGTTCTTCAGCTGGAGGCAGTAACAAAAAAAAAGAAAGAAAAAAACGGTTTGTATCACAATTGCCTCCGCTGAGATTCGAACCTGGTATCTTTCGACGCCAATAATCACTACACTACTTTTTGGGCATAATCGGTATATATTATGTCTCAAAGGTGTTTTTTTGTCACTGTATCAAAATTATAGTTTGATACGCCATTTTGGAGATTATTTTTCTCTCTAATGATGAAAATTAAGTTAATATCTTAAAATTAATGTTTTCATTAAAAAATTATAGTTTAAATTTTTTAACAATTTCATTATAGAAAATAATCTGGTGACAATCTATTTATTTTAACAGTTGTCGGTAATATTAAGTGACGAAGTGGCTCTGAAGTCTCTGAATAGAATAGAATAAAATGTATTTCCACCCTATTATATTACGTAACTGACCACTAACGGTGCGAAGTATTCTCACGGGTCTGTTAGTCCTTAAAAAAGAGTTATTAAAAATATATATTTACTTGAGTTGTGGTGTCCGTCCTTTCGCTAACGCGTACAGGTTTAGCAGGAGGAATTGGCGGTAGAGGTCTAACAACTGGAGGGCGAGGCTGCAAGTCTGGGGTAGACTGATAATAATTGCTGGTCGGGTGGTTTGAATACATATTATTACTATTTAAAGAGGATATGTCTTGCAGAGAAAGACCCGTTTGTGATATTATGTTGTTAGATCTTTGTTTAATGCTGTTACGAAATAATAAGTCTTCTTTTTGTCTTTCCAATTCTTCTTGTTCGAGTTGAAGTAATTCTCGTTCCACTCGCAACACATCTGCGGAGTGGTCTTCATCATATACTGGAGAGTTATGATTTAACTGAAAATTAATAATTTATTATAAGTAATTTGGGTTACGAATTGGAATTTGTAAAGAAGTCATAACTAAATATAAGCACCTTTTGATTATTGACAATTTGTGCTACTTGTGAGTCATTTGAATCTTTATTTGATCTAACTGTAGATGACTGTTTTGTCTTTTCGTTAATATTTAAAACATTTACTCGATCTGTCTCATTAGTGTAATGATTTTGACTATAAGTATGTCTCCACTGTTCTTCTTTCTCAAGGTTTTCAATTATTTCACGTTCTTTTTTAGTAATTTCATCTTCTTCACATGATTGACTTATCTAAAAGTAATCGAACGATTTATTAACACTTTGAAAAATTTTACAAAATTATGAAACTTACCTTTCCCAATGACGAATGCTCGGTTTCTCCAATTTCCTTTTCCAATTCTGCAATATTATCTGACCTTGATTCAAGCTCCACGCCTGAATCTCTGCTTTCAACGTCTGCACCAGGACTCGAATCATTAACTTGGTAACTTTGTGATCTTCTATACATTTGTTTTTCAAGTTGCAATTCTTCTTGAAGAATTATATTTGCATCGGGAGGTCTAGTAACCATTAACTCTTGTTCTAGGTAATCATCATTCAATCCTTCAATTCCTAAGAAACTCGATCGTTTATTTCGTATTTCACTTTTGATGCGTTTAGTAGAATTCAGTCTTTTGAATTCTGATTCTTTTTCTATATTCTGTTCTTCGTCGCTGGGAGGATCAACAGGTGGGGGAGGCGGTTTTTCTTTTGGCGGTTCCATACTACGAGCTGGAGCCAAAGGGTCTATGATGGAAGGTATTTCTTCCGTTGGGACAGGACTATCATCAAATAATAATTTTGTTTTTATATCGGTATTGATGGTACATTTAATTAATTCCTCTTCGACATTATTCGGTTCAGTTTCAGAAATTTCGCTGGGTTTTGATTCGAGAGAAATCTGAGAGTTTTCATTATCACAAATGAATTGATCTGGAGATTTTGTTGGAATATCACGATGATCTTTTGCTGTTAATTCAAGGGTATTCAAATACATAGTTACTGCTGGAACCTAAAATAAACAAAAGAAAAAATAAGCCCAATAGAATATAACAAAAAATTAAAATTATGCATTTGGTTTATAAGCTTACATCGATATTTTGCTGATCAATATCTCCAGTCATTAATAATGTTCGTTCAACACGTACATTGTTTATAGCTGCTAAAATATCAGCCGAGTCTTCGTCCGGTTCGTCAGCTTGACTGACTGAGCAGGATACGTCGGCTGTTTGTATTCCACTGTCTTCCCGATCGGTATCACCACATTGCGATAAAGCCAAAAGTTCAGTGGACGAGCCGGACGGTGGATAATTGTTACTTCTACCGCAATAGTTAAGTCCATCCAAGCTTTGAACATGCTCCAAACTGCACTGGTTATTAATGTTATCAGCTTCTCTGATATCCAGACTATCCAGAGAACAGTGAAATGTACGTCCTTTCTCATATACTGGACTTGATGACCCCGTCCAACAGTTTTCTTCATCTTTATTTGCATCGTCGTTCGTTTTGTTAGATTGATTATTTTGATCTAATTTCGAAAGTGAATCTTTTAATGATTGCGATAATGACTTTTCAGCTTCAGATTTTTGTTTACGATTCGCGTCGTATCGAGACGGTTTTTCGACGTTATTTGCTGAAGTCAATTGTCCGGCAGAGGCCCAAATTGCCACGTTGTCACAATTTCTTGTGTCTTCAGATGTTTGAGATACAAGACTTGACAGTCTTTCACGGACCGTCATTATATCTCCTGATAATCTTTTAGCTGCCTTCTTTATTTTCATTGATTCTTCTGTACATTTTTCTAAATGCTTTAAACGTTCTTTAATACTTTTTGATTGCGACAGTTCATCAGGTAAATGATCAGTTTTTGATGATGATTGTGCATCAATCGATTTTCGGGTTTCGAATAATTGTTTTCTTTTTGAAATGTCTATTTTTGGCACGTCTGATTTTTGAGGAGGCGGAGCGGATAATTCATTTGATGACATATTCATTGAATGAAATGTAAATACGGATGAACGCCTATCTTCATTCTTCAAAGTTAAAAAATAAAAAGAAAATAACGACAAAAAATAAATAAACAAATAAACAAAACTTAAATTACAATAGCGGTAAAA
This sequence comes from Venustoraphidia nigricollis, assembly GCA_034508555.1. Taxonomy (NCBI): domain Eukaryota; kingdom Metazoa; phylum Arthropoda; class Insecta; order Raphidioptera; family Raphidiidae; genus Venustoraphidia; species Venustoraphidia nigricollis. The sequence goes on along the minus strand of JAVRKA010000022.1, from coordinate 6,238,003 downwards.
AAAATTCAGATTAAATTGAAAGGAAAAATTAAAAGAATCTAATATAATGCTTGACAAAAAAAACTAAAAAAAAAAAATATTGATAAGTTATTTAGTAAAATAAAAACAGAATAAGAAACAGAAAACTAATGAAGGTATCATCAGATTTCGATTTGGATGTTTTGTCCGATTATTTGGAACTATTAGAATCCGATGTACTATTATTGACCTCATTGCTGTAAGCTACCTTATCTTTAATCCGATCTTGCGATTGTGTAATGTCTTGGTAACTTCTTCTGGTATGAGGCTTAACCCTTGTTTTGTACCCTTGTATGGCACTTTCGTAGGTATATTCCTCCGGTGAAGGTGAAAATAGACCGTTTTCTGTCGAATTTCCGTTTTCCTTTTTATAATTTATATTATCTAACGAGTTGTGTGCATCCGATTCTCTCTGAAAATCAATAACAGTAATATATATGTTGCAAGCATATTGTCTAATAAAGAAAAGATAATAATAACAAATATTTACAGCGCTTTGACTGTCGTCAACATTTGATTCTCCGCTAATGCTGTCTTTTCTACTTGGTGTTGATATTCCTAAATCGCTCCAGTTGTTGCCGTCGTCTTCGGAATATAAAGGTGCTATACTTAGTTTACGCCTTCTTGACGTTCTACAACCATGAAACCATACATGTGTTTAATCGTTCATATTCTCGCATACTTATTGGCTAATGACAATTATGAGTGTTGTACTTAATTTTGTAAAACTAATTAGTATTCTCAAGTGGCGTACATTGTTTACATATATTCACCAAAAAAATTACCACATCTCGATTCTACTTCTAATTATCGTAATTAGTTTCAAATGCGTTGTCAAAAATTGACATTATGGGTGCAATTTTCAAACGCTTAGCAATAGCTAAAATATATTTCTTCCTTTTGATAGTTGACCATTCATAGGATAGATCCATAAAACCGTTCCAACACGTGACGGTTCTTGAATCAGTTGAAAAATGGAATTATTAACGTATTCGTACAGACACTGCGTGTTGGGACAAAGTTAATATGTCTAAGTCATGATTTTTATATGAGATGGACATCTCAAACATAACTGAAATGAAAGAGATTTAAGACAAACAAATTTTACCTTTCTTCTAACATTTCACTAAAGGTTTTGCTACGTCGTCTCGATTTTTCACTCTCCTGTTCCATGTTTTTAATTTCCACAACTCTTTCGATGATATGTTCTTGTCTCTTTCTTCTGTTGTTTTTCCAACTATCCAGATTCTAAATCATAAAAAGTCAAATAAACTTAAAATATGATTAGAACTTTCATCACTTCGCCAGTTCTTGGATTAAAGCCTTGGAACTGAGAGTTTACAATGGGTAGGTAGCCTGTATGCATGTATGTATTGATGTTCATCAGTTCAAACGGCTGAACTGATTTCAACAAATGAGATAACACTAGATTCGTCTTGATATACTGTGAGTGATATAGGATAGTATTAATAGTTTATAATGAATAGATTATATAAAAAAAGTAAAAAAATACATGCGTTTGTTCTCACGTGAGACCGATTTTAATAATTAAGGTGTAATTCGGTTTGTCTTAATCACACGAGTGTTATAGAGTGTTATGAATTTAAAATGATGGAAAAAAATCTTAGGCTAAATTTCATTTCCGGCCAAAGCGATTGAGTGGGATATCAAAGAATTGTCTGTGAATATTTCAAAAATACACACTTTTTATAGTTTATAATATAAAATTTGGGAAACTGCTTACCGATTGCCAATCTTCCGCCTCATCTTTGAATTCATTTTTAATTTTCTTAATGACTTCGACCTTTTTTAATTGTTCTTGAGCTGACCTGTATAAATCACACGGCCCTATTTTAACAAACTGCAATGGATTTTGGGCCGGTTTTGGCGGACTTGGTTTAGTTATTCTACATTTTGCTGGATTATATTCTGAACTATCAGATCTGGAATGATTACTTCCTTCTTTGAATCCAGAATCTGAAGAGGTACTTAAACGCCGGTCCATCCTTATTGATCTTCATATAAATAGTTGTTAGGGAGCCGCTGATTTCGTCTGATCATTAACTACATTGTTATCGGGTTTCATTTGAATCTGAAACAAATAAATAGCAATAATTAAAAAAAAACTCGTCACGTAAATGATTTCTTAATTGTAACGTAAAATTGTAAATCATTCATTCAAACATGTGAAATCATTACAAGCTTCAATTCACAAAAATAATCATTTTATTATGTTAAATCGAGCTTTACATTGCTTTAATAAACGTGCAATCATTCGCTATTAATTTGCGTAATGTTTTGAAGTTTCACTTTTAGAATATTATTATATTATGAGGATTTTTTTAACCATCTGTGCAAATCTTGCATCATTTATTATTAAATTCTTTGGTCTTGTTAACAATAAAATGCATTAAAATGGTAATTCAAGGACATAAATATCATACCTACATGTTTGGATCCTAACCAAGCGTAAAAGTCAAATATTTACTATTCAGTTATATTTTAGGCTCGACTTCAACGTAGCTCTAGTGCCTATAAATACGAGTACATACATATAGACGTTGTTTAGCGTCTATAATTTTTGAAGGAAAACTTCTTTCGGTACAGTAGGATAAAACTCATTCTTGAGATTGAAAATCTAACGAACGTATCGCAATGTACGTATACCGTATACTATAAAAACAGAACATTAAACTGAGTTGGCGGCGAGGTAGAATTCTTGTCTCGCAACCTAAAGGCCGCTAGTGCCATTATTTTTTTTAGCATTATTATATTATACAATATAGTATCGTTGTAAAGAGAGAAAAAACAATACTGGTATTGACTGGAATCAAACCAACGACCTTCAGCGTACGAGGCAAGCGCTATATTCTTTCAGTTATTGCATCAGTTAGCCTAATATGGCGAATCGTGAGACTTCGGGATTGATGCGCCTGATACCGATTAGACGCTTTTCTCCGGGACCGTTTGTTTATTTATTTATTTATTTTTTTTTTTTTTGTAAAAGGGTCTCGCAATAAAATGTCACCCCAGATCTCAGTTGATGCAAGTCCGCCATTGCTTAGAGTTAAATGAATTTCGCTTAGGAGTCTCCATTATTTAATACAAGTTTTACGTCGATAGAAACTGGGCCATAACGAACGTCTCGAAACGGAACTTCGTAAGCCGAGAGGTATCAGTATATGACTATAGTAGAAGCAGTAATATAAGATTGCGTTGTCTTCGAGTCTTGGCTCTTACAAAACATGCTCTCGCATTTTTATACTGGCTTCCGGGTTTTAATAATATACCTACTACTGTATGTCAGCTAACGGCCGCATCGTCAACTCTTGCTCCAATCATCAAAGAATATCACATTATTATTACGTAACAACTGCGCATCGCATACCAACGTGCTCTTAACCATTCAGCGGACACGGAAAATACGCACACTTTAGAGGATTTTTTGCAGTTTTTAAAAAAAATCTTCTTTAAGTTTAGTACCCAAGTTCCATAGAAATCTAATTACAAATATGCAATATAATTAAACCCCGACAAGTCAGTTAACGTTGGTAGCCTTAAATAATTAACTAAGTCTAAACTTCAGTCCTAAAAAATATTCAGTTATTGGACATTTACGAAAAGATTTTGTTTACAAAAAAAAATGTCTATAAAAGTGATCTGACTTTTAACAAAACAGCAAATATAGAAATATCTCCCATTAAGATTGTATTAAAAAAAACTTTTTATATATCATTTGACGCCTATCTTACGCCCCGAAAAATAACAAACATTATTGTGAAAATAGGTGCAGTACATTCTGAATTAACCCTGAAAAGACACAATTACAGACAAAGTTCTGATTTTATTTATATGTACTGGATGATCATTAATTGATATTCAACAGTAACGGTATCACTTCTTCACGATTACTGATTTAGTATTCTCTACAAGAAATTCGCAACATTCCAAACTTAGTTACTTCGTCAACACAGTTTAAATTATTCACGAATTGGAATTTCACTTTCTAGTTTCTACAGATACAGCATGATTCAATTATTGTGATCTCTACTATTGAATTAGAAATTGGACTGCACAGCAGAAGAATCACTTAAAAAAGAATATAGTAGACACTGGTGGCCGCTCTCTTGTTCTTTTATAATCAGAGTTAGATACGAGTCTGTTCTATAATTTTATTTATTATAACGAAGTATTTTTATATTTTTGAGGTTCAGTTTTCAAAGGATGGGACTCTAATTATTGTTCTCACTAATTTGTTACAGCATTTTAGCTCATAAACTAGAAGTGCTACATATATAGGTTGGTGATTGCGTCTGTCGATCATAGGATTTTAACATGCAAAATCATAGTGTCGTAGTTTCCTCCTTTCCTGTTATTTTATTTTTAGTTTAGACAAAAAATTTCAAACGAAAGTTTTAGGGCAGATAATTCTGCATCTCAATTAATAAACAAAATTTATTTTTGCATGTTTTGTGATGACAGAAATGCCCTAAAACTTTTGTTTGAATTTTTTTTTGTCTAAAATAATTAGGGAAGCAGGAAATGACCAAAGTATGATTTTACTTGTATGATCGGTGAGTGCAGAAAACAATATTACAGCATTTCGTATCGTAATAATTTTACGTAAAAATTAAAATCATGGCGAGTGTCAGTTAAAAATGTAGACTTTTTTAATATTCTGAATATCAGTTCAGAGTGGTTGGATTATTTACTTATTTTCTTTTATTTTTGTATTCCACCAGGCGTAAGTAAATAGTTTTTTGTCAAGATACGTCTAATATGGGGACACTTTTGAGATGCTTTTAATATTTTTTCAATTACATATGTATATTTGATATATAACAAGTTTATATTGTTTCGAAAAATCATATTAATTTCTAAAACTATTTGTGTTTTAACTTAACGTTAATTTTAATGAAACAATGTCGGTTACATATAAATACATCGATAGCTGTTTCTTTCATTGGCTTAAGCCTGTCTTAATACTTACACAAATACGTAAATAATATGCAAACAATACAAAACACATCATTATAATAAATACTATGTTATGTACAGTAAAATAGCAGAATATGAAAATACGTGTAGCATGTTTGGTGTTTATACGCGTTTAGAAATAATTAGTTGTCTCATACTTAATTCTCTGTCTATAAAACGTTTTTAGTGTTCCGTACCTCAAAAAAAAAATGAAACTTATACGATCAATGTGTTGTCCGTCCGTCTATTTGGCAAAACCCTATTCTTCAGGAACCGTTAGTGCTAGATGTATCAAGTTGAAATTAATATCAAATACTAAGGTCTGCAACCCTATATAGTCCTGTAAAAAAAATCAAGAACTCAATGCAATTAAAAGATACATCTTTAAAAAATTTTGATAATAACTCACTCACTCATCAAAACCTACAGAGTACTTCCCATCTAGAATCTTTAAATTTGATATGAAGCAAGATCTTATATGTTAGCACAAGTAAATGGAAAAAGTCTAAAAATAATGAATTTCTATTTCTATAAAATTTTTAATAAGTATACAAAAATTAAAGACCAGAAATACAGTTTTTTTTTCGAAGAATGTCATGTAAATACATTGCTTTACCGATTGTCATAAAAAAGCATAACAAAAATTAAATAGTATCAAAACTGTGATTGCTTGCGGAGATTTTGAGTTATTTATGATACGCAGACGAGGAAATACTTTAAAATAATTTTGTTCCGTCTATCTGTACCAATATTACCCAAAAACGGCTAGACCGATTGTAAGTAAACATAGTTGGATTGGATGTGCTTTTAGTTTTATTCAGTTACGGTCGGCTTACGAAACGGTTTTCGTCAAAGTTGAGACTGCTGATTATAGACGCCCAATAACTGAGGTCATTAGCGTCTATTCTAAAAGTTGACTTTAGTCTTGCTATAATTGCGAGCGAAATTGGAAACAAAATATTGTTATATATCAATCGCAAGTATTACGAAATTTTTGTTGCGGTAAGATCGTTACACAGGAGATCTTGACTGCATGTGATTTGGCAGCTTCAATTGCAAGCATCTCTTTATAATAACGAATATTCACATAAACATTATTGTAATTAACCATTTAAAATTTGCAATTCTGGAAATAGTCACGCTAGATTGCATGTGCTATAATGAGTAAAAGATTGATGAATTAATTGCCTGCTCAGAGTTTAACAAAGACGAATACACTATCCCCTTGTGTTAGCCGCAAGTGTTATCTCTTTTTACTAAACATCACTTAAAACGCTGCGTGATGGCAACAAAAGATGCTGGTTGTTGAATTATTCGGATTTTATTTTTGTATATATGAATCACTGAAGTAGAAATTTCATCGGAATCAGTCGATACCTTTGCTTACAGACTCTTAGTTATTAGGCAACGGTTCAAACAAAATGCAATTCATTTTGAACACAGTAGTACAACTGAACAATAAAAATAGTTCTTTGTAATGTTAGCATTACAAAATTAATTAAACTGCAAAAAGAAGTGCAAAAATAAATCTAACGTTGATTATTTATTTGAGTAACATACTCGTATGTAATAATGCTATCTAAATAAATAATCAAGATAAGATTATTTTTGCACTACTCTCTATAAAACAGCTGCTTTATTGGCATGTATGTATGCAAGCTGTAAAGTGAGCCATTACACCACTAGTGCTGTAAAGCAAAACAAAACTGGTCGGGCTGTAAATCACAGTTTGTCTGTTAGTTGTTTTTTTTTTTTTTTTTTATAACCTACTATATTAAAAGTGACTTTAGCTCAACAGTCTAAAACTGTCAAAAGTTTTAAAAACGAAGTGAAAGCCATTTATTTTATAGGAGGTACGTGCAAAAAATATCCTATATATCTGGTGCGCGTAATGGTATTACGACTTGTGTGACGGTTGAAACTCGCTGGCACTCGTTTTAAACATAATGTCACAGTTAAATAGTATACTATTAAAACGCATACATTGATAAGTGTCACTAAATCAAACCACTTATTTTTGATAAGTTTATATTAAAAAACCCGGGTCGCAGTGCCAAAACCCTGCCGACAATATAGTGTATTTGCTTGTATAGGGCCGTGTGGTTTTATACTTTTATTATGTGAAATTAAGTTTGTTTTTGGGCAAAATAAAAAATTTAACCCCTTAATACGCCCCTTAAAATAACATTTTTTTTCTTAATTGTAATATTATTAACATTCTAACGTCTACACCGAATTAAATACACCCCTCAATAAATAAGTCACTATCTGCAAACTAGTGTTTTCATAAAATTTGTAAATCCGGTCCTGTCGGGCCGATTTTATTAAAATTTTAGGGACACTTTTTAATTACTACCGGAGGGTTAAATTTCAATTTTGAAACGATTCGGAGAATTTTTTTGGTATTTTGGACCCCAAAAACTTTTTTCAACCCCTAAAAACTACCCTTAAAATGACCCGATTGGGCCCATTTTAAATAGGCTTCGTGCGGTAATGAATTCCAACATGTATGCCAAATTTCGTTAAAATAAATTAACTTCTTCGAAAGTTATAGCCTGCACACATATATACCTATATATATATATATATATATATATATATATATATATATATATATATGTGTAGCAGTATCATTGGGAGCCTAGTTCAAAACTGCATTCAAACTACGTGAAACTAATTAGTAAACATTATATTAAGAGCAAATTAATATGCATCAATAGATTTTAAAGTTATTTCACTTTAATGATATATTGTTGAGTTTGGGAGCTCTAAAATCGAGAACTGCATTACCGGCATTGTTCAAAATGAAAGCTCCCGTACTTTACAATAGATAACCCATAATAGTTAAAAAAATATTTTTATGTTCAAAAGATTAATAATCATTAATTATATATAAAAGCTGTTTATACTACCAACACCCACACCTTTTGTAGGCATTAGATTCATAATAAACAGTTGAGTATCTGCCACTATAACCGTGTTTTCATAAAAAAAGAAATATCTACAATAAGACATTACATCCATTGTTGCAATTTTTAATTAACTTTTTAAGCGCACATTTGTAATTTTATTCAAAGCTAACATCTGACAGAAGAATCTGCTTCTTATAAAAGGCTTATTTATGAAAAAATAAAGCAAATTGGCAGTTTAATAAGATTAATAAATGTTGAAAAAACCTACATAAATTTTATAATAGGAAATTGACAATCCTGTCAAAGTTTCAATGATTTGATTAAAAAATGTATATTATACTGGGAATTTCATTTAAGACGCAATATATACATGAGTTTTGTTGATATAGTAATCATGGAAACCAAAAACTCATTATAGAAAATCGTTCCACAAAAAATTGCAACAAACGATTTTCTATAATGCATTTTTGATTTCCGTAGTTACCATATTATTATCTATAGTGAATTTCATTTAAAACGTATGGTAGAAAATATTATTGCTACTGTAAAAGGAAATATGAAAACAACAATTAATGAAAACTTTTATATATTACCAAGTTTTATTTTGACATTCAATTAACAAACACTTATTAATATTATTATCTTAGAATTCTTTATAGTCGGACAGATGAGACTAAAAATATACCAGTATTGTGCACTTTCTGATAAGCGATACAATAGATATAATTTGTATTAATATCTACATCTTTTAACAATATAAAGCAGCTCAAATTTAGTGGTTTTATCGTTCAGTGCACAATTATCTCTTTCGCCCCACTATTATAATATTTTATTAGCTAATTATCCTATAAAACAGAAGACTTAAGTTTTTTAAACGTCGCCAAGTTATATTGCCTTAACAAAAACTGGCAGATAGTAGGTCGTCGTTTCACCTCTGTTCAGTGAGATCAAGAAAGCCATGGCGTCAATCCGATCCTGAAATAGTATGAAATTCATTATTATACAATTTATTATTTAAAGGCATTGTAGGACAAAAACCCGAAGGCAGAGTTTATCAGTTCCGATAAAACCACCTCCGCTGTTACGAAGCCGTAAGTCATAGTAAAAAAAAAAATAGAGCACATAAAGTGTGCAAAGTTCTGAACACAGTGGCATCGATTTTTTTCAAATCGGTTCATAAATGTAGGAAATATACAGTAAGATATAAAAAAATACTCTTTCTGAAATCAGTTGAAAACGGCTACACCAATTTTTTAAAAAATTTCAGAGCACCCAATGGGGAACGCTTTGAACAAATTGGCGCCGGATTTTTTCAAATCACACAAAATATTTAAAGAAAGCAGGTCATACTCATTTCTGTGGCTGTTCAAATTGTCGTACATTATAATTTACTTCGTCTTTTCGGATCAGTAGCTGACTATGACAAAATATGACTGTTCGGTATACGAATATCCTAGATTAGCGGTAAATAGCTCCATCGGTTGAACCGAATCCTGTGCTGTCTATATCTGATTAATGGTTGTCTTCGTTTCAAAATATTAAAATTGTTATCGGTTACCATTTTTCCATGCGTACCCAGCGTTACGTTGACAGAAAAGCACATTCGTATCACTTTGACCAAACTTCAAAACTTGACACCCGAACAGAGACGACTTTCACATCAATACATGGCAATTTTATGCAGATTTCGACAATCATTACTAATGGGTCGCACGTTTGAATCTGAAAAAATTACACATAATAACATAAAAACAACTTATTCAGTCGAATAATTAATATTTCGCAATATTCGAAACAATTTACATGTGACAGAAGTATAAAATTACTTACGTATTTTTGTCAATAACTGTTTCTTATTTGACAAATATTTCATTGTATTTTCTCTGAAATAATAAATTAATTGTATTGTAAAACCTTACGTCAGTGTCATCTAGGGTATTTCTATTCTTTCCCATAGAGAAATTCAACTAAAGTTATTTTCAGCGCGGCAGTTTAAATTCTAAATGTAGGCAACTTTTAATACTAATAACTTATTTAATTTTTACTTAATTAATAGTTTATTTGTACAGAAATGCTTGAAATTTTACACAAAAACATATTATTCTAAAATTTATGAAGACTTTGAGAATTATTATAACTTTTCGGTAACTTTGGATGAAATGAAAAAATTTTAGATTTCACAAATACATGACATGAAATTCTTATATAGATTCGAGTGTTGCTTTTTGTAAAACACAGAAATTTTAAAACTAAATAATAGTGTTTGTACGTTTTTAAGAAATTATACAGGGTTGGACTAACGATTATTTACTTTAATATTTTTTGTATATAAAAATAATATTTCTGTACAAGCGTTTGTCAATCTATTCCGCCTAAACGGCTGAACCGATTTTGATGAAATTTTTTGTACTTATGGTCCGACCCGGTTTCGCCCGAGTGCGTTTCGGGTCCAATTTAGAATTTAAACTATCTACGGACCGACGCAAACGCACACACAAAATTTCATTACAATCGGTCCAGCAGTTTGGAGTAATAGAGTGACTGCTGTCAGTTCGTGTGTTTCTGTTTATCTGTTTGTCGGAGACACATTTTTTTTCTAAATTTAATTTTGGAAATATTTTGAAAATAAAAAAAAATCTGCTCTTTTTTTGTTCTGAAGATTTGTCAAAAGGAAATTACCAAAACAATTTTGATTGAAAATTTAATATTGAAACAGTATAAAATCGATAATGCAGCTCTGGAAAAAACTACAAACGATGCCGTGCGCTTGTCTCATTTCAGTAGGTATACAGCTGTTATGTTTACTAAAATAAATATTTGGACGGTGTTATTCAACTAGCGACTTATGTTGACTTTACAAAATGTATGAAAATGTCAGAAAATACACTATTTAGAGAATATGCATTTGGGGGAGTCGAAAGCTTTATAAATTAATGTCTTGCAGAGCGGGGCGCAGCCCCACGATGCAAGACTGTAATATGGTGGAGCCGAATGCTTCACTACTGTTGTCGCACTCGGGCGAAGCCGGGGGCCGGGCCGGGTCGCTATAACACATAAGATTTAAACAGCAAAATTAAATTGCCACGGGAAAAAGCTACATCAGATTGTTTTATCTCAATCGTGTGCGAAGTCGCGGGTACCGATTGGTAATAAATAATTAAACGTCTGTATAACCTGTCCATGTGGAACTCAACCACTGATTCAATAACGTGAATCGAAGAAATTTATTGTAAAATCACCATCTTTTTTGCATAACTCCTTCATACGACCTTTCGTATGCCTCTTGCTGTTATGGTAGGTGTTACCAAAACACCAAAATAATAGTCACAATCTAAACCAAGGGTGGCTAACCCGTGGCCCGCGGGCCGCATGCGACCTGCCTTGAATATTTTTCCGGCCTGCGAGATTCATCGCACTTTTACAAAATATATTTATTTTAAAGTTGCCTAAGTAGTGAAAATCAATGTATCAAAAAATACCTTATTTGCGCATCAAAATATATTGAAAAATTAACTGTCGAAATTATGAGAAAAAATTAAAGTCTTAAATACTAGTCTGAAAAAAAAAGAATTAAGCAAATTAAATAAATCCAACGCAATCAAGCACCGATTAACATATTTACATTAAAAATAAGCATTTTAAAAAATCTCACGTGAGATTAATGGTGGAGGGGGGGGGTCGAGATAAATCTCACGTCATCTTACCAAAGGGGAAGGGGGCAGGGGGGTCGAACAATCGCCAAAATCGCCTCACGTAATTAATGAATGTCCCCTTATGATGCATTTCCAAAATGGTCCTCAAGATCATTTGGGTTGACCACCCCTGATCTAAGCTGTTTTACAGATATAATACATATATATATGTCATATGTGCCATAATTGTTTTCGCTATTTTAACGTACCTGTTAAGAATTTGAGGGGGGCGTAAAATATTTCTGGTAATTTGACAGATGTTCTAATACAGTTGATGAATATTTGGGCAAAAAATTTTTTTGTTGCGTCACCGTCTAATGTTTTTTTAAATGGAAAATATAAGTTTCAGGGAACTTAGACTGTTCTTTTTTTATAACCTTAATAATCGTCAAAAGATTAAAAATAATATATGTACCTAAAAGAACATAGGTATGTCTTTAAAAATTTAATAATAATTAGTTTATGTTATGATTATTAAAGATTTAAATCGAATTTTAATAAAACTTATAAAGGTACTTCTTTACTTTCGAGATATGCAACTCGTTATTTTCAGCGCGGCAGTTTAAATTCTAAATGTAGGCAACTTTTAATACTAATAATTTATTTAATTTTTACTTAATTAATGGTTTATTTGTACAGAAATGCTTGAAATTTTACACAAAAACATATTATTCTAAAATTTATGAAGACTTTGAGAATTATTATAACTTTTCGGTAACTTTGGATGAAATGAAAAAATTTTAGATTTCACAAATACGTGACATGAAATCCTTATATAGTTACGAGCGTTGCTTTTTGTAAAACACAGAAATTTTAAAACTTAAATAATAGTATTTGTGTTTTTAAGAAATTATACAAGGTTGGACTAACGATTAGGTATTTACCTTAATATTTTTTGTATATAAAAATAATATTTCTGTACAAGCGTTTGTCAATCTATTCCGCCTAAACGGCTGAACCGATTTTGATGAAATTTTTTGTACTTATGGTCCGACCCGGTTTCGCCCGAGTGCGTTTTGGGTCCAATTTAGAATTTAAACTATCTACGGACTCTATTCCTCCAAACTGCTGGACCGATTTTAATGAAATTTTGTGTGTGCGTTTGCGTCGGTCCGTAGATAGTTTAAATTCTAAATTGGACCCGAAACGCACTCGGGCGAAACCGGGTCGGACCATAAGTACAAAAAATTTCATCAAAATCGGTTCAGCCGTTTAGGCGGAATAGATTGACAAACGCTTGTACAGAAATATTATTTTTATATACAAAAAAATATTAAATTTGTCGGAGACACATTTTTTTTCTAAATTTAATTTTAGAAATATTTTGAAAACAAAAAAAAAGTCTGCTCTTTTTTTGTTCTGAAGATCTGTCAAAAGGAAATTACCAAAACAATTTTGATTGAAAATTTAATATTTTTTTGTATATAAAAATAATATTTCTGTACAAGCGTTTGTCAATCTATTCCGCCTAAACGGCTGAACCGATTTTGATGAAATTTTTTGTACTTATGGTCCGACCCGGTTTCGCCCGTCATCTTACCAAAGGGGAAGGGGGGGGGGGGTCGAACAATCGCCAAAATCGACTCACGTAATTAATGAATGTCCCCTTATGATGCATTTCCAAAATGGTCCGTAAGATCATTTGGGTTGACCACCCCTGATCTAAACTGTTTTACAGATAATAATATGTCATATTTATTATTGTTGTGTTTCTTCTGGTGCACCCACTGGTGCACCACTATGTATTTTATGAACATGGCTGTACTGTTAAGTTTATAGTGTGTAAATTCTGTGGCTTGGTCGCAAAAGTGCCTAACTACAAAAACGTAGTTTTAAGGTAATTGGAGTTGAAGTTATTTTTTTCAAACTATTGTAAATCAGCGAAATTCTGTCCAAAATGTCTGATAATTGTAATACTGCTTTTTTAGCGCATATTTTTTGATTTTTTGTAAAAAAAATAAAATTCTTAAAAAATCCAGAAGTTTTTGTCACATAGGCCCCAGAAAATGTATATGGTGTTACATAGGCCTATGCAATAGGGCACTAAAACTAGCATATAGGCCCCAAATAATGTACTTTGGCCCTTTCTTTAAATGTAGTTGCACTTAAGCCCTTTTATAAGAGGTACTTTGTATAAAAAGTAAGCGATTTTCACCTACCCTTTTTTAGATATTTGAAAATTAATAATAGTATATGATAAAATATTATTAAATAAGACAATACCGCTTAGAAAACACATATTGAGAAATTCATGGTTGTAGTTAAAATGTAAAACACTTCTACAAAAATATTGGTTTTATTCGAATAAGAATTAAAAATACAAAAATAAACAATAGTATTTATTGTAACACGAAAACCGTGCAGATGAAAATAAAATTCTTAGGACATCGTGATGACAAAATAAGTATAATTAATCTATAATTTCCAATATTAATTCTGTAGGACAAACATCGTCGTCATTTTTTGATTCATCACTCTTCAAATTTGAATAAAATAATCTGCTTTTTGGATGTATAAATGGTAATAAGCTTAAGATATCTTCCAGTTTTTTTCTTTTTGTTTCGATTCCATAACCAATGTGACACTTAGGTCTTCTTACAAAATGTACAAATCTATTTAAAAAAGGCCTATGTTAACATAGGCCACCGACAATTACCGTCACATTTTACTAAGTCGCAGTTAGCACTTTCTTGATATAAAATTATTATTACGAAAAGGGCCTAAGAGTAAATAGGCCCAATATTTAAGGGCTTATATGTCACTTAGGTTGTTTTTAAATATAGAAAAAAAATTATAAAAACACTTAGGCCCCAATATGAAGGGCCTAAAGTGAATATAAGCCTTTATTTCATTGACGTAGTCTCAGTTAGGATCTTTTTACATTTTTTATCTCGGTAAGCGTTAAAGATAATGAGATAGAACCTTTTTCATTGAAAAGAGCATGTCGACATTAGTAAGATAGGACCAATAAATCAAAAATGAAAAAAATGCACTTAGGCCCTTTTTCGATCAAGCCACAGAATTGTACTTGGTTATTTACGTATATTTAGGTTTTGACTTTTGATGAATGTGTTCCTACTTCCTAGTTTCAGTTAAGTCAAGTCCGTCGTCATTCATACGTGATTCTTTATTTTGTTCAATTAAAACGTTCTCTAATAATAATAATAATAAAGTAATATTACTATTTTACGTTTCTTTATAACAAAACTACGTTAACTATATCAGTTTCAAGTTACTGAAACAGTAACTGTTCGGGTGCTTGCAACCATTTGAAAATACATTTTTGCAAGGACTATCAGGGCGCTAAATGCTCCCGGTCAATTTGTAATTTAGTTCATGTCACGAAAGGAGAGGAACTAATATATCTACAAACAGAAAAGTGTACGTGTGTATGACCTATCATATGAACAAAACTTGTCCGCACAATAATTGTTCAAAATTACATTATTGCGCACAGTTAAACAAAATTAAGTGTCCAGTGTGTCTGGAAGAGATACCTCATTCCAAACTTCGCTCGGGTGTTTGTTGGAACCGACAGTGACTGTCGATAGAATTTCACTGTGCTGTCCTGTTTGCCGAACAGAAGGCGATATAATAGAACAATTATAAAAGTAAGTGTTTAACATAATATATGTACGTTATAGAACTACAGTACACTTTTAATTTACTGTTTTGTTTTCTTTTTCAGCCGTCGTTACTCTTGCTCGTTGAAAAGGCCATACTTTCATTACATAAAACAAATACAAAATGTATTACCTACATGGTTCAATTTTGAGACCATAATCCATATTATATGTGCAAAGAAAAAGACGTGCGCATAGAAAATGGAAATATTTGTATCGTTAAATACCGTGGCGGTACACGAACAAGTGACGAAATAAACATGATTGATCCCGAAAAGAAAAAAAATGTCAACAAACATACGTCAGAATCATCTAATAATGCCGACGATTCAAATGCAAAACTTGACAATATATTTATTTCGAATGACGATGGGACAGACATTTATATTAACGATTCGCTTCCTAACATATCGTATGGTGTCGACGAAAACGAGTCTATCAACTGCAATACCGAAGTATACGCCAATGTCACCGAAAACAGATCGGACAGATTACAAGACACGAGCGCACTTGATTTACCGGATGATAAAAACCCTTCCGCTTCGAGTGACAGCGATTCACTGGATTTGGGTAAATTCTCAAAACCTTTTCTAAATAAACGAAACACGGTTCTATATTCTACAACTGCGAATTTTTATTGTTTTTAGAATTACATTTCAGGTCCCAAATTACTAGGATGTGGTCTACTCCGAAAAAAAAAATACTTCTTCCTGCTATTAAATGTGAAACAGTTGTAAAATCGACTACTGACTTACGAAAACGAACAGCAGATCGTGTTGACGATGAATAGGAGTTACCGGTCGATGAAAACGTTTCGGCTTCCAGTGACTCAGAACTGGGTAAATTTTCAAAAGCTTTTCTAAACAAACGAAACACAAACCGATTTAATATTTTTGTATCTGTTTGATTTTCATATCTTATTGTTCACTGAAATTTTCTATTGTTTTTAGAACTAGATCTCAAACCGCAAATTATTAGAAGAACTTGGAGTGCTCCAGAGAAATTTGCGGCGAGAAAATACTTGTCTGGTTATATTCGAAATCGAAAAATCCTCCCTTTAAATGAATGCGAAATGATTGTCAAATCTGATAATAACTTACAAAAATGAACTGCAATGCAGCTTCGTTTATGGATAAATAATGAAATCAACAAACACAAATCGAAAGGTACGTACAGTATGCTTTTCATTGTAAACACTTGTTCGTGGACCCTGTGCTCATTCCCATCGGAACGTGAAACCTTCTTACCTTTTCATTGAGCATTTGGTCCTCGGTAAATTAAGTTTTGGCTGCAGTGAAACTATGCTAAATGAAATCTCACTAAGTTAAAAACTACCATAACTTTTTATAATATTATAACTTTTAAATAGTATATTCTTAATATTTTTTCTCTCCAGATAAGACTCGCAACACATGGTCTACACCAGAAAGGACAGTTGCGCGAAAACTTTTTGATACTGAGATAGCTACAGGAAAGGTTCCGAATTCGCAGAAATGCTTCGACACGATAACAAAGCATAGTGAATTGAAAAAACGAACTGTCGCTCATGTAAAATCCTGGGTACAAGCCGAATCGAAACGACAGAGAAAATCAGCAGTATCTCATCAGCAAAATTAATAGTCGATGCCGAGTTCAGTATCTCGGCCGAGTACTCGTATGTAAATAAACCGTAAGCCTTGTTTACTCGTGTAAACAAGGCTTACGGTTTATTTACATATTTCGTCAACAATTGCATGTACAATATTTTAATACGTGTTTTTTTTAAATATGTTAAGACTGAAATAAGAAATACCTATTTTTGTTTTATCATTTCGTTAATAAATTTGTTTATTTCTGTTATCAAATATTAGATTTCGTTGTTAATTAGTCATAATACGCATTCCGCAATGTAGATGCTACGTCAAAATAAATAATAAATAAAAATGTATGAAAAAATTAAAGATATATTCTGTTGTCTAGTTTTTTATTAAAAAAAGCAAATATATCAATTTTACATTAAAACATAAACAGAGTAATTTACAGAATCGTTGTTGGTTTCGGGCCCTATATTTGCAGACATTGTTGAACATCCATTGTTGGATAGTACTTGAATAACCTGTGAATATGAGAACATAATTTTAATACAATACTCTCAATTATCACTGATCTATTAATACTTATTACTAAGATCGTTTCGAGTTAATTTTTTCAATGAAATTATTCGAATGGAAAGGTATTTCCATCGATATGAAAATTTTCCAATGTCAATAGATGAAAATGTTTTGCATCGTCAGTACGGACGTTTTAACGCTTGTCGACGAATCTCATGTAAATCTAATATTCGACATGGGTTTGATATGTTGTTAGAGTGAAAAGATTCAGTTTACATGATATCGGGAGCCTTGGCGATAATTTGACAAAGTAACTAGTACCGTTTAAAAAGAATTGACATAACAACGCTTTGATTATCTGGAAATAAACACTTATAAAAATAAATATTTACCTTTATTTAATGTTGTTCAAATGTTCCTTGTATATAAAAAGATCAAATTTGCGGGCAGTTTCTATAAGATGTATTACGTTCATAAACGTATCAGAATATTCAAATGTATATTTGAGTTGTCGCGTAATTTTCGTCTTTCTACGTTAATAAATGACTGAAAATAATTAAATTTATTTTTTGTGTAAATTATATTAATAATTCACTTTTTTATAGAATTATATGAATTTTACTTACATTTATTCTTGACTACTTACTTCCCTTTTCTTTATGTGTGAAACCTAACCATACTTCATTTAGAAATTTTTACGGTTTTTGACAGTAAAAAATATTATTTTATTATGAAATACCCCATACTCCAATAGATTCCTGCAAAGGTTGCATACTTTTTGTCATAAAAAACCGCTGAAATAATACTCGCAGTGACCTCTCATTTCACAAAATGGTTCTATGTAGTTTTAATTTTTATCAATAGACGTCTCAGGGTGAAGCTCCCAAAGTTGACAATCAAACGATTTTGTTCATTGGGTGCCGCTCCCTTAAGACGGCAAAAGAGCCCAAACGATATATTAAATGATTATCCGAGCTCCCAAACTGTATGCCACACATACTTATATATATATATATATATATATATATAAACATTTTTAAAAATTAGGAGGTTATGAAACGTCGAGAAATTTTGGTCCGACCCCTAGATCCCGCCATCCGACCGACGCCCATAGTGTATGTTGCCATATGGCAAATACACTAATAATAAGTATCCGCGATGTACGATTTTCGCGCGAAAAATTCTAATCCGGGTCTGAGAACGATAGTTGACATTTGAAATTGAGATACGCGTTTAACACGTTTTGTCTTTTGTCTTTTCATGAGACATAACTTCTCTTTTCTCATCTTAATAACGAGTTTAGAATTACCTTGTGAGTTGCACTACAATGAAAAAAAAAAAGAACGTGAACATGTGTGTGTTAATTTTAATTATTTTCACAAGAAAATTTCCCTTTTTTTTAAATTGCCATATTTCTAGTAGAGCACAAAATTTAAAAGAAGTTGTAGATATCATGTAAATTGTATATTTGCCAGCTTCAGAAATGAAATCATTGAAATGGTTAACCTGACCTATTTTATCTTTAAATATAATAGTAGTAACTGTATATCCAGTGTAGTGGTAACAATATATTCACCATATTATTTCAAGCCATATCCATTAGCGGTTAATTTTTATGTTTGTACTTATTTTTATAAGCTTTGTTTTGCCGATTGCTATTTTGATAACTGCATTGCTACCGATTTCCAATTCACACCACCATTCAATTTTTGGTATTATTAATTATTTTCAAATTCGAATCTAACAAATCAAGATTTAAATTATTCGCTTATAAACCTATTTTTCTCACCCTTACTTCCACTTTTTTTCTATTACTTCTGAAAAGGCTAAAAAAATCTACATTAAAAAAAAAACTTTAATCTGTTTAAATGAGCTAGGGACTAGTTGTAATAGAGATAAGTAGTACCACGGATTTTAGAATGAATTCGATATATTTCACTTATTCTTTAAAATCGTTTAGCTTAAAAATGTTAACCAAGTCCCTTTCACCCCTGTTACAATGATTGTATTATATAATCAACACCAAACCCCGAGTGTTTTGTGTAAAAAATATAAAAAAAGCTGGATCAAAACGACAACATAAAATATCTGCGACAGTCTGATGCAGAGGTCAACACGCTAACCACTACACTAAGCTGTCCTGTTATCGAAACAATAATGTGATTGGTTATCGTTTGTCAACTGTCTGTCCAGTGGAGAGCCAATACATACAGAGCAGTGCCGGATTAGCCACGTAGCAAGAGTAACAAATGCTACGGGCCCCGCGAATTTGGGGGTCCCGCGCTCCAACGCCTGTCTGACCGTAATAAAAAAATATTAATTTAGGTAGGAGCGTAAAATATCTTGCATGCCTTAAACGCGAAGCGCTTAGGCTATGCCTCACTTCCACTTGAAAATCTAAAACTCGATTTCGTCACGTTAAATCGTAAAAATAAGTAGGTATTTTACGAACTTTTTAACGTTAATGTTCTAATGTTTAATTATAATCGATATATTTAGACTAGCAGTGGCGAACGTTCTTTTTTAGCATTAAAACGTATTAAAAAAGAATTAAGGAACACGATGGGCCAAGAACGTCTTAATCATCTCACTTTGTTGAATATAGAGCATGATTTGCTTAAAGAAGTCGATATTGAAAGTGTTATCTCTAAATTTGCCCATATTAAATCCAGACAAGTTTATTTGAAACAGTTTTGTTTTATTTAATACCCTAAACTTAAGAACCTATAGCAAACCAAGGGCCCCTTGACAGAATTTGCTACAGGCCCCGCGCTGGCTTAATCCGGCACTGATACTGAGTTGTTGATCGTGTGTGCGATTAGATTTATAAATTATAAAGCTATAAAATTGAGGCTGTCGTTATCAACATCTCTGATAGGAATCACGGAGCAAGAAAACATTGCTATTACAATGTACTATAGGATCATTGAACTTGTGCACAATATAATATTATTCTGTACAACTGGCATATTGTACACAGTTACGCTGTTAACTGGGTATTGCTAACTATATATCTGCGGTCATCGGACAAAACTGCTTATGTAAAATTCATGTCGAACAAAAAAAAGTTTTTTTGTTCTCTGTTTGTCTGCCTGTTCATCAAAACCCCTTTTTTTAGGAACATACAGGTATCAAGTTGAAACTAATGTCAAACATTAAATTCAAAATAAAATTAAACACTGAGATCATCAGCGAAGTAAAAAATTCAAATTTCTAACTCAAAGCGATAAAAAGATACCTACGGTGACGCAGTGCAGGAATTTAAACTTTCTGGCCGTGTCGTGTATACTATTTTTCTTTATACCCGGCTGAAAGTACGTACTTTCGTATCAATGTGAACGAGAAAACTGTTTCGGCTCGCTGTTACAGATGGCATGTGAGTAATTCCAGCAGTGCATAAATGTTAGGCTTTCTGCCTTACAATCGAAGCCGTACTTTCGACCGGGTATAAAGAAAATAAATTTCGTACAACTTGGCGTCTATGATGCACGTGCAGTGTAAAATGAAGATGAACTGAATGATTAAAGTGTCATTAAAGTATATTTTACTTTAACAGACATAAGTCATTTTATTTTATGAGCATAGATATACATTAACACTTCTCTTTTGTTTTGCATCTCGCTCATTTGTTTTGTCTTCGGATAACTGAATGCGCCCTTATCTCAAGTGTTATATGGCTTCATTATTATTTAAGGGTGTTAAGTACATCGATTTCCCTACACGTATTGTTTAGTTAATATATTTTACTAGATTTTACTTGCTGCTCTACCTCCGTTAAGTTTAGATAAACGTTTCGTGTGGGTCGCGATCCGACATCGGGTCGTAGAAAAAATTGCCGGGTCGCGAAAAAAAAATTGTAAATTTTTGTATACGAAATAAGCAAACAAATAATTTAATTTCTACTAAAAAATAAAATTTGTTTTGTAAGTACATGTTTTTTTCCAAAAGGTCAGTCCTGAAAAATTTTAAAACCTCGTCCCGGGCCGCGATCAAAAAAGTTTGGGAAACGCTGACATAGAATATTATATCTACCTAAGAGTTGCCGGATAAAAAATATCCTGTACTTTAATTTAGATTCTCTTAATAAGGTACAATGACATCTAAAACTTTAAAGCGTATATACCCATATTTTTGTAAACTTTTTGGGAAGTACCTGATTTATTTAATCAAAATATAATAATATATAATAATAATAATGCGTTTAACGTCCATTTCTCGACTTTATGTCATAACACGCCATTCGCACCATTACTATTTTCCATCTACCACACTTCCCGTTATTTTTCTACATTTTTAAAACTTCAACTTATGTAATAGCAATGGGCGAATGAAGGAATTATAGGAAATTAGGATAAGGTAGGCAATTTTTGAACTAGGAGTTTGATAGGTAATTGGCCATGGCCTCAAATAAGGAACCATCTCGATATTTATCTGGAATTAATTAAGGGAAACCATGGAAAAAATCAGTCAAGATGGCCGGTACAGGAATTACCGTTTCTCGGCGAGAGGCAGTAGGAAAAAGTCCCAGCCACATCTGCCCCCGTCGGGATTCGAACCCGGACCTCCCGAATGCGAGTCTAGTGCTGTCACCACTACTCTACCCAGCTCGGTTATTTAATCAAAATAACGCGCTGAATTTAAGGAACGCACGCCTATAGTTTTTGCTTTCATAAATTTACTTTCATTGTTGTCCGGGAAAATTTTTCTAATCAGTATTTCGACCACTTCTTGGTAAGCTAGAGCTTCGAAATATAGTATACACGTGTAAGGTCAGGTGAAAATAAAACGTAGGCCATGTGACGTCAAATTCAATTTTGTTTTCTTAACAATGCCCTTCAAATGGGCTTCAAAATAAGAAGAGTATCAAGTAAAATACAGATATGTGACGTCTTTATACAAATTTAACGTTTTTATAAACGCACTAAAAATGATAAAAGAAGTTACGAAATTTAAGAAGTTTATATCGACTACTTAAATTAGAAGCGTTGGGTGGAAAAAGTTACAAATTTTAAGAAATACACAACTTTTAGTTTTCTTAGTCTAAATACATTTCATAAAATTTCTAGTAAGTTCAGAAAAAAGTTAGTGTACATTTCAAAATACCCATATGTATATTTTTCAAATTCACAGATTATCTGATTAGCAACTTTTATCGATCAATCTTTATATTTTTCTTCTAAAGAGTTCTTAACTGTACAGTTTATAAACATCACGAAATGACATTAACCGGCATATTTCTTTTCCACCTTGAATGTCATTGCATTTTAGTAGTTTATTGCATTGCTGATATTTTGATTGTTTTGCCTTAACTGTAATTAATTTATTACCTGTTGTAAATCTAAACAACTTGTTAGTTAAAACAATTAACATATTATAAGCGTTTAAAGTCACGGGCAAATTATTAATAATATAATAATATCCGTAATGTTACTATATTCCCATTGGATATCTTCGAGGGAAAATGTGATATGGAACCGTCAACAATGATTGAGCTCAGAGTCTATAAAATTTTATTTCGGGATGCATAATACATTGACTATTAGAGTTTTGTAAATGAATTATTAGGATAAATAAAGTGATGATGATGATGGTGATAAACGGAAAATATTCAATTATGGAACTTTTTTTGTGGTACATTACATACGCTTGGTAATCCCATCCTGTTTTGAAATTTTAAACCGAGCTGGGTAGAGTAGTGGTACAGCACTAGACTCGCATTCGGGAGGTACGGGTTCGATTCCCAGCAGGGGCAGATGTGGCTGGGACTTTTTCCTACTGTCTCTCGCCGAGAAACGGTAATTCCTGTACCGGCCATCTTGATTGAGGTTTTCCATGGTTTCCCTCAATTAATTCCAGATAAATATCGAGATGGTTCCTTATTTGAGGCCATGGCAGATTACCTATCAAACTCCTAGTTCAAAAATTTCCTACCTTATCCTAATTTCCTATCATTCCTTCATTCGCCCATTGCTATTATATAAGTTGAAGTTTTAAAAAATGTAGTAAATAACGGGGGGTGGTAAATGGAAAATAGTAATGGTGCGAATGGCGTCTGTTATGACATAAAGTCGAGAAACGGACGTTAAACGCATTATTATTATTATATTATATTATTATTATTTTGAAATTTTAAGACCTGAAGTGTTATCCAGACCAAAGTTACGACAGTTTAAAAATACACCAAGTCGCTTCGAGAAATGCTAGGCAGTGCTCAACTTGGCGGATGCATTGCCGTGCACACAGATTCGGACTTGTTATTATTCGTAGGTAATCTTATTTATCTATAAGATGTGATAATGTATAGAGAACATAATATAGTGTTACATATAAGAAACTGCAAACTTCCGCGTTTCTTTTTAGTATTTTTGCTGTAAAAAATGGTAATAATATACGCCATATTAATTTAAAATTTGGTCAGATTGTCTGTTGCGGTATAAGTAAGATTGGTATGTTGATCCCTAGGTATGTTTTTGTCCACATAGATATAAATAATTCAAAGCCGGTTTTATATACTGACATTTTATTTGATTGATTCGTTTGATAAAATTATATGTAATGTAGAGCTAAAGTACTCGAAGGCCATCGCTGTGAATATGCTATTTTCAATAAATTTGTAAACATATGTTATTGGAAATATTTAACATCAGACATACTAAATATCTATCTATAATCCGGTGATATCCGATAGATCTGGTCATGTGCTATTAAAAAAAAAAGAAAAAACATAGCCTTAGTAAAATTGCCCCTATGCGCTTCCAAAAGTGAATAATTGATTTATTTAATGTCTTCTTAAAACTTTGTAAATTGATGGTTACGTGAATTTGCCTATGTCTTGTCGATATGAACACCGAAGGTCACTTATAATAGTGTGTAAATTAATAGCGTCGACTATAACATATATAATTTATACGATGTTTTGTACACAATACAAACGCACCTACGTATAAATAATAATAAAATGTTAATGTGAAATGTTGATATACAATATATTATAATATATATTATGGGCATATAAATCTATACAGATGAAACCATAGGTAATGATATAGTTTTACACGTTTTTCATATAATTGAAGAGAATTATATTAATTAATACAATGAAAGCAGGAAAACTGCTTAAGTTCAGTAGTTTTTCTATATTTATTGCGATTGTCGGAATAGATGCTGATGACCTCAACTGTTAAGCATCTATAATCTACAATCTCTCTCTCGCCATTGTCGGAAGCTGTAAGTTTTGCTCCAGCTATCTGAAGAAAAGTTTAAATATATTTCTCTACTTTTTTGAAGTTTTATTTATGATTCAACTAATAATTCAATTTTAGTTCAATCAGTTGTCGAAGTTCTCATGTGTTTTAATCTACAGCTATTTGCTTTTAGTTAAAATTAGTATAATTATTAAAATATCCAGTCCCCTTAAATTTAATAAGAATGTCTTTTAAATACGAGTGTCATTATAAATGAATCGTTCACGTCTTAAAAATTGGATTTTTGGCAATTCAGTGACAATAACTGTCAACTGTTTGACAAAAATATACTCAAAGACGCGAATATCAAGCAATTAGTAGATTTGTAACAATAAATTTCGATAAAAAATTACAAATTTTGCCAACATTTTCTATTTTGAGATTTAAGTTCATTGTGCATATATTTTAACTACACTTTATTTTATTGCTCAGTTACACATAAAAAACGAATGATTTTAATACATGAAACTATTTTCGTAAATAAAAAAAAGCTTTTACCTCTATAAAAGTTCAATTTTCTTATTTGAAATCAAAAGTACAGCCAAAAGCGATGGTAAATGTGTCCTTTCTGTATAATAATTTTTTTTATATGTAGCCTGTATAAGTCAAGATAAAAAGTGATCTATAACGTTTGACATTTATTTAATGAATACATAATCTAAAAACAGCAAACAATATCACAGGTGGCATTTTTTTACCCACCGATGGAATGATAATGAAATGAGAATAATAATGTAACTAGGAAGTAGACAACATAACTAATAAATCAATATTTAATCAAATGCGGTAATACAGTGGCATATTTCGTTAATTTATTAAGTACCTACTTTTAAATTATCAAACATTTGTATTAGCAGACAATAACTCAAAGTCGCGGGCTAAAAAAGTCTGAGAAATACCACATTAACCAGTAATTTTGTCTTATAAAGAAAAAGTGCTAAAAAAGTTTGGGAACCTGAGATTTAGGAACAGAGATTTTGACAACTCAGGATGTCCGGACCATTGCTAATTGTCCCTGCATTCTTAAGGTTTGAAAGGAAGCAGTTATTGAAAAAAAAAAACCTATCAAGTTCCATAGATTTGTTGTCAGTTGTGGCCAGTGGCGTAGCTACGTAACCAATGGCCCCGATGCAAAAATGACGTTGGTAAAGTTTTATCGGCACAGCGCTGACCACAAGAAGCCTTATTTTCAATATTACATGAAAAGTATCAATAATAGAGATAACGTTCCGAGAGTCGGCATTTTTTTCGGAATTTTCCTCCTTTTTACGAATCTTTTTTTTAATTTCATTAGCATTAATAGTGTTCAAGTTATTTGCAAAAAAAATAGATCCCCTTTTTGGGATTGTTTAATTGTTAATAACTTTTGCGATTGTTTATATGTGGATTTCAAACCTTTGCACATTTTTCTAGAAGTGATAACGAATCCAATGAGGTATGGCACGTATTTTAACTCGTAGTAGCAAAAATTAACACGTTTTTCAACTTGTAAATCAGGCTATAAGAGCCAAAGAGTCAAAAGTTAAAAATTCTTTATTCGATTAGGATATTTAAATAACGTTTTTGAACGCCACCCAGGAGACCGAGGGGCCCCCTGGGTTTGGGAGCCCTGATGCACTGCACCGCCTAGCCCTCCGATAGGTACGCCACTGGTTGTGGTACCGGAACGTAAATTAATGTCCTTTTTGCTACTTTGGTTAAATTGTAAGTTGGTAACGTTCTCAGTCCATTGTATTTTATAACCAAAAATAATATGAAGACTTAAATCGCGAATCTGGAATTCAAAAACTAGACTTGCAGATAAATATTAAAATCAATATAAACTGAATTGATATACCAGGTTTAAAAAAAAAAAAACTAATTAATTAAAAATCAGTGTCATATCCAGTGGCAGGTAAAATATCGCTTAATATATCAGACCTCAAACTAATTTTTTTTTTCGTTTTTAACGTTTTATTTATTTATTATTTTACAAAAAAATTAAACTGCCTTCCAAAAAGGTCACTAAAACAGATTAGTTAAAAAAAGAGGGTGATTTTAGAACATTTAATTCAAAGACTTTAAAAAATACGCAATATTTTTGTCCTTGAGTGTATAAATACGGGTCGAATTGATAACCTGCTTTAAAAAAAATTATAAATCGTGAACTTGGGGGTCCCCCAATTTGTCAATTAAACCCATCGTATAAGCTGACTTCATGAAAATAAAAATACAATAAAATAATTTTAATTGGTACTTCATATTATGCTTCTGATCCAAGCGTTATTATTTTTATTACCAGAAAATTTACTGTTACAAATTCCAAATATTGTGTCTACAATGGTCAGTTATATTCACATAACATTATATACATTCACGGACAAAAATATTGCATATTTTTAAATCTAAAAAAGAAATTGTGTTGTTATTGAAGCTCTTTTTAATTAAATTTTGTAACTTAAATCGTCCACTAACCTATTCTAACGCTATCATATGTAAGGAAAATGTTATGAATATACGTAGAATATTTCAAAATAATACATTTTGCAAAAAAAATGTGTAAATGTTACAAAAAATTAATAAATAAAAGATTTTTAAAATATGCAATATTTTTGTCTGTGAATCTTTTTTTCACGTTTACAAAATAAAACATTAAATTAAGTTCCTTGTAAATGGAATGCCCTACTGATTATTTTTTTACGGCTGAACAGTTTTCTTTTTTACACAAAATCGATTCTTTTGAAAAAAATACTGAAAACACGCAAACTATTAATCGATTAATTATAGGTAATATTTTAGGCGTATCGCTTAACGTAGCGTTGAAGTCTCCCTCCTGTATAAATTCCATTCAAATATTTATTATTTAGCTCTACTAGTAACAGAGATAATTTAGGAGTTTGTTACAGGATTTAATTTGATGTAATCACCTTAGTTGTCGTTGTTGAGCGTCTATATTCTATAATAAATAAACTAGTTTGAGTTATTCAACTCAGAAGCTCGAAAAAAGCAAACCATATTTTGACGTCAGACCGGATAGTATATGTGTCGAAGTGGCGATACGATGGAGTTTTGATTCGTGCTATTTGTTTCGCATATGAAGATTACCGTTACCTATTATAAAGGTATGCGTGCATGCTTTGAGTCAACAGCCTGGCGGTGTATACAGAATGTTCAATAAGTAACGGCGACAATGTTAAAAGCGCATTCCTTGCAATATTCCAACTGAAAATTCTTTTATCGTTTTTGTCTTCGAAATGTTTTTGCTAAAATATAAAATGAATATTGCATTCTAGGTCAGCGTTTCCTAAACTTTTTCGCCTATATAAGAACCCAGATTAATAATAATATACAGTAAAACCTCGTTTATCCGAGGTAAAGTGGGGAGAAGGTACCTCGGACAAGCGAAAACTCGGATAACACAGAAGAAATAAAAAAATCGAATATTTTAATTGATTTTTATGAATTTGAAATTATAGAATGACATTTTATCACAAAAGTATATAAAAGCGAAAATCTAACGAACTTGGATTAATCTTTAGCCGGATAAACGAGGTTGTACTGTAAATGTTTTTATTACAGAACTAATAAAACATTACTTAAAACATTACAGTTTTGGTTGCAAAAGTCCTTAAAAATTTCACTCGTATTATATAGCGCAGTATCGAAGAGAATTTTTTAGGCCGTTTTTAAAAACATTTATATTTCTTATTTGTCTTTAGTTGTGAGACAATTCGGTGTAAAATTTATTCCCTTTATAAATAAGTAATTTTTCAAAAAATATGTTCTGTGTTTCATAAATTATTGTCTTGTAATTTTTTTCATTTTTATTGTTTATTAACAAAAACAAAATTGTCGTATACTTCCATTAACATAAAACACAGTCATTTATTTATTTAATGTTTTTGAAGAGTATATGTCAATTGATGATATAATAGATGTAGTTTATACGTACATTTCAATTCGATAATGTGTAGTGTAAACAACAGATCACTGTTTATGCTGTTCAGCCGTCGCCATCCGAACTGTATAATTTTGCTCACAAACTGATGTTCCAGATCAGAGACCAAAAACATAGACGAGAACCCGATAAAATGACGGCGATATAAATATAATTAAAATCTACATTACGACTGATAAGTTGTAACAATAAACTTAGTGACATTCCAGAGATGAAAACAGTAAAGGGTTATTTGATTCGGAATTTCACAAGAAATATGCCCCCTAAAATAATCGGCTTATTTTTGGAACAGTCTTTATGTAGTATATCGCGGGTAAAGCGTTATAAAACCATGCCACAGCCGCAGTACGTTATACGCAGTGTACGGTTCCAACTGTGTTTGAGGTGACCACGGAGGTGACGGAGCCGACATATGGGCAAAAGATTTGAGACGAAACAAAGAAAGAAGCACACGAATTTAGCGATCATCTGTTTCACTTAAGCTCCTATCGCGTGAACTTTAATTTTGTCCAAGGTCGTAGTCAGGAGAGGTATCATCGGATTCACCCTCCGAAAGTTTAAAATTGTTGCAGAGGTCAAAGTAAATGCATACCTAGTAAATTTTTAAAATTTAATAACTGAATCTAGTAAACGGGGTAGTAAACATTTAGTACCATAAAACTGCTTGCAAAGTTTTTTGGTTCTTTCTATGGCCTTGATTTTGATTCGCTCGTACTAACATCTTGCATCTTAAATCTAGTTTTTGAGATAAAAAATACTCAAAGACCATTAGCAGCGCAATGATGTTTTTTGTATATAGAAACGCATCGATTTTCGTTAACAGTGCAGAGGTTACATCTATACGAAAAGACGGATTACATTTGTCACACCTGTTACACATTCTTCAAATCGTCGAGGCAATGGCACTCGCATAAGAAGTTTCACTTCAAAAATAAAATTTCTTCAAACTTGCATGGAAAAACTTCTTTGTCAAACTTCAATAATCATATTGTTTCACAGCTTTTAAGCTATTCATGAAAGAAATAAATATCTATCTAGTGCTATACAAAACAAAAAATATACGTCATATCTATATAATTTTTACCTTCAGGAAGATGGCAGACAGAAACTATACGTGAAGTTTAGACCGTCCTCAATCCTCATTACTTTTTTTAAATTTAATTTTTCGGGGGAATTATGAGGGCGAACATTAAATTCACCAACGCTAGTCTTACAGTTACTTCTCTATTGTGGCGAATTATCAAAATTTGAAAAATACTTGATAGCAAGCGCTTTTTATAATTTAGATGAATTTCTGTTGGGTCATGAACGACTGTGTTCTTGATGAACCTACTAATGTCCTTAATGGACTCAAAACTGACAATTTGTATCCACTATGGCACCACAAATAAAAAAAAAACTATTATTACTTTGTTAGTCTATTGTTGATTCTCCATTTATCTAAACGATCAGCTGTTTCTTTCTTTTACTTTTAATATCTCTTTCTATATTAAATATTGAAAAGTACATAACAATTAATTTAAGTTTTATCGGATTTTCAGATGAATTTAGTTCTAGATTCATAAAACGCAATTCTCAACAAAAAATATATAAGAATAAGAATTCCTCCAAATTCGCTTTTTCTCTCCACTTTAATAAATGATTACGCTTTAATTAGATAAATTTTATAGTTTAGTTCAAACTCACTTATCTTTTCATTTAGCATAATAAAAAAAATCAAGCATGAACCTCCTATATTGTATTGTTATTGGATGATCGTTTCATGGAGAGCCTGTATATTTTTGTGATGGATTCACGTTTATATTATTATGGAACAATTATAAAGAGCTACTAAAACCCGTTTTGGAATTTGGACATAGTTGCTCATATTATATATTACATATTATAAAAATAAATCAACATTCATCCAAATGAAGATTAAACTATTATATCCATTTTAGAACCGTTCTTTACAGGCGACTTTTCATCCTAGACACATTCCGGTTTCATATAACTGCACTTGAATATCAAAACGTGTATTGTTATTGTCAAGTTAGTATAGAAATGGAACAAAGGAGTAAGTTTTTTTTAATATATAAAAGGTTTCCATATGTACGCGATCTTCTGACTAGTATCATCAGGTTGGAGATTTGAAAATATTGTATTGTCATCGGAACTACGTCCTATATACGTGCAAAGTTCTTTGCATCAATTGGCATGAAATAATTCGATTATACAGTCTTACTTATAAAGAAATATACGAAAATGTACGTTTTTCTTCAACCTCCGTCCACAATGATTTTATGTGAAGCTAGATCTTAAAAGATAACCGCAAACTGAATTATTGAGACAATATTATCCCAGTGTTCTTCGTATTGAGATAAAAAATGAAGCCCTGAGAAGAGAAGAGTTGTAATATTTATGTTTCTAAATTCGAATCAATAAATATATTCTATGCCAGAAAATCTACGGTTAGATAAATGTATGATAATTGTTGGTATAAAATTGTTGTATCTTTAGTTAGAGGAAAGCAAATGAGGTTGAACATCAGCCTTTGTAGCCTTAAGGGGGTTTGGCATACTACATTATTATCTAGCGACTATAGCAACATTCTTATAAAAATAACTTAATAGTAGCATTATCCGAAAATAAGAACACATCTAAATTCTGCCGAGCTATTAAAACATTTAAACCGTCGTTGATCAAAATGGTTGTTTTGAATCAAGTCGATAAAAAAAACTTTAATTTTCTATCATAATATAACATTATTTTAATCTTATAAAGAATTATATGATCTTATGTAATGAATTGTCTTTCTCAGCCTTATTTCAGTTTATGGAAAAATAACAATAGGTAGTTGCCCTTTATTGAGAAACACTGGTACCGAGTTCGAAACAAAAATATAGTAATATATATTATTCATGCTTGTATATTTATAACGACAACTTAAAATTTCATTTCACAGTTCTGTGCCAAACGTCTATTTACAAGTTCATTAGCAACAAAATAGTGAAATGTTTTGTATACGCATATAAAGGATGTGTCAGCGACAAGCCGACAAATTTATAAGGTGTCTACCAAATATACTTCACAATCGTCCTATAAAATGTGTGACTAAGCCTACTGCAAATAGGCTGCATCTCTTTCAACATTAACATTTAACTTATGATTTCTTTACGGTCACCAGAATTCGAAGGAAACCATAAGTTATTATATTTAGGGAATTAATCAATCATAGGTTAAATAAATTTCCAATTTTAACAAATGTAACGACAGAGAAAAACCTCTACGACTTACAAAAATAATAATAAAAAGAAAAATTTTACATAACCAGTCTCGGCTGTGTGAAGGTTCATATTCTAATGATGCCTACTGTAAAATTCGCTCTCGGAGAATGTGGAATAGTGTTGCAAATATGCTTTGTTATGAGAAATGTAGATTGTTTAAATGGGTCAAATAAATGATAATTCAGTCACCGCGGTAGTGGAAGATTCTGGTTTAAGTTCCGATAGTGACATTATTTGAATATTAAATTTTTCTAGCATCGCATTTTTTATGTGAACAAAGTTTAATAATATAATAATAACAAACTTTCATAGGAGTAAAGAAGAAAATAGAGTTCGAGATTTCGATGGATATACACGTTTCATTGCTGAAAAAGTGAGTTTTGTATGTCCAAACGGACGGACATAGAAAACGAATTGAACACACAGGTTTTTAGAGAATTCCCCAGGGTACTGATGAATGAAAATCGAAAACGACTCTGACAATATATATACATTGTGGATTTTAGATGCTTGATAGCTAAGGTTATTAGCAGCGTCTATGGCTTCAATGATTTTATTCATGATCAGTGGCGGATTTAGGTTCGATGCCGCTGTAAGCCTCGTTCGATATGGCGTCCTTTTTGCTCTATGTGGAAGTAATTATTGAAATTAAACATCTAGCGAAGCCACAGAACCGTAACTTTGGACAACGGATGATAAATTAATTGAATAATTAATTTCTAAATTTCAACTGTCCTAACATTGTTTACTTTTGAAATTTTGTTCTCTCTAAAATTTTGTCGCCGCTAAAATCATGCCGTCCTAGATCCGGATCTCGTGGGCCTAGGCGTAAATCTATCACTGTTCATAATTCATAAATGGGTATGTCCAAAACACAAATTATTGCATAAAAGAAAGGAAATTTTATTCATTTTGAAACTAAGACTTCAGTAATAAAAGAGCTTGCAATAGTTCAATGCTGAAACTGTTGCATCATTGCAAATAGGTATCTTTCAAGTAGATAAATGTAATTATAAATATATTATTACACTGCTTTTTTTTTAAAAACTATCTATGACTCAAAGGAATTTATGGTAAAGTACTACAAAGAAATAATTGGTTAAAAAATATTAATGAACAATAGTTTGAGACGTTATTCTCCTTATTATTGTTGTTTTGTTTTTGGTCCATTCAGTATAAATTTCTGTTATATACC
Source organism: Venustoraphidia nigricollis (assembly GCA_034508555.1). Classification (NCBI taxonomy): domain Eukaryota; kingdom Metazoa; phylum Arthropoda; class Insecta; order Raphidioptera; family Raphidiidae; genus Venustoraphidia; species Venustoraphidia nigricollis. The sequence continues at coordinate 6,205,049 of JAVRKA010000022.1, read as the reverse complement.
TACGACAAAGCTTTAAAGCGACATGACTCATGAAACAGTTTTGTTTTCGAGGACAACGCCACCTTATAAATGTATCCTTGCGATTTTTGTCACATTATTCAGGTGTTTATACATTTTCTCGAGAAACATTAATGTTATTATTCAAATTAAAAAATAATATATTACATTTCAAGGGCAGAAAGTTGAAATTCCTGCACTGCGTTCGCCTCGGACATCGTGTGTCGCGCAGTGCAGGAATTTCAAATTTCGGCCGTCTATATACTATTTTTCTTTATACCCGGTCGAAAATACATACTTTCGTATCAGTTTGCACGAGAAAACTGTTTCGGTCCGCTGTTACTGATGGCGTGCGAATAATTTCAGCAGTGCATAAATGTTAGACTTTCTGCCTTAACATCGAAGCCGAAAGTACGCACGGATATAAAGAAAAAAATGTTTATGAAATCTACAGATACTTAACGAAACATTGTATAAAAAGAGGTTGCGTAAAAAGCGAAAAAGAAAATGTTGTGTGTTATTTTAACCGAAATGTTTAAAAAAAGAGTGAATCCAATGTTATATTTTGATTTATGAAAACATCATGAAATTTGTTTCTATATTTTCGTATGTCCGTCAAATTCGTCGATGACCTGTTGTCAATTTTTACAAGTGCAATAAATATCAGCCCTGATGTGTTTCATGTGTTGAGCCATCATTTAAAATATAAATCAATGCTTTGCTAAGCAAAAACACAGCTAGCCGCTGTGTTTTCGAAAGTGGCGGAGTAGAAATACTATGGAGAGACAGTCACCGATCCACAGATGTGTTCCGTGTGTAAAATCACATTCATTTCATGGTTCGGCTAGAATATAATACCAGATGTCTCATGTGAACATAACCTTAAATTTTCGTTCTCGTTAATCAAGTTAGTTGACTTCAAATCGCTTGAATTCAAGTAACTTCATTTCAAGTTTATGTTCATATTATAACAACTCCACTAAAGCAAGTAGTGCTTTAAAATGGCGTCGAATGAGTTGTCACACGTTTTAACCCAAGCGTCACAACTAACGGTTTTCAAGTAGTACGAAAAGCAGTTCACACTTGGCAATTTCTCTTTCAAGGCAAGTCAAAAGTTGGAAGGACGTCTACTTCACTTGAAACTTGAAACAAGCTTGCTAGAATGTTAGTCAAGTAAATTATAGGTTCATATTGGTCAAGTACTTGAATTTATGCGACATGAAGTCAAGCCTTTAGGCTCGCGAGCCGAGAGTTTCGTACCATCAACCATATGATTTTCCTTTTAAGCTGCGAATACATTTCTCTGTTGCGTTGTAACGGAAATTTGGGAGCAAGGGATTCGTAAATTGTATTGCAACCAATACAACAGAGAAATATGCATGCTGCTTCTGATCCATGCAACATTGTGTTGTAACGCAACAGAAAACTGTGTTTTCAGCTTTAAAAACTACAAACACCATAAACATAGTTATTGTGTATATGTCGTAGGATAATTGAAAAAATCGGATCTTTGCGAAAATCCTTGGAAGATTGCAAAAAACCGGGTAATTGGAATCCGGTTTTTTGCAAACATCCTAGAATTTTCGCGAAAATTCGTTTTTTTTTTAATTATTCTACGACATATATAAGTTTATTTAAATCTGATCAAAATGTATTCATGATAGTTGAGTAATTCCCCTCAGAATGATAAATTAATGATTTTCGTAGTTTTGATAAGTGAGTTACAGAATAACCTGCTTTTTTTAAATCTTTCGCGGCCCGCAAATTCTAGAAATGCGGCCCGCGATATCAGAGATCATCATGATTTAGAAAAAAGATGAGTAAATTTAATGAAAAATTTGTAAGAAAAAAAAACTTCATTGCAATACAAACATATGTGTTACTATTACATACGAAAGCTATTGGCTACAAAAATATTATCATTTTCATTGGTAGAACATCAAATTAGTGTTTTGCAAATTTATGTTATATGTGAAAGTCGTTAATGAAGTGTTTTTAAATAACAGTTTCACCAAAACTAATTTAATTCGTTCATTTCGACGTAATAATAATAAACCAAAGAAAAAATACACTTGCAAAAAAAAAAGATTACCAGATGAATCATAATTAATTTATAATATTAATAAGGTCACAGATGTCAGACCTATCACAGGTCAAAATAAAAATAATTGATTTGTCAACATTAAATCACAGAATTCCTATCATTTCCAATAAACACTAGTTTTTACTCGCGGCTTTGCTCGCATTAAATGCTGAATTTCTGCAGGTGTACACGTTGAATTTGTATTTAAAAAGTTTAACCAAATCACGTTTTATATACTTTTTTTCTAATATAAGAATTATGTAATAATAATAATAATACAGTTTAAATTCTTGTTCTTAAAACAAGGTATTTGTTAAAAACTGCGTTAATATCTTATTACTATGGTAGATAAATTCAGAAGTAAAGTTACTGATTGCATCCCCTTTTATATTTTGACCTAACAATTTTATTAAAATTTATTGCATAACTTTTTAATCAATAAACAATAATTAATTTGGACATGGATAATTTCATAATCAGGTATTATGAGAGAATAGCTATATCAGAGGTTTTCAAACAAACGCCTTTTATTACACCTTTCCAAGTATTAAGTTACCAACGACAAGAATATTTGGCTTCAACAATGAAAAAAAAAATTAAGAAATACATTTTTAGTGACTAATGATAATAAAGATAAAAAATCTGAAACCGAATTAGTACGTTAAAATCCCGAAAAATGAAAATTTGATAATAAATAAAAAATACTTTCTGATATTTTCTAGCCAGACTTTTTACGCTTTCCCCAGCGTATTTAAGCATCTCTTAGGGGTTACAACAAAAAGAAACCTTTCTAAACACAATTTAACCGCCTTCAGAAAGCTATTAACAAGAAAAAATGTTGAGGTCAGTGCCAATTTAAATTGGCGCTGCTTGGCATTTAAATATTTTCTTCTTTTTAATGGCTTTCAATTTTTTTAATAAAACGTTTTACCTAAGTTTGTTTGACTTTTTTTTTGTCTTTAATGGCAGTTCTTTTTTATTTTATGAACAGTTATATTTACAATATGAAGGTTACACGTTACTAACCGATTTTTATCTTGATGTTTGATTACCTACTGAACTAAAAAATATGGTATCACCTCATCATCGTCTTGAATAAAATCATTCAAACCGGTAACCCCTCAAAAAGTTGTGACTGAACAAACAAAAAAATCAAAACACAAATATATGTGTCAAATTTTAAAAAAATAAAATCGCTACATTTGAACATATTACTTAACTAGTACCTACAAGCCCCAAAAGGCGTAGGGATTACTACACTATAATTTTTCTACTCTTGGAGGCTGTAATGTATATTATAGTTGAGAGCCACTGATTCATATTACAAACAAATCAACAGTCGGTGACCTGGCAAACGAAACAATTATGAAATCAGTGGTACGTCAGTTTCGCTAATAATTTTATTGAATTATTTATTAACATTGTTTATATACAAAACATGTAAACAAAATATTTTGTTTCATAATTTCATTAATGCGAAATACGATTAAATATGTATATGGAGAAAATATCGTCGAAGGTTTTTCTGATTAATTAGATATTTATATATAGGTAAATAATAGGAAATCAATTTGTAAAAAGCACGTTTTATAAATTAAACATTAGTCAAAATGTATAAATAAAAATATTCTTTAGGGGTCTAAGTTAATATTTCCCCGTTAGATCTACTGACCAAAATTTCAAATTAATTTCTAACTAATAAAATCTAAAACAAAACTATGTTATGAAGACAACGCAGAATAATATTTTTGTCAAAAAAAACTACAATGTTATATTATTGTTTTCGACTGTCCTTAAAATTTATCAGTCAAATTTAAAAACAGTTATAAATGCTAAACATTGTCAATCACTTATATTATTATGACTAATTTACCCCGTCTTAGCTGTCTGTTACAAGGTATAGCCTAAATATATTCGTAAAAACCGCATAAAAATCGGTTGAATATTTTCTGTGTTTATCGTGTTCAGAGAGAGAGATTCTCTCGTATATGTAGGGGTTATTCAAGTCTACGTAACAAAAGTTGAAACACAATAGAGACTTTTTATTTAAATGGCACGTCACAATTTCGAAAGCGAATGCAAATGTGGACGTTATAAAATTCAGTCTTTGTATAGCGGGACTGTTTCGACTTTTTGGATGGTTTACGCGCGTCGATTATTTGAATTGGTTGGCAAATTTCAATCGCAGGTGAAACTTGCCGTAAACTGTAAAGGCATTGTTGTTTCATGTCCATATAATATGTTTGTTATTAGTTTCCGGTAACAATTGAATGTATATTTACAAATACATAGACATGCTGGGGAAATGGATTTCATGTACATTGGTTTCGCTTCATAATTCTATTGACTAAAAATAATAATGAGTGTACAATCGCGATCAACATTTCGCCATCATTTTTTGTAAAGATTGCAAAAGTATAAACGCTCAAGTTCCAACTCCATTTGTAATATTATCCCGAGAGCTGTTTGACATTTTTGGGTAGATATTTGAGGCACTGTGAAAATTTGTACAATACCTCTTTAGTAATATCCGAACACAAAAACACAGACCTGGCTGAAGGGCGGCGGGAATTAACCGCCCCTCAAATTTTTAATCACCTGGCAGGTGGAATGTCCCACCGACACGACCTTTTTTTTAAAAATATATTTACTTTTAGTTACCAATATTATTCTGTTTAAATTTCAACGTGCCTCAAATATATTTTTTAAATTTTTCGAAAATATAATTTTGCAAACACCTGGCTAAGTGTTAGACCCGATTAAGAAATCAGGCTTTTTTATTTTTCAACTCCTTAAATACTAAATTTCAAGGTATTAAATTTAAAAATGTCTCAAGGGCTTTTTATTGCGAAAAAATGTTGCTAATTTAAAAATTTGACGGTCGGTTAAGCCCCGTTACACTTCAGCCAAATCTGTGTTTTTGTATTCGGATAAAACTAAAGAGGTATTGTACAATTTTTCACAATGCCTCAAATACCGATCCAAAAATGTCTAACAGCTCTCCTACGATATAAGATTTTGCATTTGTTACTATTATGTCTCATAAAAATATTGTCTTTACTTTACTGTAAGTTTTTAGGGGTCCGTACCCCAAAATGAAAAAAAGTGTGAGTCTCACCCAAGTAAGTTTACAGGGGAAGCAAACATTCTTTAGAGTTACGAACTCGTTTGATTGATGTGTTATCCATCTTTTGTTACCAAAGTTTGTCTGATATTTCCCTGCTCTTGAATAATTGCCTCTTTAACTTTGCGTTACCAGAGTTTCTGTTATATTTCTCCGTTTTTTAACGAGTTTATCTGTGAAAAATTAAACTTCTGAGCGATAGTGTATAGCTGATATGCATTTACATGTAGTTTGATATTTACATAACATAATATACAGACTGACGGAAATATCTGAGCAAAATGAAACAATTAAGAGGCTCCGAATAGGGATGTTGTCTTGTAATTTATTTTTTATCCAACTGCGAAAAAAGGGTGGAAACAAGTTTCTAATATGAAAGACAGTCGGGTAACTAACACAAATATCCGATTACTTTTTATATTGGAAGCTTGTTTTCTTCTTTTCCGGGTTTAAGTTTTTTTAAGCTTTATTTTTTTCTCTCTAGTTATATTTATTGCTTAAGGTAAAATTGGTATGTCCGCGCGTTTTTTTCAAAATTTTATTTGGGTTATTAGATTATAATTTTTTGCCGCAGTATACGTTTAAAACGACTTAGTCGTTGTATTCAAAGGTTATAGTCGTCTAGTATATTAGTATATAGTTTCCAGATGGCAGAAGGTGCATTGATTTCGTGCATCTGTCATTTCAGTTTGGGTCTCTTATGGCCAAATTCATACTTTCGAATCTTTGTTAAAGCGACTAACTTCATACTTCCGTTGTCAAAAGAAGTATAACTTCAAATTATGAATTATTTCTGTTGGTTGGTTCGAGTTAATTCGTGATTGAAAAGGTTGATTACGCTAATTAATAGTTCATACGTTTAATTAGTTAACTACATAGAATAAAATAAAGAAAATTACTAGCAGAAAAACGCGTGTTTTACTGCTTTCTAGTGCTTACTTACCATAAAAGACCATCAAAAATGTTACTCGCTAGGTTATTTATATTTCACGGTGTATAACTTACGTAAACTAAAAGGTACGTTGCATCAAAATGTTTTTTTAGGTGTTCGATTTTTTAAACTTGCCGACATGTCATAGGTCGACTGTCGTAATCCTCAAAAACTGGTTAATTTAGTAATTAAGTATTTTTAGAGTTGTTAAGAGTGCAATCCACATTCTGCGAACCGTTTGTTACATGCTCAGCTTGTTCTTTATATTCCGCAGATGCATTACATTAAAAAACAATATTTAATCCTTGAAGTAAAAAGAGCAATGTTGTTGTTTTGGAGCAATCTGTATATTTTTGAAAACGATGCGACAAAGGAAAATTTTTGAGGTTCATTGAAAAAAGACACGTAAACATTGAATGAAAATCTAATTCAATATTTATTAAAACATATGTACATATTTATTTTGGCATCGGTTTGCATGGATAGTTACATTTCTAAACGGTAAAATGAGTATATTTTAAGTGAATTGTTGACAAAACAGACTAATTTTTTTAACAAGACAATAGATTTACCAAACCACATTTAGGTACAAAATTTATTTTAAAAAAATTGAGACTTTATAGACACTCTTCGGGTTTTAGTGGAGGTTATTTAAACGTTTGTCGTCGACTGTGTAGCATCAGAGTATTATTAGAGTTCTGTTTTAATTAAAATCAAACTTACAACTTGCTTATTTTTTTCTTTTACGTAGGCGGGTTTAGATTTTCAATTTTATTTTTATTTCCGTCTTTTTTAAGCTTTTTATGTAACCTATTTATTTTTCTAATCGTTACAAAATTTTTATTCGTTTGATACGTACACTCGATTGAATTTTTAGGTTAAAATTTGCTCTTTCTCCCTATCTCCATTTTATATTCAGAAAATTACAAGTCCAATTTGGTTCTAACAAACTAATATAAACAGTTAAAATCATAACCCTTCATTGTTTACTAGCCAAAAAAAAAAGAATAATTGACTGAAACATGTACAGTGGAATCCAGATTATGCGACATAAACGAGAGAAAGGTGGTCGGAAAAACGAAAATGTCTATTATTCCAAAAATGGTAGATCCAGGACGAAAGATCGCATTCGTCTTTGCTCAAGGGAGTCGGATAATCGAAACTATACTGTAGAATGTATATAAACTCATTGTTTCCCACATTAATGTTAAATGCAATCACTACATGCACTATACACACAAACAAACACTAGCTTGTGATCTATTGTTTTAATCATTTGAATTTTTACAATAATAGGTGGCTGCAAGACAAGATGAAAGTTCAATTTTATTATTGTAACACTTTAAGCATTTTAACAGTGAGAATAAAACTGCAACGGCGTGTTACTGTAAAAAATAAAAGTAGTTTTACCAAAAATAGAAAATGTTTTACAAAATGCAAGTTGCCATTCTTGAAACGGATATATTGTAGAAACAAACGATATAAAAATAACATTTACCAGAAAACAGTTTCTTAGAAAGGGAAAAATAAAAATAGTTAAACAATTCGCTCTTTACTTTAAAATTTTAACAATATTTAAAAAATCTTCTCAAGCGAACCCTATGGCTGATAAAAGTGGAGATAAATAGCAAACAACTTAAATTGAAGAGTGAATTGGATTCCGAGTGTGGTGCTTGTGACTTAAAAACGTCTATAATTAATAAACAAATAATTGATTCAGTCGCACACAAAAATGGAATCAGACACCCTTTGAATAAGACCAGCTAAATCAATCATTTATATATTATGTAAGTTATACAGAATGCAACTGTTTTAGTGTTATTTATTCTCTACTTCTTAGGGTTCCGTACCCAAACGTTTATTGGTAATGGGTTTTAGGCCATATCTTTTTAGACAACTTTTATGGGCGCAAGGAATTTGAGAACGTGTTACATATTCACCAAAAACTCGGAAATGATTTTTTTTTTCAGGATCACAAAAGAAAGTAAAAAGTTATAGTTATCAATGTCGTTACACCCCTGTGTAAAAATTTAACGTTAATATTGTTAGGTAGCTGCTGCATGGACATTAAATATTTCATAACAAAACTATGAAACAGTAATAATTAGATGGCGAAACGTTTCCCGAGTGAAAGAGCTCTAGCTGTAAAGTGCAGTCAATAGCCAGCATTGCAAGGCTGTCCACATTCTTCAGTGACTAACATCGAACTCTCCTACCTCTAACACTTCGCTATTCGCAAACCCGGAGATCCTCAACCGGTGTACCGCAATGGGTTCGCCCAAGTTTTTTGGAACGAAGTTCCTTATCGCGCTTTAGGCGGATGGGAGCTACACGACAAAAAGTGTCCCACCGACACTTTTGCTATAGTACGGTATAGCTATGCATTAGTGTAGTGCGGTTATATATTAGAAAGAGACTGAGACGAAAGAAAGATAAGTGGAACGACCCTATTTTAGAACTCATCGAACAATTCAGATTGGACTAATGTCGACTATTCAGGTGAAGTGTCCTTTCACCTTTTAGATCATTTCCCATAGAAACATATTTTTATTTTAAATTTTATGATTAATTCAAATTCTAGTAAGTTCAATGCATACCGCACAATCAGATGTAATTTTATATCACAAAATAATATCATACAATAGATAAAACGCGTAAGATAAAATACTGTTTATCGGATGGTGTTTATACAGTTCGGTTGTCACTGGTCAAACCTGAGTTGCAAAGAATCATTGTACTTGTCAGCTCTTTTTGATTTATTAGTGAAATGAATGGATCCGATTTTTCCAAAAAAATCGCTATTATCGGTTTTACCTTTTGGTCAGAGCATTTATCATAAATAGCCTATATAGTGTACTGAAGACAAAATGCGCCCTACAATGAAAAATATTGAGAAGCCCTGAATTAACGTGTATTTATGATGTTCTATGTCGACTCTTACTGTAGCAAACTCCATATTAATGAATTTATGAATGGTGCCTTAGCTAAAACTGATACAGAGATGATCACAATATTTTGAGCTCAGAAGCAGACTGACAAAGAGAGACCAGACTCGCTTATTTCTATTAATATTTTTGGGTGAAACTACACTTCTGGTTGAACCACTCGTTTTTTTATATTTTTCTGTTATATTGTCGGTACTAAGGGATTAATTGCACTGGAAACCTTTCTGTTGAAACCAGGGATGTCTGCGGATGCAGATTTTTCGAAGTCCACACATCTGCAGATACGGATGTGGAAATAATAATGATATAATAATATTTTTAACAACAAATGTGATTTCAGATTGGTAAATATGATATTTTAAATCAGATTTACCCTATCGTTAAATAGTTGAGTCTTATTCGTCTTCTGAATAAAAAAAATAAAAAAAAACAGAAATCAAAATCAAAAAAGTTTTATTCATTAGAAAAATATGGCGTTTCAAACAATAGTCTGAGGAGTGAGTGTTACAAATTGCAGCCTACAATAAGAGAATAATTATTTACGCACGGTCGAGTTATCCCCGAAAAGCGGGACTGAGCCTGTCCCGCGCGGGACATTTAATTTTGATTTAAAAATCGGGACGTCCCGCCAAAATTGGGACGTCTGGCAACGCTGCTACACTTCGACAAGGTACAATATTAATATATTATGCGATACTACCTGTCTACATCTAAATTGTATTATCATTTATCATATATCTATGGCTTCTAAAGACATGGACTTTTTTGGATTTCTGCAGTATGCGAACGTCATGTTAGATTTAACCTTGTAAGGTTACTGATTAAAATTATCGTGGCGGCAATAAATAGGTTTTGCGGTTGTTTTAACACAATCGTGCCTGGAACTTGTAGTTATAAAATACAAATATTTACACAATGTAGATAATTAGTATTAATATTGGCATAGCTTGGAATAGAACAACTGCAGTTGTCTGATGATTCAACGACGACAAGTTAAATGTGTTGAATCTCATTTTTTTTTTAATTTAACTAGGGCGTTTAAAACGTATTTGAGTAAACAGACCGAACCTGATTTTTTATGGTAGTGCAGGGTACTATTTCTACTGAAAGTCATGAATTAAATCGGGACTGGTACGACCCTTTTTTACCTTCCCATAAAATCTGTACCTTTCGCGGAATATTTGAATAACTAGGATTACTGCGCGAATTTAATTATATTACTGTACTGTCTGTACAAAACTGTAACAGGATTACTGTCGTGATTTTGCGGGGTTTTCGGGTATTTTAGACGGGAGATCTCGTCCTCAACTTTTTTCTGTTAGTACCGGTATCATTCGAAAACGGCTAAACTAATTTTGCTAAAATTTAGTATACTGTCAATAGGACCTAAACTTAAAATAGGTACAGGTTACTTTTTATTCTGATATAGAGCTGGCCCGGCTATATAGATGAACAGAGTGATGGGTTCGGGCGCTTGAATTTGGTGCAGGACGGCATGGCGAGGGCACGAGATGGACACGCATAGTCAGCCCACTCTCGAAATAAAAAAAAACGTTCTTGTCAATTTGCCGATATTAACACAAGCGAAACTGCAGACAAAATCGGCATTCACGTAAGCAGAGCCGCCGACAAATACTAGTGAGATTCCTACTAATTAAGTTCGCATGCGTATCAAAAAAATCTAACAATAAGAATTTCGGTTGCAAAATAAATAAATAAACGCATTGTTTAGCGTTTAATTATGAGAAAAATAAAACACTTTCGTCACAGTTTGACACGAATAACACAGTGTTTTATTTATAATATGCAAAAACAAAAGCATAGCTTTTAAAATCGTTGTTGTGGTAGATCTGACAGATTTAAAGGAATTCTTGTAAATCGCTTTATTGCTCCTACTGATCGTTATCGTAATCGTATTCTTCTAGATATATTTTCGGTGTCGTGGTTGCTAAATGGTCAGTTTCTGTAGAAATGTTACCGCGTGTTAAACAAGAATATGTTTATTATTGTCACAAACTACATATAAATAAGTACCTATTATACAGGCTGATTTTCACCGGGAGGCGAAAAATGAAAATTCGTTTTCAGGATTAAGCAAAAAACGCAAAATATTTTTTTTTTATAGGCCTTTGTTTTGAAGATATTGAGGCCTTCAATCAAACAAAAGAAAAGCGCATAAAATTGATTCATCTGTTTTGGATCTACGATGTCACAGACTGACAAAGGCTTCAAACTTTTTTTTTTGCATTAGGAGTTATACACGCAGTCAACAATTCCTAAATATTTTTTTCTATATAACAGCAAAATATGTTCTTCCCTTTTTCCCCATGTCAGACGAAAATTCTCTAGATCTAGGGAAACTTGGCAACACTGCCGGGACACCTGTATACTGATGAAGTGATGACTATGATTGGCTTACTAAAAATATTCCAGCAAATAATGACGATCATCAATTAAATTAACTATGAGTCTTGTTCGATTGACAACTCTGTGAGATATAATGACGATGTAGTCCGTACACAATTTGTATAAATGTGAACGAACATTTTCAACCGCTGACTCATTCCCTACACTACATGCTTTGAGACATCAAAATCTCAAAATAGAGATAGGTACTTCTGACTTGCGTGGTCACAGAGGCACTAATACTCTGCGCATATAATGGCATGTACGTCTATGACCGCATAACAAAACGAACTACGTCGAATTATTGGTGTTTTACCATTCCAACCCACTAGTGAGGAATCGTATACTAATTAGGTCAAAATTCACTTTTCAAAATTTTACAATATTTTTCGTTTTGAGGTCCCTTCAATCCAAAAAACATATTTTTGGAAAAAGTTTGTTTATCTTTTTGTCTATGAACGTGATACAGGCTAAACGGATGAGCTGATTGAAATCCAATTTTGGAAGAATATTTATTTTGCAAATATGAAGAGATATATGCTATAATGTTTTTTGTATAATGATGGTATACTTTTTATAACTGTTTATTATTCTATTTAAGTTTCCAAGAAAGTTTCGTACAAATTTTTTTTAAGCTTCGTAGTTTCAGTAATATTTTGAAAATAAAAAAAAACAATGTTCTTTTGTTCTGAAGATCTGTAAAAAATAAATTAGCTAGGTAGCTTCACGGTATAAGAATGAATGGTAGTATATGTCCCATATAAAAAAGTGAGTCTCTTATTGGGCTAGTATACGGAGAGATCGCGGAGTAGTGCTGCCAGCTCAGCAACAATGCTTGTTGTGTTAAATAAAAAGAGTAAAAAGATTAAATTCAATTTTCAAAGTATATTACGCAACGCCAACCCATAGGCAAACCCGTTACGCATCTCTTTTAACACAAGCATTGCTGGTGTGCTCGCAGCGCCACTCCGCGGGCTCATCATGTACTCGTCCAATAAGAGCTTCACCCCTTAGAATATAAGATTCTCTACCATTCTTTCTTATACCGTGGGTAGCTTGAAAGCATGCTTTGGTTAATTTTTACATGTAAAACTCTACTTTATAAAAATCGACCTGATTGCTATGAATTACGAGTGTTACGAGTTACGACATACATATATGAAGCAGGAAGTTTTTTTTTCTGTCACTTCCGGATCGGCTGAACATTTAAGGCGTTTAAAGGACCTGAGTAGGGTATTTTTTGCTATTCTTTAGATATATTTTATTTTATAGATAGATATTTATTTGCACTGTTGCAAGCAATATGTGAAGTGTCATCATACATTTTAAATTTACAGTTAAAATATTCGTCGATAAAATATAGACAATTTTCAGTTCAAAACTTGTTGATGAAATTGTTAATTTTTTTTAACTGGCAGGTTTTTAGTATCATTTGAGACCTTGTTAAAAAGTTTCAATGAGATGTACGTAAAATTTCTTTGTTTGACTCTTAATCGGCATAAAGGCAGACACATCGCGTTCTTGTTGCCTGTATTATGCTGATGGAAGTCAGAATTAGTGGTTAAGGCGTTCTTGTTTTATTTACATATATTAGGCAACGGTAAATGTACAGGGCCGTGATAGTCATTATTTTATTTTATAAAATTGGTCTGCGATTATATCTTGCAATTACTTATAGTATATTTATAATATAGATATATTTTACAATTATATTTTGTATAAAGCCGGTTCGCGATACATGCATTCTAAACTGGCATTTTAATCATTAAATAAAAATTGGCTTAAGCTACCATGCCATGTAATTACAGATATGAATTCGATGGTTTTATTCTAAGATTCACACTTGAATTCTGAAACAAATCACTTGTATATTTATATATATGCAGCGCTAAAAATACACGTATCTAAATATACATGCACAATGATTCCGTAGGCTTAGGATGCAAAACTCATGGGATGTTAAGGGGTCACATCTACCTGAACGAATTCAAAATTAACGCTTTTTTAGAAATTTTTTTAGGGCCTACAAAGTTAACAATTACATAAAATATAAATGGCATGTTATTTATTGATCAGTGATTACCTATGTTTCAAAACTAATAAAAAATGTTTAAACAATTGAATAAATAGTTATATTGAGATTTTAGTGAGTTCTGTTAAAAAAATGACGCCTTATAAGTTGAAATATTACCAACTCGAAATATTAATGGATCTAAAAAAATCAAGAAGATTAAGGGTACCTTTAAAACGTGTCGAGTTATTTTTTATAATAACGATTTGAGGTAAAGTTAGTTTTATTAAATGGCTCCATACGCTTTAAAGGTAACCTTGCTTTACAATTTTTTTTTTCAATTTTTCAGATCCCCCAATATTTCAAGCAGTTATCATTTTTCAACAGAGCTTTCTAAAATCTAATTTTATTATAAATAAAAACTAATTGTTTTCAAGATATAAAATTGCATTTTTATGTTAACTTTGTATATCCTAAAAAAAAAACGTTTATTATGAATACGTTCTGCCAGATGTGACCCCTTAAGGACTCTCATAATGCAGTTATTTTTGTATTGTTCTATGATTCTTGAAAATAGAGACATTATTTTTTTTCAACAAAATAAACAGTGTTCCCGACACATCAAACAGAAAAAATCGACAGCTGATCAAGGAGAAAAATATAGATACCGTTAATTAATTATCTAACTAGCTCTATCACGTTTCATAACGAAATTCAAAACAAGCCAAAGTACACATTTTTTCAATAAATATGTACTTATATTTTTATCTTCAAAATACATTTTTTACGGGTGTGATTATAATCATTGGATCTTATCAAAATTGTCTACAAATATAATTTATTTTACAAAATGGAACTTGCAAATTAAATACACGAAACACGTAATGTTAAACAAATGCAGCTGATAAGAATAATTACTAACATGGGCCGGTATAAAGTAATTTTGTTTATCTAATAAAACATAAGTTATTATTATTGATAACCGAGGAAAAAATGCCTTTTAATACACATTATTGCGTAATTATATTCATTACATATAAAGATAGTAAGTACCTATCTTTTGTTTCGCATCACTTTTTTTTTTGTTTAAATGAAAGAGAAACCAGAGTTGATGATTTAATGATTTCATCTATTTTTTAGAGAAAGTAGACTCCCTAATAAAAATTCGTTTTGCATCAGTGACTATTCGATAACACAAGCCTTATTTTCTGAAATATCAAATTCTGAATAAGTCATTCTTTCGTTATAAGTCTTATTAAGGTGGGCCAATGCAATTCTGAACATAGAAAATTCTGCAGTGCAACGAGGAAAATATAAACGAAATAGAAAAAAAAGAATACAAAAGAAAACAAAAACATGGATAGAGCCAAATTTATAAACTAAATTTATGTAAACATCCAGAGATCAATGGAAAATAACTTAAGTGTAAAGTTAATGTGCTGCAAAGATAGTTTTAAATTTTTTAAGCCAAATTATCCATGGAAAAATGGCGTCTTTCGGGCAATCTGTCAATTGGTTCCAAATGGCTTAGGCATTGGTGCAAAACGTATTTTCATTTTTTCCACTACCCCCTATAAATAACTACTTTACATGCATCTACGCAGAAATGCCAAATGATCCATTACGTACTGGTCGTGATATACCAAATCCGTAGTAAATCAGTGTTTATCTGTAAGTCGTTTTTTATAACCAACTATTAGAAGAGACGTTTTGAAAATGAGGTGAAACGCAGTTATTTTGTTGTTTTATAGGTTGTAATTGGATTTCGGCACGTGTGAATGTTAAACTCTCTGGTGCTCTCCGTAAGATAAACCATTACGGCACTAGATATACAATCCACAATTGTGATCTAGTCTCATAAAAAGAAATGGTGTAACTCGAAGATTTTTCAGCTCTGCTCTCCTCTTGTAATTACTCAATCTTGTTTGTTTTTATCACTCGAAAATGGCTGGACGATTGTGACGAAACATAGCATACTATCAATTAACATCGTAGTATACTGTTGTACAAAAATTTAAGAATTGAGTCATCGTTATAGTGTCTGGTTCGCTTAAATGAAGCTGCGAAACAATGTAAAGTATACCCGGCCCACGTACAAAAACTGTACCGCTTGTATTACATTGTATATTATGTGTATGAATTTCTGGTACTTTTAAGATTCCCTTCGAAACTGAGATTACCTGAGGGTAAATTGACGCAAAAACTGTAGCTCAGTATATTTTTGTGAGTAAATTCAATAAACTAAGAATAATCAGAAATAGTCTGCTTAATGAATTTGAAATACGCAATTACAGTTAGATAATTATTGAGAATTAATTACTGCACCAACCACAAATAAAGATATTGTGTGGTGACATCGGATGATTAATTGTTTTTATTGGTATGACGAAAAATGTGTGTAACATTAATACGGAAAATTTCTTGACAACCAATAATGATTGTTTGTTTTTAACATTGAATTGTCAAAATACCCGTGACATTATTATCAATTTTTTGACAACTTTGTATTTCGAAAAGATTCCAAAATGACGTCGCGTATTTTATTATTGTTAAATTGTTATAAGCTAGAGAATATCATTTCAGAGTAAAGAAACTTGTAAACAAATGTCAGGACTTAAATGAAACTCGTTTCTATGAATTGCAATTTATGGCCAATTAAATAATACCTAACGTTTTATAAGAAACATCTATAGAAATGTATTCTGCAGGCACTCGGCTTAGTTGAGTTCAAATCACTGGTTGGAAATTCTTACAAAGTAAGTTAACCCTTCACTAGGTGCGTAGAAAGTTGTCTTGATGAATTTCTGCAAAAAATATTACCTGCAGATTAAATGGACACGGGCACATGACAAGCGTAACGTAGATGGCAGCAAGTAAATGAGGATATAAGTTATGATTGGTTTTCACTAAGAAGTATAGTAAAAACTAAATCTATATGTTCCTTTCTGTGACAAAATTTTCTTTAGTAAAGTGGGTTTCACAATCTACTGGCCTAATATTTAGAGTAAAAGTGTTTTATAGTATACCACCACTTATTTTTCAGTTCCAGATCCTTTGGAAATACAAAACCTCTATAATTTGAACATTGGTAAATACAGCAAATCGGCATTGTCAATGATGCATTATTTGAAATAAACTATTTTACACACTGCTATGATATAACTGGCGCCCCTAGCGGTAAATATTGGCATTGGCTATCTCCATTAACAGTTGATCTACAGAATGATTTTCGATGAGCACTGAAAACGGAAATAGCTTTTTTTGTACTTTTTATGGGCAGATCTCAAAACTACTATAATGTAACCTTTATCAATTGCATTTTTACTCACTCAAACTACAGAAGAGAAGACATTTTTAGTGCAGTGTAATGTACAAATCCAAATTTAAGAATCCTTCTGTTCTTTGCCTAAATAATACTAATACATTTTTTGTATTTAATGAAATACTTTTTTGGCAGCATTTGTTTACAAATCTCTAATATTCAGCTCCAGCTGTAGAAAATAAGTATGATGATGGCGTTTTTTTTTTAATTTAAGTAATTTTAAATGAAATAACGGGAAGAATGTTTAGTTGAGGAGTTCAAAACATGGCATACCAACCAATGAATTGCATGCTGGTGACCTTGATACGGGCGATCGATGGCACAGATTCTCTGTAGAGTGTCTATCAGATTCACCTGGGCTATTCTCAATGCTCTGACAGGTACATGACTTTAAGACACTTAGGGTAAAGACATCTATTCCCGATCGTCCATCTTTAGTTTATCGCGTTTGTATAATATTTTATAGTTTCCAAAAACTATATCTTACAACACATGCCGTTTTCTTCCGATAGTCCGCCAGTGGTTACATAAAAGACGTTATTGAAGTTTTTTGTTCAGATGTGTAAGCACTATTTTTGTTTTTGTTTTATTATATCTTAATTAAAAAATTATTCTGAATATTCCTTCTTAGCATGCGTGTCAAAAGTGCTTGGAAAACCGTACATATCCATGAATCGGGTTTCCTAACCGCTTAGCGAAGCCAAAAGGAAAGCAACTACGCTTTTGGCTTCGCAGACTGTCGAAAACTGCTTGCGTAATTACTGATTTATGCATTACGTACATTTTGTCAATTATAAACGCAAGTGGTCGAATGCAAGTTGGTGGCCGATAACTTGTGTCTTTACCCTATATATTCACTACAATGCAATGGTACAGCAACTGTTAAATATTAAAGGTTACAACTGAGTTCTGACCACGATTCACTCGATTTCAGTATAACCTCACTTTACAAATACAGAAACAAAAACGAATCGCCAGTAATGAGCTGTGTGAAAATTAATTACAAAACATTCGCAGATGTAAGAATATTAGTAGTTAGATTTTAGACGACTATAATCATAGACAAACACGTACAAATTTATTTTCGCTGACAAATTAAATTGAAATTGAAATAATTTGTTAAAGTGCAAAATCAATTGTTTCGCAGACATTTTTAATAAGTGATTTTCCATTTCGTTAATTTTATTTAGTTTGGAAAAAAGTTTCAATAAAATAAGTAGAGTAAAAATTATAAAAAAAAAACTTCTTAAAAATTACGCTATCATACCAGGGGGCTATCAATACAGCTTTCCTAAATAAAGTAAATATTGAACAAAAAAAAAAAAAAAAAACGAGGAGACACCATTTCCGGGCAACGTCGGGTAAAGACGGCTATTTAAGGTAAAATAAACATCAATCTAACAAAAATAGAATGTATTTGATGTGCAAGCATTTAGCGCTCGCACCACGGTAGTGTGTATGTTTTGTGTGTGTGTGTGAAACACAACAACGATATATTGTCTACGGTGTGAGAAAAATTCATTACAGAACATTTTAATTATTTTTATATTGCACCAAATATTCTGATGTTAACAGTTCAAAAATTATCTTTTGAAAAAAAAACCTTTAGGTTAAAAAGCCTAATAATTTCATGATTCAACCAATTAAATTTTGAAATTATTAAAACCAGTGGTACGTTCATAATTTTTCCAAAGAAAACAAAAATGATATTAAGTGTCTTAAATGAATCGTACAAGTTTTAGGTGCATTCTGTATATATTCGATGTCTATTTAACGTTAATTCTAAAAGGAAATTAATTATGTCATGGCTAGTTTAAATTATGCAAAACAAGTGTTATTAATTCTATTATATGTAGCGGAAGGACCAATCCCTTTTAGGCGAATCCTTTTGTATTTTTTATATAATATACAAGTCTAATTAATTTACACAATTAAATTACATAGATTTCACATAAACTTTTGTATATGTGGCAGCAGCTGACGTAACAATAAATGAGCACGTACGGAAAATGTTAACATCAGAAGTGTTTTACCGTAAGATTATTAAATGTAATTAAATATAGAACATAGTTACTTAATGTTAAGGTGAATTTTATAAACAATTAGCGTCAGATTTGTCTTTCACCATAAAAACAAGTCAGAATTAAGGCTTACAAACACTCTCCAATTTTAAAACGCAACTTTTTGAAATGTATTTGTGTAGATATTTTCAAAAGATTTACAAATCAGTTACGGCTTTTTGGGATATGCAATCTTACACAAAAGTAAGGATTCAAGATATACAACGGAAACAATGTGTTTGTCGTCAAATTCGTAACATGTCCTAATCGTCCTTTTTTGCACCGAATTTACGTATCCGGCGTCAACTATATGCTAAATAAAAAAGGCCAGAGAAAATGCGGTCTCCATATCTTGGGTCGTAGTCAAATTGTAAATTATAGACGGTTGACAACTGTGGCCACTGCATCTTGTGGATTAAATAATATACACGTCAGCGAATAGTAAACTAATGCATGACCTTGTGAACAGTCCAGTTAGATGTTAGATGACTACAGTTAGCGTTCGATGGTCAAGCGATGACTAACATAATGCAAGATCAAGTGACCTATTCTACTAAATTGTAACAACTGGCGGTTCAGTGGCTATCTTCTAGGTGTCTATTACTGGTCCAGTTAGATATTGGAATGTGACTTAATCTGTAGATAATTTGAATATTCATTCGCCGATTAAATGAATACATAATTTTATTACCCTAATTAACCTTTACCTGTTGTTTCACTCGCAAGCTGATGTTCTCGACCATTGAGCGTCTATAGTTTACAATTCATTCTATTTTACTCACATTATTATTAGCTCGTAGCTCTGATATCTAACAGACGACTTTTTAAACATCAAATTATAATTGACAGGTTCTGACTGCAGTATAATACTCGGTATTATTACGTACTGTTTACAATTTTGTACATTATTGATTTAAGGTCACTGTTTACTAGCTGTTCAATATGCCCCCTTTTTCACTCGCATAGCTCTATCTTACGAGTAGTCGGATGTAAAATGTAAAATGCACTTACGTTTCGGAAATCTGTAATTTCTATGAAAAATCTTAAACACACTATTTAATGCTTCAAAATAAACTAAAAATATGTACCATTATTTCCATATAACTTTTAACCAAGTTTTTGCAATTTATTTGATTTAAATAAACGGTTTACAATCAGATAAAAACGAGAAAATTAACATACGTTTTACACAAATCTTTGTACAAAAAAAATAATAAATTTCAAAAAAAATTGTGAACAAGTCAGTATTTTATAAAAAAAACTTCAAAATGTTAATTTGTCTTCCCGTAATTCGAATTCTCGTGACGTGTTGTAAAGAAATATTGACGATTATCACGTTTTTCGATTCAATTTTTAGGGCAAAAAGATGTTTTTTGAAATTTCTAAGCAGCAAGTCAAAGTCTGTGAAGCTTAATGCTTAATCATAGCTAATAAAAAAAGTGTTAAAATGAATTTTGCGATCACATTTCCAGAAAGCATATTTTACAGTCTTATCAGTCATCTCTTAATCCAAATATTTAGATACGCCGTAGAACATATTTTTTTTTACTGAAATGCAAAATGAATGGAAGTGTTTCAAGTAATTTGAGCAAGCACTGTACTATGTCGACACCTATTCGAAACCGGCTAATGTAATTTCATCTTGAGTCAGTCAATGTATATGTTTTCTTGTCGAATGTTTATATTATTTCAAAAGAATTTTTGTTTATGTATGTCTATTAATACGTACAAAAGCACAAATATACATGTACACCTATATATGCAATTTCCTGTCGTATTCATAATGTCTATTTTTTCTATAAAAATACAGTTTCTAATCTTTCTGACTTGCAAGTATAAAATATTGCATATTGTTCTTTAATAATAATTAACACCACAGCACTACATCATTTGGAAACACAAATTTCGACATTTTCTGGATAGTTTCTTATAATTTCATTATCACTGATTTATCTTTTTTATCTGGGGCTTCGCTTACGTGATACAATTAATAGAAACCCGAACGTAACCATTAAGTTTGGGTACTGCTAAAGTACCAAATTTCATTAAAATTGATACGGCTGTTTTCAAATGAAGTCATAATTATTATTTTTCACACAACTGATAGTGTATCGAGTTTTATCAAAATCGGTCCAGATGTATATCGAGTGATGTCTATTGGTCGACATAAGTAAACAAAAATTCTGAGTGTGGTGCAGTGGTTAGCGTGCTGGCTTCTTGACTGAATTGTCGTGGGTTCAAAGTCCAAGTTCAAGTTTATTTAAAATAATAATTTCGTTTTTACAAAAAATCTTCCTTATAAAATGAATGAAATGGAACGTAATTTGAAACACCAATCAGCGTTCTGTACGTCACCACATCGAAATTATTTTACAGCTGCGTAATTTATTGGTAGTAATTCATTTTTACTCAAATCAGTCAATAAATAATTTTCATTTAGTGTAAAAATTGTTATCAGAGTATTTTCTTCAACTTTATTTGACATTATTTGGCACAATGAAGGAAACTAGAATTTTACGTGCAATGTATTTAATAGATAAAATATTTAGACATTAAATCAAAATCAATTGTTTTGTAGTCAAAATTTAATTCATTCACAGTTGATGTATTCAAAAGTAATTTTTCTCATTTTTTTCTGAACATAATTAAGGCACAGTTAAAAATAGTTTGTTTGGAAACTATAGAATTGGGCGGGGGCAGATACAAAACATGACAGTGAGTACTTTTTTTCTGAAGGATTCTTACAACTTGTTGAATGACAGTCTATTGTGCTAATTATTGTGTATTTTTTTTAAACTTCTGTATTTTTGTGGTAACAAGAAAATTCAATGCAGTAACGTCAGGTCACGTGACTTGGCGTTTTGGCGCGAATTTTAAAAAGAAATATTTCTAATTATGTGTAAGTCCTTTATTTTAGTGATAACACATCATCAGTGTTACTAAGATTCTGTTTTTATTAATTTGTACTTCTCCCTGTAGCAAACCATTTCTCCTCTGTTCTTCGTTAACACGGCTAGTTTTTAAATCGCTAAGCTAAACAATAAACTGGTCAGTAAGAGGTTAGTCTACTACTAAGTTCACTTCAGATGGTTGATACAGGCAGCTATAATATTTTAATTGGCGATATTATACTTCCATTAATACACTATCGATACGAAGTTTGGGTCGATGATATTACTAAAAATTTAATAACAAAGAATTATGTGGCCAGAGTTGTAAATAAAAAAAAATCAAAAACATAAATTTAATATAGCAATTTATTTGCACTTGTTCTAATTTTGCCGTACAAAAGATTCTAGAGAAATATTACTAAATGTTATTTTCAAATCGGTTTAGTAGGAATTAAATTGCACATTTAAATCTATATGTATCTTAACAAACGCAAGAAACTAGTAAACACACTTGAGTCTAATTTTTTTAATACTTATTTATTTTATTTTTCAGAAAACATGGACGTCTCGGATTATATTTACTGAAAAACTGGGTAAGTTGGCAATTGCTTTTCCTTTTTGTTCATTTCACGGTGTTTCAAGTTTTTAAACAAATAAAATAAATGTCTCTTGACCAATATTACAAATTACCATCGAAGGGCTAGCGCTCACAATGCCCTTAGATAAATAGTTTAGAAACTTGATAAATATTAATTTAAACTTGTTTTTGCATTCGTTAAGAATAAACGTATTTTTGAAACAATAACAAGTCTTAAATAATAGTTTATCTATCTAGAACGTAAATGTAGTTATTATACTAGAAAATGACATTATATTAATAACGAGTCATGATATGATTACATTTGAGATACACACTATATTTTTTGCACCTATGTACTACCTGTAAAATAACTGATTTTCACACCATTTGACAGATCTATCATTTATATGTGTCCACTTGCAATCTATTTGTGTTGTTTACGAAAACAACGCCTACTTTGCTGTCTCTGTTCTCATATACCTGTTAATTGGTAACTTATAGGTCGCTCTGGGAAATTAATGTTGGGTTGGTTACTTTAACTGGGTTATTTTACTATCGCTATACAGCCATGAAAAGCAGCTATTTTATAGGGGTGTGTGCAAAAATACTTTATTATAATTCACCTTTTTTATTGTAAAAATAAAATTTTTATTGGTAGTGTACATGGTATACACACCTTTAAGGTGAACAGATTATTGTAAAACGTGTTTTAGGAACAACGTAAAAATTGTCAATTTCTTATCTGCTCTTGGCGATATTTTGCATCAGTCAAAGAGCTGAGTATCTATATATACATTAGTGCGTCTGTGGTTGTGTACGACATCGACCTTACCGTACCGTTAGTAGCGCGAGAGTCTTACCCATATCGAGTCGTATGTCAGCTAAAGTTATTTATTATTTAAATTCTAAAGGTTAATATTATATCGGATTAGCAAAAGTTCTCTTTTCGCTATTAGTGAGTGTGTCATATATAATATGCATTATTTTTTATTACCTACCTCTTAAAAAAATCACATTTTCTCATAATAACTTTTTAACATTCTTTAGCAAATCATAATTTATGCACCCTTGCTTACAGGTTGAGAAATTTCAAACAGCTTTTTTTGCTATTGCATGTTGATTTTTTTTGGTGCAATGTTTCGATTCTAGGAATGAACCAATGAATTAGCGTCTTAAATTATAGCAATTATATCATTATCTTGCCTTTACCTGCGGGTTCGCTCGCGTTAATGTGGCGCTATTCTGTATGGTCAATGTTAGATTTACAGCACTGTAAAATTTCTGTCTTACTTCACCTTACGTAATGTCCAGTTTGTTAGAAAGTAACGTAACTTTAACAGGACTAATTTCTAGCTTTTGACTCTGCTAACCACACCATTAGACTCTCAGAAATTTTAACTTTATGGTGCTATTCTATATGGTCAATGCAAAAATTTACAGGCTGTTATTTTTTTTGTCATTTTCTAACAAATTTAACATCATATAACTTAAAGTGAGACAGAAATTTAATTGGATTATTAATTTTAATATTGATCATACATAATATCACAATTTACGAAGCCCGGAAAAAGTAGATACCTTATAAAAGTAGATACCGTATATAAGTTTAATCAAAGTATAAAAGTTTAATCAAACTCGGTCCAGTTGCTCTCAAACAGACAGATGACAATAATTGTGGAAACACGATTTTTATGTCCGGAACATATACAAAAAATCAGGCAAGAAAAGGCAATTAAAAAGATCTTGTTACTATTTTATAGTTTTATATTGATGACAGTTCCAGGACTCTAAGCAACAATTAAGTCTTATCTCTTTCAGTCTTGGTGGTTAGTGTCACAAACCACCTCTTTCCGAATTTTTAAATTAAAATCCATGCCATTTAGCGACAATCGGTTGAATATCATGAAAGTTTTAACCATGCTTGACAAGATGTGGCACCGATTGGCGGTATATTGAATGAATATTGATCTATGTTCAAAATATTTTTAATGTAAAAGCGTGGTGGAAAGAGTTATTGGTTATGTTAAAGTCAACTTTGTAAATTGACGTATTAATAGCCTATCTTGACGTTTATCTCGATTAGTGCTAGGTTTCTGGTACGACTTTTACCTTAAATCTAGAATTAAGGTAAAAGTCACTAAGAAACCTAGCACGATTAAACTTCTATAAAAATGACTAATAATCGAGGAGACATAATTTTAATAATGATTAGAAATTAGAATCAATTGATTGTGTTGGTATGAATGAATGTAACGTAGAAGTATAAATATACAGTGCTCGTTTACTTGGTAGGTACCTATATTTAGCTCAGCTTGTATACCAAGTCTTTCTTACTGTGTCTGTTTCACTTAAGTTATAGCCTGTGATAATAATCCATAGAATATATAGTAATTAACATGATCTAAATAATAGATTTGATTGATTTTAAACCGTTTATAATATTTTCTGCAACTATATTTAACCTTGTACGTTCGTTTTTCATAGGCTATGATTTTATTTTTGCGTAAATTAAATCTAGGCAACTTGGCTGCCTGATAATCTTATTAAATAATAAAAGTTAATATGTTTGTGGGTATTAGGGGTTACGGTCGTTTGAATAAGTTACCTATGTTTAAAATAAAAATCTTATAGTTATTTCTCAAAAAATACAAGCCCTAGAAACCTTGTACTCCACTGTTTATAATGTTTATAACATTTTATTAAACAAATGCAAAACAAGTCTCTTTAATCTGTAGATATCTGTAATTTTTTATAACGAATTCATCTTTTGCCTTCCATAGATATAATAATAAAGAAATTATAATCTTCAATCTTCATATAATACAGGTAAAAAGACTATGTTGCTAACGGTAAATTTTATTTTTAAAAACTACAAATTTTCAGATTCCTATATAACTACATATACAATAAAACAATAATTTGTAATAATTATGAGAGATTATAATAATACAGAAAGAACAAAGCAGTTTATTCACAGTAACTGATAATCATGAAAAATAATTATTATTGTTTGAAACTGCGCGTATTTCGAAAGCTTGAAATGTCTGGTTAGAACGCATGCATTTCTGACGTTTCTTTTTTAATTCTAGATCTCATAATTTACTTCGTAAATATTTAAATATAACATCTCAATAATATTTGGTTTCAGTGCAGATAAATTGTTGCTGAATTCGATAAAATATTCAATTTATCAAATCGTATCAATTAATAAAAAATTGACATTTAGTTATCTTTTAAACATAAATGCAATAAACGAAACAGATAAAACGATGGCAATCTATTACAATTTTTTAACTTATTGATGATAAAATATTAAATTAATTAAATGCTTAATACACAGTCCATTCTCATAAAATATGGTCTGTTTAAATGAAACTTTAAAACGCGTGTTAAAAATATGAATTTCCGATCGTCTGTATAACGTATTCCAGTTATTTTCGACCCACTGGAGACCATGTTAAGATTATAAACTATTAATTTCGGATGAAATATTCCAAATTTGGGTTAGTGCCAATAAATTCCAAAAAGAAAACTGTGTACACAATGAAAAAGCTAATGCACTATTTAGAAACCAGACATATACACACATGCACACATACACACATGAAATATTGTGCTTTGAGTATTTACTTACAAATTTTTATATATTTTTTTAACATACACCTGTTACACTACAAAACGTTTAAGAAGTATCACTTTTCAAACAGTTTTCTCGTATAATCACTTTTAACAGACTTCAGATTAAAAAAACACAAGGCCAACATAATCCAAAATATTGTAACAGGTTAAGAAAACATCTGAACGTTCACACTTACTTAACAATTCTACTACCGACCATGGAACAGGGACAACTGACTAGTGAATGCAGTTACGGTTTAGGACTCAGACCTGAGGCAAACTTTCATCCATAATATTCACGTAAAAGCATAGCTGAGTGGAGGTCTAACTGTTGTTCCAATATACGCTCAAAACTATTTTTGAATCGGCAATCTGTTTGTTTGAACTTTGTTTCAAGTGCGTTCTATATTGGTTTGCCGTCCTTAGCCATATTGCTAAACGCATCTCGATGTTTGGAGTTCCTACATGGCGCTAATATGTATGGCCAATATTAAAATTAGCAGCGCTGTCAAATTTCTGTCTCACTTGAAGCGCTTACTTGCAGGTCACCCGGGCTGCTAAGATTATGCAATTTGAGTGTATCTCCTATAGTTTGCTCTCATTGGTGAGTCCTGCTCATTTTTCTAGGGAGTGACAGCAAAGGAATATCGTATCGCCATTGGATTAATTTCGTGTTGCCTTATGAGCTTTAACTCTTCTTGGCATATTATCATTACATGCTTGTATCTGAATATTTTGAATGGACTTTAGTATTGGTGGTAATAACCTCTTTTGCGACTTTCCTCTTTATAACTCTCACACTTTTATTCTACAGGGTTGCAAATGGTAAACTCATGACAAGTTATAAACATTAAGATGGATTTTTACATTTTTTAAGTAAAAACAAGTTCTATTCACAAATGTTATAGACATGCAGCTCGTGTTATTTGTTTGCGCAATTAGAAAAATAACTAGTTTATGTTTTATCAATTAATGTGCCGATCGTCAACATTTAGGAACTGGGCTTTTGGAACAAACTATAGTTAAGATTGGAATCAGGTACATACGTACCCGTACCATAAGATCGTCATTGGAATGTGACCTAGAGAGGGGTAACAGAGCCTGCCTGTATTATCGACTATAATGTTACTTAAGTCATTCGATGATAGTGGTCTCTGTCAACTTGAAGCAAGGTTTGCTAACTATAAATCATTTTTTTCTAACTAAAAAACTTTTAAAAAGAAATTGAGCCTCCTGCAAAAAGGGCCACTAAAACGCAAAGTAACAAAGTTTTGAGGTCGGCGCAAATTTAATTACCATAACGGTTTATGCACTTTTATTAAATTTACGCCGACCTATAACTGCTATTTTTAGTTTTTTAGTGGCCTTTTTTGAAGGAAGTTCAATTTTTTTTAAGTTTTATATTTTACTTTTTAGTGGTTTTGCAATATTTAGTCTGCACGTTATTAATCGCCTTCTTTCATAATAAACTAAAAAAAAAACAAACGACTGAACCGATTTACCATTTAGACCACCCTGAAGGTATGCTCTATCAGATAGAAAAAGATTCATCCAAATCGATTCACAAATGTTGGAGATATGAGGCAACATATGCAAAAAAAAATTCTTTTTTGAAGTCCGTTAAAAATCATATAATAAAGTCTGAATTGAATTGGTTAATCCCTTGAAAAGTTATAGCAGAACAAACATTAACAAAATACATACATGACGAATTGAATAACCTCGTTTTTTGTAATCGGTTAAAAAGTATCTTCAAAACAAAATGAATAGGTGAAAATACAAATTTCTACAGGTTTTATGACTGATTACATTTTGTAAAAAATTAAAACAACTTTTGCAATATATTTTATTCTGTTTAATTTTGATACTGCTAACAGTCGAATTTAAGTTATTTATGTACACGTTTTATACTACTTGTGATGGCTGGCAAACAAATTGTCTAAAGAAATGATTTGGAACTTATAGACTTTCATATTTAGTAACATAAAATTTAGAAATAAATAAAAGAAACGAACAATTTGAAACATAACAACATTAGAACTTGTGTTTTCCAGTCATCAATGATAATGGAAATAAGTATTTTATTCTAATCAGTCCTTTTTAGCACTCTGATTGGGCGATGGATCAGTAGGGTCTCCTGTT
This sequence comes from Venustoraphidia nigricollis, assembly GCA_034508555.1. Classification (NCBI taxonomy): domain Eukaryota; kingdom Metazoa; phylum Arthropoda; class Insecta; order Raphidioptera; family Raphidiidae; genus Venustoraphidia; species Venustoraphidia nigricollis. Next base: position 6,176,939 of record JAVRKA010000022.1, on the reverse strand, counting down.
TCTGTCTTCTTTTGTTTAGCGCTCAGTTGTTCCAGTTCAAAATCTAATCTTTCTTTAGCACGAAAGACTTTTGATTGTAAATAGAACGATCCCCCCTTCGCTTTTTCGTTATTTTCAAACAGTTTTGTGAACCGTTTGTTGATTTCTTCAGGGTTTAGTTCATCCACATCGAGAATATCTTTCGCTTCTTTTAAAGAGATTCCTTTTCTTACCGTAGCTTGTTCTTTGGCTTTCATTGCCGCTCTTCGCTTAGCTGCCTCCTGAGTTATTTCAATTTCCTCACGAAGTGCTCTCATGAAAGCTTTGCCTACAAGCTGGCTTCCAAGCATTATGATTTGCGCTATTAGTTTGGCCATTTTAACTGAAAAAAAAATGTCTTTTAATAGGCTTTGTGGACCCACAAGTAAATTACCTCAAATACTCTAAAATATTCATTTATTTATGAATTGAACTTAAAGAATTCGTAAAATAATTTTTCTCGAGGAAAATACTGTATTTCCTGTTCGTTTAAGAGTTCTTCTTTACACTAGAACTTCTAAAAAAATGTTGCAACAATCAACTTGGTTACACAATATTTTGAAAACTTATTTGACATTGTTATAGCTTATCTACAAAATAATAAAAACTGAAAGACTAATAACCATCACGAAACGCTTTAATTATAGAGTTAAAAATAAAAACTATCAACAAATAATTTTAGAGTTTGCACATGGATATGAGATGTCAAATTTACCGCTGAATTTAACTTAACCTATAAAATTATTCATTATATTTGAATGATTTTGTAATAATATAATATTTATGACATACCAGCTTTTGAAGAAATGTACTAGTTTGGTAAAAATGCAATGTTAACTTCTGTATTGGTTTTGAATCACACCGTATATTTATTTTCATTGCATTTTACTCGGATCTCGGTTGCTCGTAATCTTGGTTATGTATGGAGACGGTACTAATAAAAATACAAAGTGGAAGTTGCAATTGCTACGACCTCTAGAAGTGTATTTCTAAACTATGCTATAATACTATTATGTTAGTCAGTAGCGCACTCCAACTTTCAATTCAATATATAATTTTTAGTACTGCATTTGAAATTCAAAGCTCAATAAATAAACATAATTGAATAAACTTTTAATTGAATTAACTAAATTAAAAAAATATATATTATAAAGATAGCATTTCGGTTCGAGTATCGAATAAATAGAAATTTGTTTTGTAATAAAAAAAAAAGAGCAAGCTAGAACTTTATAAAACGTTGGCTTCCATACTAACACAGCTCTTCACACATTTTGGTGCCTGTGATTTTTTAAGTGTTTTTGGGTAATTTTGGGGTGCAAAATTCAAAAATATTATCAGATTTGATCTATCCTATTTCATTTGTCCGGAAACAAATTGTAAGTGGCTCTCTATCTCAAAAAGCGTATTGATATTTGGAATCAGCACACTAAATTTAGTCAAAATCAATTCCAGGTTCCCAATTCTGTAGAGTTGTGTAATCTTTTTGTGCGTCTGTTAAATACACGAGAAACTACTGAACAGATTTGAATGCAGGGTCCCGAAAGGGCTGTGAGCACAGGATGATATTAGCATTTATTATTACAACATATTTGAGTAAAATTTATTAGTTTTGTATTCAATTAATTTATGTTACCTACTAAAGTACATACATAAATTAAACAAAAAAATTGTATCAAGATTTGAAATCTCCGTTGATGCCCCCGGGTCGGAAAAAAAGGCGTGCAATCCACTTCCGGGGACGCCTCATGTTACCTGGCAACTGACCGCCACCCTACAACTACCCTCTTGGCCAAGAACCACCCTCCAAAGGGGTTGAAAATGCGTTTTTTTTTTATAAACGGGAAACCTCCCGCATTCCCCCGTTTTCGAGGACGCCGAACACGATGGTAACCCCCGATGGTAACACGAGCGACGCCAGCTCGAGCCGCTAGTAATAAATATTTATAATTTATGATTAAATGGTATGCACAATAAAACACATAAGAACAGCCATTATTATCATTTTATTAGACAGCGTTTTTTGGGACTATCTAAATTCTAATGTTTTTAAGCAAAGTTAACAGTATTTTAAATAAAAACATTAATTCAAAAAATCTAGAATAAAAAAATCTGTTCCGGATTGGAAACGGGGAAATTGTGCAGGGGCTTACAAATTTTTTTTTTTTCGAATTGTACACGTACCTATCTATTTTTAACAAAGTAATAGAATAACTCTTTTTGAGGTAACTGCGTGGAATTTATATCAAATTTTGTTTTATTTCACACTCGGATGCCTAGGAGCTTACTCTAGATCCGGCTCTGAAGTACTGAAAAGAAGGCATTCGAACAGTTTCACTGGTGAATATTTTTTTCAACCATTTGCCTGAATTGTCGTAAAAAATTGATGGTTATTTGAAACTTTAATAAAAATGATTGAAAAAAAAATATTTCCACTGAAAATCAGATCATTCAGCACTTTTCGTAATACCGATTTTCAATTAATGAATTCGAAATGTTTAGCTTTTTATGAATTTATAAAAATATATACTAGGCAATGTCAACATTTTAAAGTATACTAGTCGTAAAGTATTGAGCATTACGAGTGGACAAAACCAGCTTACATTTTGAATAGTGGATCACAATAACAGCTTCTTTTTTCACTTCAATGGTAAGAGACAGCATTACTGGTCACGTTTAGATATACCTTCCCTGATTTATGATCGACAGTACTACAGTTTTTCCATTGTAGTGAAAGGGGTCAAGGATTAACTGACTTCTTAAATACTGTTAACTTTACAAGATTTTTGTTCAAACATAACTAAACATTTTTTCAGTACAGGTACATAAATTAAATAGCACCATAAGAGCACTAATTATTAGAAGACTGATATTTCGTATTACGAAATCTTACAGAAACAATACCGATAATAGTACTTACATACATTATGACAAAATATTGTATGTGCTAATTTTATTTAAAAAAATAATTGCAAATTACTAATCTAACCTCAATTTGTAGGTAGGTATACTAATAGTAATTATTTAGAATACTATCTCAACTAAAAGATGCGTTTAGGTATTTAGTAGAACACAATCTTTATAAATTATATCTATTGATGGTTGAAAATTTCAGATTGCTTTAGAAAAAAACAAGACCCAAGTTTCTGACCAAAATTACCGTACTACTCGTTTTTTATGCTCTATTTTAAATGCTAATAATTTGATTGGAAGAATGTTTTATTTTCTGATGAACTAGACGTTTGAAACCATCCGATGGCAAAGGTCTGGAGGAAGATTTGCATGAATATCTCTACAATTCTGCACGGGCGTTGAATCAGTTGCCTTGTCAGAGTACCACACGTCTCAGGGTAACCATTTGTGGTTCTAAGAAGGCATTTGTTTCAACGTCCTCACAGAGTTGTAATTTTGACCAGGAATGAATATATATATGGTTATTGTTATAATGGAAAAAATAGAAATTGAATTTTTTCTACTGCGACAAAAAAATTGATAACACTGTTCCACTCAAGAGTTAACTTCAACATTACGCTTATCAAATTTGAATCTATTTTTTGTGCGGAAAAATTAAAATCAAACAAGAAATTCCCACTACATGATTTGTAATAGTGTTTTTTTCAATATCTACTTTAGCATTTTAAGCATCCATGTTGGGTGACGAAGTTATTTATTATTTTTACGTAAATGCATTTCAGATTCGTGTATTCTAATTTAAAATGTTTGATAAAATAAAATAATGATAGGTGGAAACGCAGAGGCGTCTTGTTAAGCAAGGCTACGTATTATTAGGTAATATTTAAACAATATTTATTAGTGACTAGTTCTGTACTTAACAAGGGGCACCTCTATGATGAAAATATTGTACTATTACATTGACACTGATGACACATTGTAAATCGATTTTAGCATAATATATAAATATATATCTATAAAGTTCTATGCGACTCTTTCTGTTTCAAAAGTGTAGCCGACATACTGAGATGAAAAATCATAGTGTAGTCCAAGCGGCGGTCGTAAAAAAGGGTTCTGATAGAGTACGAAACTTTCAGTAAAGATGGTACATATAGTGACTTCAATTACTTACCTAGGCAATTAATAGTCTCATGCTCTATAAAATTGGAACCATTTTTTATGTGGGTCGCTTGGACTAATAGAAAACTAAATCTATTTCTATCTGCAAACAAAATATATAGTGCTAGAGATGCGCTTTGGAAATCGATGTTTTACTTTCGATGTCGATGTTTACAGGCGATGTTTTTGTTACATCGATATTTTTGTACCATACATAAGATTAAATATTGTATAAAAAATCTCACTATATGCTTTTAAAACAGTTTATCATCTGTATAATAAAAATGTAAGATACAATTACGGATTTGGTTGAATTACACCGACACTTCACAAACATCAAAAGCCAGTGTTTTGAAACCAATCATTCGATGTTTTTGACATCGATGGTTAGGTGGGATGTTAACATCGATATTTTTCTTTTGATTCATATCCCTACATAATGCGCTTGCAGATGTCTTCGTTTCAGTGTGTTGGTTACAGATTTAGTGCATTTTGTGAAACGGAAATGAGTCATGAACTTTATGGATACAGTAAAACCTAAATTAATCGAATCCGTTAAGTTTCACTTTCCATATTAACCGAGTCTTTGCGCGTAAAGACGCGGTTTATTCGAGCAATGCGATTGTTTTTGTATGATTGACATAAATATTTTAATGAGTATGTTGATTTTGTCATAGAAATATGTAGTCTTTTAAAATCCTCGAGAAGTCTGTTACATCCAAATTTTTCGATTATTCGAGGTAGAGTCGGTCCAATTAAAGCTCGTATAATCGAGGTTCTACTGTATATAGTTTTTAGGTACCTACGTAATATTATGGAAACATCACATTAAAAACAATAATTTGATGGACTTACATTCTTCACTAAAATATGATATACATTATACATAGAGGGAAACAAAAATTTGTAAAATTGATTAAAAAACAATAATTATAATAATAATAATAATAACACAATCTTTGGTTTAGCGTTCTAGTTATTTAGATGTTTCGATTTTGACAAACCATCGAGATTCACTAATAAAATTTATTTTTACTATAGTTCCAGAAATATCAATTAAAAATATTGTATGTTTTAAATTAATAGAAAGATAAATAATATGAATTTTTATCATTTCTAATTTAAATATATATTTAAAGGAAATTCATCGCACGCATATTATTCGACATTTGCAAATCTATATTTTTATTATTATTTAGCTTTTGAAAAAAAAAAAATTAGTTAGGCTTTCCTGATAGGCGTATATTTATTCCGCTAACAGCACTGATTAAGCAACGTCAACGCTGAATCGTGCGCAACCCCATTGACTGTTAACGCTGACGGTGACGTGTCGTCTTCACTTCAGTTGAGCGTCGCAGTGTTACGCATGGTACGTGTAGTACAGTAAAAGTCGTAAGCTGCATTGGGGCATTTGTAACTCGCCTAAACGAGTCTTGACAAATGTTTTCACGAGTAATCTCTGACCAAGGATTGAATGAATATCTAGTCTTTTCTTTTGTTGTCGTTTGTTTTCGAGGAAAACGCGGCAACAGTTTGGAAAAACATTTCGCGACATTTGGTGACAGACACGACACAAAACTCGTCCCCCAACATCTACGTACCAGCTTTATGCTGAGTTGCAGAAAGTATTGTCAAAAATTTGATTTGACAAATGACCTTATAAGAAAAGCATTGAAGTGTTTTAGATCGATCCTGCTCAAAAAATTAGATCGATATTTTTTTTAATTTTGTATATTTGGATTTAACATCGTTTTTTGTAATTTCCATAAACTAGTAAACTAATATTGTACACGACAGGGAGTTTCACAGCGACATTAGAATGCTTATGTATAAAAGTTATAGTTGTAATTATCACAATCTAAGATCAGTGTTATATCAATAATTTTGACAATGCTTTCTGCAATCCAGCATTAATGTTTTGTTTATACATACGGCGCATTCATTCGAAGCGCTAATTGCGTCTTCTATTGTTTTATTCGGAAGACTTTCATTCCGATTTTTGAAGGATTTGTTATTCAGGCTATAGAGGTCAGTGAATATTGTAATATTTTTGATTGGATGACGGTATAAACAAATAAGAATGCAATGCGATGGTTTCCGTGTTCCACAGCCATATCTCCTTTCTTAATTATCGAACCATTATTGTCTAATAAGTAATAGATAATAGTATAATTATTAGGTTATTGTAGATATATTATTATTAATACTTGCAGAAATTGTACCAATTTTTTGTACAATTTCTGTATAAAATTATACCTATTTTTAAAGGCAACCTTTCATTATATATTTTGAGGCATTCAAAAATATAGTAAATATAGTAAAATATTGAAAATTAAACAAAACTTTATAATAATACTTCTAATCATTCATTCGCCTTTATAAATTTCCTTTTTTTTAAAGAAAATATTTTTTTATAATATATATCTATATCTTTTTTTAAAATACTGGAACTTTTCTAATAGGTAATGATTTTCTACATACATACATAGTTGTTGACACCGGCGTCGACTTAGAACAAAATTTGATGGGTGCTCGCTTTATTTTTAGTTTCCAAGGTGATGATTTTACATGAGTAATGAATGATTCAATCAAGTCTTCGTTTACAAAATTTAATTTTTAATTATGCTATCACATTTAAATCAAATATATTTAGATACTGTCTACATTCATCATTAACATTATTTTCCAAGCAAATTTTGTGCCTATGATACATCTGTTGTTTTTTCTCAGTGATAAGTTTCGTTTTTCATTAATATGCCAAAATGGCGACAAATAAATAATGTTTAAAGCAACAGAAATCCGTTCAAACAAATTCAAGAATTTGGGAGAAAATACAACCGGTGATTGTTAATTTTTTTTTGTGGAAATTATCCTGTTGCTATAATCGTTTTTTACTGGTTTATCATAATAAAAATAGAAATTTATTATCCTGATGATATCTACTTTCGATTGAATTTGAATTTATCACCGCGGTCAGTTTCTCACAATATCTTTACATAATAAATTGAATGGGTGATAAACTAGTTTTGTGGGTGCTTGAGGAACGGAACACCCCCTTGTTTTGTCGGCGCCGCTGCATGGCAATAAAAATACATGTTTAAACTTTAAATAATTGAGAATTAATTTAAACGAGTATAATAAACAATTTTAAAAACCTTAACAGAAACCAACATATATATTAAATTTTAAAACGTCACAAAATAAAACACTTTCGGTATTATTATTGAATGTGGGTTTTTTATACAAATAAAACAATATTAAAACAATCGACGACCGACGATCGGTCGCATTAATTCCATCGTAAATCTTAAAAAAGAGTTTTTCTTTCACTGTTTACGAAATAAAAATAATTAAATCGCGGATTGTGGTTCACGACCAAATGTACCAAGTCTTTAATGTTTCAAAAAAATATTTATTTATTTTTTGGTCCATAAAACATAAAATTGATTAAAACTCTTGAGCCTGTATAATAATTTTAGTTTCTTTTTCATTTTTTTAAAATGGACTTGAAACAGTTGGCCGTTTGAACGATGGTAATATTAATTGTATCTAGTATATTTCTATGTAAGTTAGTCGGATCCTAAATCATGGTCACCTACTAAATAGAGAAATTGGAATGCGATAGCTAATAATGAAATCCCTAAGAGATCGCCTAGTGACGTTAAATATGGAATAGCGGAGTTGTCCGGATCAATCTTTTTCTTCCACATCCAATGTATCATTATGTAGGCGATATATAACAGTGCTGCCACCTATAAATAAACACAATTTTATTATAAAATCAAATAGTCATAGGCCTTTGGGTAGATATTCTGATGAAGGGAATAACTAATTAGAGTAAAGTAAAAGTCTAGATTATCCAACTCTCATTTATTTGATTACCGTTCGTTGACGCTAAATTTGTGTCATACAAAATCGCGGTTAAGTTGTTTTTTTTATAATGGCGAGGGAAAAAAAAATCGGTTCTTTCAACTAAAGACTTCATGCAAAGACTTGAGTCTCTATAATTTCGCAGACGCAATTTTTGTATTATACAACATTCTCGTTTAAATCAACCAGTTTCTAGTTCTGTTTATGTAGGTGAATAATCACGACTCTATTGTATTCATAATTAATAATTACTTGAATTAGAGCTGCGCAAAGATACACGACTACAAACAATTCAGTAAGAGACGTGTGGCCGGCTTTCATGTAATTGATCGTGTAGATGAATATCAAATGACCAGGTACAACCATTGCCATCAATACTCTTGTAGTACGAGCATGAGCGCCTGAAAGCAAACAAAAAAATAGTAATCATTTAAAATCTGTTGTTGATAGACTTTAAAATGTACTCCTTGCTTCGAGGGTTCAATTAATGTGAAGTACTCGGACAAGCGAGGTATTACTGTAAAGTAATACTTTCTGTCCCCTCCTTAACTCCGAAAGTATTAGCTTTAAAATTTTGGAAAAAATCAGGCATATAAATAGGCTAGTACAAATTGTACGAAATACCCGACCGTTTCTTTTTTATTTTTAAACTTACGGAGATAAAGAGGAGGAACATACTTCTTGGTACGTGTCTAAAAAAATTTAATAAAATATTTTTTGAATTTTCTCATCATTGATCGCAGAGGACAAATTTTTTGTTGTAAAACGACCTCTGAAAAATCAGAGAATTTTACGTGCGCAATCGTTTGCAATATTTCTCTTCTAAAACTCGACGCCCCAGGTGTACATTTTGGGAGCCACTGTATTATGCGAATTATTTTACCATCTCATTGACTATCATATCATAGAATGTTATCATCATGTAAATGATTTAATTAAAGTGCTGTCTTGATTCATTTATTTAGAGTTTAAATTAAACGAAACGATGCATGAGATATATATTTGTAAAATATCGTAAAGCACTAGCTGTTTGGGAGATTAAGTCATCTTTTAGCAATATTGCGTTTTTGCAATGTAATTCTGCTATAATTGATGAAATACTTACTTTTTTCTGAAATCCACAAAGAAGCATGCGCATAAAAATTCACAAAACAATACAAAACATTATTGAATTCAAATGATGTTTTAGGGACCGTTTTAAATAAAAGTATTTGTACCTTTCCCACAAAATCCAGCGACGGGCGTTATAAAAATTACTGTATCAGCATCAGTATCGGTTTCCGAACCCAACGTTCCAAGCTCTGCTTGTTTATGTAACGACGTTGATATACGACTTGCCTATGAATTAAATTGCATTTTTTATAATTTGTTCTTAAAATTTTCAATTTGATGAAAAATTGATATGACGAGACTTTGTCTCGTTGATGAAGAACATTCATTTAAAAAAAAAAAAATATTAACCTGAACGGCAACAAGATTACCACCAACTCCATTAATAACTGGTTGAAACACGGCAATGCCTTCAAACTTGGCGACCATAAAATCTAGAATAAGACCTCCAAGTGATCCTATTAACATAGCAGCCATTACTGGTGTCCAGCCATTGTAAAGCACGTCTTTTGTGTGAACATTCTTTTTTGCTATCCAAACCCATAAAGGTGTCACCAGGACATACCCTGCTATGATTAGAGGCGCTAGCCAGTCCTGTTTTCCTAAAACAAAAAAAATACATTTTTTTCATATACAATTTATTCAATACTAAAAAATTCTGTTTTTTATATAAAAAAAAAACGGGAATCAATTTGGCTCGGAGGAATCAGCTGTTTTATAATAAGCAAATTCCTACTTCGTTGAAACGATTCCATTCTATACAAATCCAAGAAAGCGTGTTAAAGTTCATTTATTGTCGTGTTTTCTAAAAGCGTCTTCTGTTATGGCTGTTTTGATTGTTTTCAAACGATTTGTTGGAGTTATTTTGATGAGACGGATTTTATTGTCATAGGTGCTTACCTATAGAATCGTAAAGTATGGTTGCAATCCACGCAAGCAATGCTAATGACGTAATATCACCCAAACTGGCCGCTATAGGAGTTGCTACATTGTCTGGGTTGATATGACAATGTCTGGAGAGTACGATAACCGCAGCTGTAATTAATCCAAGGACAAAGCTAGCTAACGACGCCGTTACCAAACTGCTGGCGCAAAGTAGATACGCGTGGTCTAATTCGACATTATTGCTTTTTATTCCTCCCATTACTACTGCAACGACTGAAGCCAGAAATCCCACTACAATCGCCTGACACTGCAGAAAATAGAAAACGTCAATTTTGTGGGTTATGATGACTTGAAAATAATTCCCAACCTACCTGTATTAATGTTAAATTGCCTACTATCATACTCCATTGTTGTTTTGGCGTGTCCATGTGACCTAAGTTCGCTTGGGTTGATAATCTAGACGCCAATGTCATTTCTAAGTTGCCTTTTAAGCCAAGTAAAGCAGGTACTAAGATTAATAATTCCGTTATATTCTTAAATACTCTCCAGTGCTGAAAAGATTGTTACATATTACAATGGATCCTAGGATGAAAAAGTATTTGAAAATAAGAACAGCATCGGAGAGACAAATATAAGAATTATAAGAAACAGTGTGATTTCAAGTACTGTAGGCAAGTGGTGGTAATTTTCTCCGTAAAATATGGTATCAGTTAAAGTTTCAATTTATTTCTCGATTATTGTCCTTACGTAAATCCAGTACTTACTTGTACTTTATCAAGGACTAAACCGGCCCCAACCATTCCAAACCCAGCTATTAAAAACGGAATGAAAACTTGAATAGCAATCGTTAGATATGTTTCATTCGTCTCATCTTGTTCTGCATCAAACATCCTGGTCTCAACGACAACATCAGGTAGTTTACCACCGGTATCATTTGATGATGCATTATCTCCCGAATCGCAGTGTGGCGGTTTGACAATCGTCATCTCGATGGTTGGTATTGATGCTGTCACCGATTTTGGAGCTTGAGACGGTGAATTTAAATGTTCTCTATCTAGGCGTTGACTGTTTTGATCCATCCCGTCACATTCCGTCGAATCGATTGTCTGTAATATTCTATTACTGGACGATTTAGTTGCTTCTCCGTTTGATAATGGTGTCGAACTTGATAAAGTCACTCGATTAAATTGCTGCACCTATTGACAATTATTCCGTCATTCCTGTTTGCTCTGTTGCCGAGCGTCTATACTCTATAATTAACAATATCTGCCCATTCACAATTTCTGTTTGATTATGGCATTATATATTATTATTATATTACATATTATGGCATTATATAAGTATCTACTAAGTTCGCAACGACAGAGTTTTTGAGGAAAATGTTAACAACGAAATTCTTTTTTTATTCCTTCTTTGATCAAATTAAACATAATATTGTAAGATCTAAGTTATAGCAATTAGATGGTGGTTCCTTCTGTCAGCACAGACGGCACTATAAGATTATCGAGATTAGCGCAAGAGAAGTCGCGGGAAAAACTAATAAGTCAATCGGAGGAATTTTCCGGCTGGTAGGGGACTTACCGGTTGCCGATTGCAGTTACCCACAGACGGTGGAACACCGATACTGCCGGTAATGCAGACTTCGCTATTGTTGGTGTTGTACTGATGCTGATTGTTATTGGTGCTAGTGGAATTATTGTTGTTTGTAGGCGTTGGGTTTTGGAGGTTACGGTTGCCCTTGGTCCCACTCCCATAGGACAACCGGCCGCTGAAAAATAGATATACATGTCTTTATCACGCAGATATTGTCCATTTCGATTCATTAATTAGAATTAATACTACGTCGTCGAAATATTTGTTATTGTATTTGTCTAAGCACAGTAAATAGTCAGGTACACTATTAGTGTTGGTCGGTTGACGAGACCGAGAAGACGAACTATAAAACGTACTCATTTACATCGTTTCTGAAAATGTTTATAAGTGGTTATAGATTATCTGTGGAATGACTTGTTCGATTTAAACGAAATATAGTATTAGATTTTATCACCGCATGAGATCTAAATGCATAGCTCGTGTGTGAAGATATTACGACTCATGTGATTGTTGAAACTTGTTGACATTCGTTTTTAAAATTTGTCACATTCGCAAAATATTGGTCATTATGCACTAGATACATAATCCACTATTTAAAGTAACTGTTTACCAGCTGTTCAATATGCACACCTTTTCACCTCTCGAGCATGTAAAATGCACTTACTCACGTTGCGGAAATCTTTAATTTCTATAAAAAATCTTATTTAAACTGTGATGTTAATGCTTCAAAATAAACTAGAAATATGTATCATTCTTTCCATATGAGTTTGAACTAAGTTTTTCCAGTTTATTTGATTTAAATAAACGATTTAAAATCAGATAAAACGAGAAAATTAGCAAACATTTTTCACAAATTTTTGCACACAAAAAATAAAATTTGAAAAAAATTATTGAACGAGCCATATTTGTCAGTACTTTTAACATACGTTTATTAAAATGTTAATTTGCCATCCCGTAATTCGAAATCTCGTGATGTTGCTGTATAGAAATATTGACGAATATCACGTTTGAATTTTTAGGGCAGAAATAAGTTCTTGAAATCTTTAAGCAGCAAGCTAAATTTTGTGAAGCTTAATCACAGCGGGTAAAAACAGTATCTAATAAAATGAATTTTGTGACCACAGTTTGAAATTTCTCGAGAGCATGTATTAGCCATAAAACACTGTTGGACGAATATTTTCTTATTTTTTACGAAGTAAATTTGTTCAACACGATGTCTAAAAAAGCAAAATACAGCCTCTTTCGGTTGGAGAGTACTAGGTAATCCACGACGGTTAAAATATAATACACATGATTAATTTATTCTGTGTGGACCAGTTTTGTTGTTTCATTTAAATTAGCGATGTAGAAGTTTGATTTATTTGTACAATTTCCCTTTGTACCGAGAAAATAATAGCTATAACTTTTAAGTTGAAATGTCTAAATTAGATTTACCTACTTAAACTCACATAATTCAATTATTTTTAACTGTTTTAAGTAGAAAAAATACTAACAACTTATGAAGATTCCGAAATTGCACAAATCGCATTAAATTGTTTTTTGTTTAAATAATCTAATAGTTTAGAATCGATACTAATTGTTTTTTTTTCTGAAATCAAATTTTTGACTTTAAAAAAAACTGTTACATATTACGTAATGATTATCTAATATTGGAAACGAAATTAATATGTTCATTAAATAATATGGATAGTCATTATTGATATTTTAATTCAATGGTTAGCACTTACTTCCCACGTGTTATTGACTGAATTATAAAGCGTGGGTTACATATCAAGGTTTTTAAGCTTGAAGCTTTGCGTCCATTACAATTTTTTGTCAAACTATTGAAGCCATGTCATTTAATAAGTTTAACGGACACTTTTATTATTTACCGCTTTTGTTTGTAAAATCTTTTATAATAAGTTAACATTATGGTTGTATTGTATGTGGTTAATTTTTAGCATTTTATTTAATTTTTAATTACAAAATGTTTTTTTTATGGGAAAGCTGCTGAAAATATTAGAGTGCTTTTGCCTTTCGAAAAAAAAAACACATTAATAAAAACTTTCACGTGGTCAAAAATGTATTTTTTTTTTATTACCGACTGCACATTTGAGTGCTACGTTTAGTTTTCACATGAATGGGTAAGAATAGATTCTTGGTTATTAATTGATAAAACTTTCGCCAATTTTATGTCGATATTTAAACTTATTAACCTATTTTGAAACTGGTAAGGTTATGTTCAACGGAATATTTAAAATCTACCTAATATTTGAACAAACTTACCAGAAGCAAATAAGAATCAAATATTTTGTAATCAAACACTACTTGTTTCATTGTAGGCATTAAAAAGGATTATGATTGCGTAATAATATCAAACTTTACTTCGCTCGTGGCGTTTTGCGATGGAAAACATTGCACAAACTAGAATAACTCCTTGTCAACGAATTGATGTCGAGTTTGGAGTCGACGCAAAGTGTACTTAAATAAAGTATCGATCCCAAACAAAACATCGTCTTTCTGATAACATAACTTCCCTATGACGTAATTAAATCACCTTAGTTACCCCGTAACAAACCATATATAAACAATCAGGTATGCTGTATTACGCAAAGTGCAGAAATATCAATTGGTCGATCGACCGATATAAAATCGGCCGATTTTGTGTCGGTTCATACGCATTTTTTCATATAACACCGTTGTCATTACTATCCGATAACCTAATCGACCTAATCATTGATCTTCGATGCGCGTTGAGCCTAAAGATAGGTTTAAGAGTCACGCGCATTCAATCGAATAGGACTGGTCGACACGGAACGGTGCGATTGGCACGTTTTGAGGCTATTTGACGCTTATTATTTATCATCTTAAAATGTTCATATCGTAGTAATTAGTCCACAGGAATTTTTATTTCGCTTAAAAGTAACCGTTCTATGGGATAAAATAGCACTGAAAATTTTAAATATAGAATTTGGCACGAAAACATGAGTCGCTATGTTTGCTTACTGTGACGTCATTCTTGCAGTATACAAACAAGTGCAAATAAGGCTCGATAACGTTTACATGAGGCTCGTTTAGTGCTTACTAACGTATGTGTCGTGTCTTTATAAAGATGTATGTGTGTTTACTACAAGTCTGACGACACCTTTCAAACAATCATAGCTGGCAGCGTTTTTTGATATGTTAAAAAATTGTTGAAGGTATGTAACCTGCAAGGTTACCAGACGTCCCGATATTTTAACTAAAATTGAATTTCTCGCGTGGAGTAGCTAATTTCACGCTTTTTCATATCAGAATTACTTGGAAGCAAAAAGAAACAATTCTACAAGAGGAAATATTTTCAGCCAAGTACAAAAAATGCAGACCAATTCCTCGGAAAATAAATACTACCTGGATACTTGATTAATATTGTCTATTTTCTATTCATATCTAAATGACTTTCTAATGCCTGTAAATAAAAACTTTGACGTATTTAATTGTTTTTTCTAATTTAATACACTTTTTGCGTTTAAATGCCGATTTTTTTTATTTTACTTGGTAAAATTTCCTATTTGATAAAATAATCATCAACAACGCCAGAAATGCACTGTGTGTTTCACAGGATCTATGGACGATTTAAAATATGTCACCTCAGAAAAAATTACTGTACTAATTATAATTGTATCCAATTTGAATGTAACATAGTTAGGTACTATACGGCAGTTTTTAGGGGATGACAAGACGCACCAACTCACTGTGTGAAACAACGAGATAAAAAATAAAGGATAAACATACATATTCGACAGTCAGTACAACTTAAAAAAAAAAACCCTTAACTGACATTTGAAATTTAAATATGCTGTTTTGTTTAGCGCGAAGAAATATTTTATATAATTAGAACTTTTTTTTATTGTTATTAAATATTAATTTAAGGCTCAAAAATAGTTTTTTTATATTCTGGCATTCTTATTGGAACACATCTTCAATTTGCTAATTCTTTTATAATTAAAAATGTAATTAAGTTATTTTTCAGCAACGTATCTTGTAAAGTAATCAAAGAAAGCACAAAAATCCCCATGAACTACTTACTAATTATTTAGTTATAAAATATAATATTTTGGTAATTTTCAATTTCGGTGCTAAAGTTTTTTTTATCAAATTCGTTAATTTAATGGATATGAGAAAATAATAATTGTCACATTTCCCATTTTTTGTTACAACACTGGCATCGCTAAAATCTTCTTTAAAAGACAATTATTTTTTCCTGATCAAAACAGTCTCGATAAGTCGCGACATTATAACATATTTTAATCAGTCCTAATTTTAACCAATTTTCAAAAATTGCAACTTTCTCATTTTAAACCGTTTATTTGTAATTTCATTGTTAAAGAAAATAAAAAAATGAGACATTAGAAAACATTGCGATTGCGAAACGATAAAATTTGTACACTAAGCGTTTCAGTTGGAGATTAGAAGCATATCAATATAATCAAGCATGTTAGGTATACTAGGTGTTTCAGAAAAGATGTTATCCATATAGGCACATATTTATAAAGTTCTTCTCTGTGTAATTTCGTATCAAAATATATATATATATATTTGTATTTCTCATATAGCACTTTCATATGATACGTCACATGATGCACTTGAAAAATATATTTTTTTTATTTTCTTAGTTGGCCCGCAAAATTAATCCCCACAATTAGAATTCATTTATTTATACCCTACGTCCGTGATTGAAGAAAATTTATTTTTTTCTGTACAAAAATTTGTGTAAAACTTCTGCTAATTTTCTCGTTTCTCGTTATTTAGATCAAATAAACTGTAAAAACTTGGTTAAAGGTCATACGAAAAGAAAGGAACATACTTCCCGTTTATTCTGAAGCATTAACATCAAAGATTGAATAAGATTTTTCTTAGAAAATTAGAGATCTCCGAAACGCGATAAAATGCATTTAACATGCACACACACACACACACACCCAACTGCTGATAAGTTATGCGGATGAAAAAAGGAGCATATTGAACAGCTAGTAAACAGTCACCTTAAACACACTTATTTGGTTAGTTGTATGGAACATTCGACGAGCGAGTAACACTCGACAGGTTTTTTTATTACGGTAGCTTTGATTCTTACAATCCAGATTTTTGGGAGCACCCTGTATATCGTGTAAATTGTACATATTATACATGTACATGTTGATACCTATCTATTGAGTCCTGACAGTAGTGGTCAACCGTCAGTGGTTAGTTGCAATCGGCCAATGTCCAGATATAAAGCGGTGTATAGCCGTGATCAAATACAAAGTTGCTGTAATGTGTTGTCATTGGACATAATAACGTATTTCCTGTAGAGTTCGCGGTGCTAAAACAGTTTTGTTCATCATTTCAATTTCTTGTCACGGCGATTTCTCTCTTATTGTCAACACATAAACACAAAAAAAACACTACAACAGTTTTCCGATTTCAACGAAAAATAACTCGTGTCAAATTGAAATTATTACTCTACAATTATTTAATCCTGGATAAGAATGATTTGGCATTAAAAACCGACTATTTTACTAGTATGTATTGTGAAAAATAAAAAAGAAACTCGAGTCGCAGGGCCAAATTTTGCCGACAATATAGTATATTTGCTAATACCGGCTTTATTGTATGAATTTGTTTGTTTTAGGACAATTTGAATCAAGTCCGGGAATTTTTTCGATGTTTTTGGGCCCCAAAACAATTTTCTCTTTCTAAACACACCCCTAGAAGTCATTCTATTAGACCTAATTTAAATAGGCTTCGTGCGGCGTGGACCTAAACATGTGGGTCAAATTTCGTTTAAATCAATTAACTCCTTCGAAAGTTATTTCCAAAAGTAGCGCCAAGTTGCTTGGTATGATGTGAAACGTCTAAAAATTTTGGTCCGACTTCTAGGTTCCGCCATCCGACCGAGTCCAATATGGCAACTACACTAAAGTATATCGATGCCAAAACTCATCTTTTAAAATTTTTTTCAATACTTCCATATTTAGGTACAAAATATGCGCATATTTCCAAAACTACTGACCCGATTTACTTGGAATCTTTAGGAAGGCAAACAAAAACAAACCCATTCGAATCGGTACATTTTTACAAAAGTTATAATGAACAAAAGAAAATGCCATAGACAGTTGAAAGACAACCGCCATGTGAAAAATTTCAATATTTCAATCAAGAATTGTCGATATTTCTCTAATTTGAAAATTAACATATCGTTTTTTATTTTGATTCCGGACAGATAGCAAAGTGGGGTTTATATGTAATGCTGTTAGTTTTTACTGTTGTGCGATTTTTATTTGCCCGTACAGATCTCGAGAACCATTGAACCGATTACCATGAAAGCCCTCATTTCATAAAGCTTTTAAGATTAAACATGCGTCCCAGATTTTCCTGGCTCTGCAGGACACTAAAAAGTGAAATGAAAATAATTTTTGAAAAATTGAACCGAACTTAAAAAAAAAAATATTAACCTCCTTCAAAAAAATCACTAAAAAGATGAAAATAATGAAATTTTGAGGTCGGAGCTAATTTCATTACAAAAACTTTTAATTACATAATTACTTTTATTAAATAGGCGCCGACCTCAAAATTTCATTATTTTCATCTTTTTACTTTTTAGTGATTTTTTTGAAGGAGGTTAATATTTTTTTTTAAGTTTTTTTATTTTTTACTTTTTTGGTGGTGGATTTGATTTCGCACATTTTTAAAAACTACTGAATCGATTTAAGTAAAATTTATGTGGGATCACCCTGAAGATGTGTCCTATTAAATAAGAATCATCATAATCGCTTTACAAAATGTTGGAGATACGAGGTAGCATTTAAAAACAAATGAACCGATTTTAATGAAAACTATATGGGACCACCTGGGATGTATCCCCTTTCAAACAAAAAAAGAATTTTCCAAATCGGTTCAGGCGTCTGCGAGTAATCGGGGAACATACATAAAAAATAAAAAAAAAGATTCCGACGAATTGAGAACCTCCTCCTTTAAAAAAGAATATATAATTTCCATTAAGGATAAAATAATTTTTCCTTTAGTTTCACGTTCCCTATAACTACATTTAATTTGAACTCGGCGCAAATAAACAATTTTTGTAATTTATAGAGAAAAAATTGTTCTATTTGAGAGGTGATTGTAAAATGACGGAAAAATTATTAATTCTAAGATTGCATCTAGATTGGGTCCGTATTTCTCATTATCCGATGATCGGACGACATCGGAAGAAATGCAGACCCCAACATTGTAATGCAGGTGCCTACACTAAAAGAGAAGTCCGATTTCTTTTCTTCCGATTGGGCCGACCTCGGATCGGGAGAAATAAGAATCTAATGTAGGTGCTGCTAATTTGTTTTTTGAAGATCGGTTAATTTTTTAAATTTAAATATTTGAAATGATGACGTGATTACAAAGTTATTGTATTCTTTTAGAAAATAAATTAACTGAAAATTGAACAAGCTGTAATCTTAAGTTTCATTGCAATTGAGAATTGGATATTTTTTTAGTATTGACTTTATTTCTTTTTCGTCCTTGGTAATTAATATAAAAATTATTTGTCGGGAAAAAGGACTTTTAAATAAAAAATTAAGTGTTTATTTAAAAGTCCTTTTTCCCGACAAATAATTTTTATATTTTTTTAGTATCTTCAACAACTTACTCTAGTTGAATTTCTACCGAATTGATAAAGTATTTGAGAAGTGGAACAGTGATTCCTAGATTTGCAAAACACTGATCTTGAACTTGAAAACATTATTACCCACTGTGCTAAAAATATACGACAGATATGACAACCAAAAATATTTAATCAAAGATTCAAAAATTTAATTAATATTCGAAGTTTCGAACGCTATCAACTATTGTTATACAATTAATTGTGCTTTCTTTAAAAAACTAGGGTGAATCGTAATCAACGCAGCTGGTGTGTTATCTATTTTTAAAATGCCATTTACATATGTGTAATGAAATAAATTGGCAGATTTCTTACTCCTAAAATATATCGAATATTCGAAATAAAATATATTATTTAATAGATATATAGAGGCGATATTTGTTATTTTTAAAATACTGTTAAAGTATTGTAATAGTGTAAAAATTTTATATAATTGAGTATTTACAGATTATTGCAAAATGTATTTGCCAATATATCGGTATTAAAATTGTCAAGTCTGTTATTTCCAAATACATTATTTGATAGATCATCATTTAAGTGGTTTATTGTGAATTAAACAATGTGACTTTCAACATTTTATATAATACTTCGATCTACTAATACTGATGACTAACAATATATGATGCATTAAAATGAAATAAACAAAATATGGGTGTTTAAAACATATTACTGACGATGTTTTTTAAAATTTTACAAAAATGGTCTTATAATATTCACCTGCTGTAATATATTTATATTTCTTCCATCGAATATTTCCATTGATAGTACTACAATTATTCGCGTCGTTGATTCTAATAAGAGGTTAAAATGTGTATCCAAATATATTGTTCGAATAACTTATGAATTAAATATTAATGTCATTGATGATGCGATTTTTTTCCAGTAAATTGTATAATTATTTTTGGTCATTATTAAAGACACGCATAGTTTTTGGCAGAACCGGTAAGTTCGAAATAATTCTAAATTATCAAAACATATCTGAGGATACTCTGGATCAAAATGAATTTTTACGGAAAACTAGCTTTTTTAAGGCGAAAAAATGTGAACCTTTTTACATTCGTTACTTGAAGTCATGATATCGACAATTTTATTGAGTATAAAATTTTCTACAAAAAAGTTCTGTATCTAAAGTTAATACTGGTTGTGTCAAAAACTGTTTTTTTCTGTAGGCTTATATTGCATATAATGTGCTTGCTGTATCTAACACATCTGTGCGCCCCGAAAATAGCTATATCTACAATAAATTAAGAAATTAAAACTTAGTATCTTTTGGTTGAAATTCGTCGAGATATTTCTTAGAAAAAAATAGTATACAATGTACGCCAAATGCCTATATTTTTTTATACTTTTAAATTAGCTGTTCTGTCTGGCTAAGGGAAGTAGCACTTCCCTAATAGTTCATAATTAACTGCCCGCGACTACCTACATTGATTTCGTTCCAACTTAAAATAACTCCTGTTTGCACCCTGTCTCAAAAAATAAGCTATCGAATGATAAAAATCCCATTCAAATTCGATTAGCAGTTCTCGAGATTAGACAATCACCTACCGAAATTTCCTTCTATACTACTTGTATGGTTTTTTAACGTTTCTCGTCAAGCTCTTAAGTTCTTCTGAACTGGCCTTAAAATTTCCTTCGTTTTGCCCGTTTAAAGCATTAGATTTTCACAAAATGGTTAAAACTGTAGGTAATGATTTTTTTGGCATTACCCCCTTTAAAATAGCTGCTTTAAATTCATGTATGAGGCATATAAAGTGGTTCTTTATAACACTAGTGCTGTAAAGTAAAACAAAACTGAGCGCGCTTTCCGTAGTTAGTCAGTTCTTTTTTTATTACTTGCCAATGTGAACTTTGCTCAATAGTGAATGTCAAAAATTTTGAAAATGAAAGGAAAACCAGTTTTAGTTTATATAGGAGGTACGTGCGTAATGGTATTACATCAATAGATATAATTAACTATGATACTTCAAGAAATATTTACAGTCATGATTTAGTTTCATCTGATAATAATTTAAAAATTTAAATTACAAGAAATATAAATTTTACATAGGTAAATGGAAAAACTTCAGAATAAGACTAAAGTGATTTCGAAGAGAGTAATGCTTTTATAAGTAAGCTGTTGCACTTTTTGCAATAACATTCTCTATATTCTCGACACAATATGGATCTGTTATTAATAATAATAATACATTTATTTGGATAAACCTGCTTGTTTGTGTGAACCACGTTCAAAAAATATAACAACTTTAACGCATTTTTTAATCTTTATAAAACTACACTCGAGAAATGTTAACAGAAAAGTTAAACTAAAAAAAATTCAAAATAAAGTAATAACAATTGTTAAGTTTGCATTTATTGTACTGACGTTTCCACAATTTTTTTTATCATCTTCAGAGTTTCAAATTCTATAAAAATTTAAACGATTTTCGTTATTAATAAAATCTGTAAGCAACAGCACGATTTTGTCTTAACGACTTTCATAAAAAAATATATATATTCAGAACTTAAATTAACGTTTCAACTTTATCATTGATAGCTAGTTGACAACTAAAATCATAAACTGATGTTGTTGACCGACGTTTCGACGCATTTGTGCTCTCTTCAGAATCAAGTTAGTTCAAAGAAAAACTTTTATTTTTACATCTAATAAACTGTAAAATATTCATTCAAAAGCTACAATCATATATATTTCAAACATTTACCTGTTCCCTGTCATCTGCTGATTTTAATTTCACAGTAATTGAAACTTAAAATTAAATCAGTTAAATTTATAGTCTCCATTGCAATTGAAACACATGTGATAAACAATCATTTATTTTGTAACACAAACTTTAAAATAAATTCGACGTATCTAAAACTAAATTTCATTTTTTTTTTATTTCAAATCAAAATTACCAGTATTTTGTTTATAACGTTTTTTCTTAATTTGAACGAGCGAAAAAAAATTTAATGACGTAATCAGGGATTTTTATAATTGCTGTGTGCACATAACCTGAGGGTGGTACGACTGGCCAAATTTAAAAATTTTTAACGAAATTATCAACATGGATTGAAAAACATAATTACATTGAGACAGTTCAGGCCATACTGAGGCACTAGATATATGTCGCGTGGGATGTTCATTGTTACTATACTCAAACATGTATAATTATATTGTATATATAATATGCTAAGCCGTATTTAACGTGTACACTAGTATTATCTCAAATTATAACACATCATTACCACCAGCGGAATTTTTTTAATTCTCGAGATAAGGTCAGTTTCTGATTCAAAACTTAAAGTAATTTTTCGCATTTTTAATGTTTGCCGCAAAATTAATTTTTAAATTGGATTGTCAGCTCCTTGAATAGCTTTGTCGACAGCCCTGTAGCGTAGTATTCTCTGTCAGTGAATCAGGACCCTAAAGTCATAGCCCGAGAGCAGTTAGACATTTTTGAGTAGATATTTGAGGCACTGTGAAAATTTGTACAATACCTCTTGGGTAATACCCGCATACAAAAACACAGACCTGCCTGAAGGGTAGCAGGATTTAATTGACCCTCAAATTTTTAATCACCTGGCAGGTGATCTGTTTTTTTGAATATATCTATTTTTTGTTACCAATAACATTCTGTTTAAATTTCAACGTGCCTCAAATAGATATTTTTAAAAATTTTCAAAATATTACAATTTTGCAAACACCTGAAAAAGTTTTAGATCCGATTAAGAAATCTGGTTTTTTCATTTTTCAAGTCCTTAAAAACTAAATTTCAATGTATTAAAATTTCAAAATGCCTCAAGGGCTTTTTATTGCGACTTTTTTTTTGCTAATTTAAAAATTTGAGGGTCCCCACTACCCTTCAGCCAGGTCTGTGTTTTTGTATTCGGATATTACTAAAGAGGTCCTGTACAAATTTTTACAGTGCCTCAAATACCTACCCAAAAATGTCTAACAGCTCTCATATCATATATGTTTCCTGCTGTTTATCTTTTTATTACTTAAGCGGTTGTTTTTCAGTTTTTCCGATATCTCAATAGTGTACCCGATAACGCATAAACATTGTTATCCGCGCTATTGTAACAGAATTGATACATTAGGTTGTGCTATTTCGTGGTGTATAGATGATCAAAAATTAAAATATAGTAAGACTGTTTCGTAAAGTTCTAGTGTAATTTTGAAACCAAAAGTTGAAAGTTCTGATTTCTTAAATTTTAGGCATATTGCAGTTAAATAATTCCCTGTTTGGCGAGTGTAAGCGATACGACGCTGTTAATTCTAATAAGTTTTAACTTGAGGGTGCAAAATAAACATACCATGGCGTATATATTCAAGACCACGGATTCAATTGTCACTGAAATAAATAGAAAAATGTATATGCGTAAAGCCGCCATGTGGAAAACCAAATTCCGATAGTACAATCAGAATATAAAAACAATAGTACTTACAATACACGTCCAAAGAATTACAGCATAAAGCATAACACGACTTTTTTTGAAAATAGTGCTACCTATCTTGGATATAAAATGTATTATAATGTCCCAAAACTAATAAGAGATTCCACCGATTTTAATAAAAAGATAAAACATTACATAATTAATATGGTCCCATATTCCATAAACGACTTGTTATCGGATTAATTATTTTAACATTTTCTTTTTAACTGTATAATGACGTTTTGTATCCATTTTATATAATGGCGCAACAAATAAACATTTATTATTATTATTATTATCTTCGTTCGTTCCACGATTCCACTTTTCCATTTCATTATGGACCATGGAAGTAAAATAGTATACATATTACACCGCAAGGACAAAAAGTTGAAATTCCTGCTCTGCAACGGCGTCATGTGTCGCGCAATGCAGGAATTTCAACTTTCTGGCCGTGTGGTGTATACTATTTTTCTTTATACCCGGCTGAAAGTACGTATTTTCGTATCAGTGTGCACTAGAAAACTGTTTCGGCCCGCTGTTACAGATGGCAATGCATAAATATTAGGCTTTCTGCCTTAAAATCGAAGCACAAAGTACGTACTTTGGACGGGGTTATAGAGAAAAAGTATATTTTTACTATGTCGATTTTAGAACAAAGTTGTACTTTTCACATTTTGGGAATCCATTCTAAACACTTACTAGACAATGGAATAATTGGATAATTCAAATATATACATAATTTTAAATTAGAATAAGTTATTTTCGTCCGTCGGATTAGCATCGTACGAACAGCGCGGTTTTTTTGCCTTAAAAGGAAGTAAAATTAATTAATTAATCCGTTTACTATTTATTAAGATTAACCACGCTACGTGTTTAAAATAATAAACGATTAAATTGTTGAAATGGATACTTCCAGATGTTAAAAGAGTTATTAAGGATGATTAACTTCAAAGGAACTGATTGGGCAAGAAAAATGTATTCTGCCTTTAGAATCTCATTACGTCTCCTTTAACGCGGCGTTATGATTATTCCAGCTAGTCCACAGTTCGACTAGCATATTGCATGCATAATGTAGACAGTTCTTGACGTTTGTAGCGTATTTATTATATTATAGGCCATCCTGAAATACCGTAAAGTAATAAATCATTTGGGTTTGTAGTTTTTGACTGATTCCATTGTTAGTATAGAATAGGTCCAGGGGCGTAGCTACCGCCGTATCAATTATACGGGGCCCCCGAGCTACGGGGGCCCCCAACGTGCGTAAGAAAAAATTAATAAAAACTTCCCAATTTTTTTTTTATTTCAGAAATGACAAAAGTCAAAAAAAGCAATTTCTTTTTTCCCGCATAAAGCGTGCGTTCAAAAGTTGGCAACACCCTACATCGGTTATCGCGGGCTGCGGGATTTCCCCGTTTAAGTCATTTACTTCAATGGGGGAAGGGCCCCCAAACAAATTTTTATACGGGGCCCCGCCAAGGCACGCTACGCTTCTGAATAGGTCCTTAGTCTTCTTTCAAATCATTCCCAAAAATAGACAGACTTTAATAACCAATAAGCTTAAAGTCTGTTTTGAACGTTGTCTATTTATTTGAGACTAGCGGCCCAGTTCTGCTTTGCCCGAATGCAATTAAATATATAGGTCAGTAAGATTAGTTCTATATTTTGTGGTATTAAGCCACTATTTAATTCAAAATGGAGGTTTATTTGAACATTTTAATTGTTTGTCTCATTTAATTATTAATTAAAAAATATTCTCTTTATAAAAAATTGTTTTATTAATAAAAATAAATTCATATATTGAAAGATTTATTTTAACTGATTTTTCTAATTATTCATTATTAGCTATTATTGTTACTAAATAATGGTTAGTCAGCGTTGCCATGGTACCCATTCTCAAATGTGACCAAAGTAATCGTTGATCGTAACTAATTTGCACAACGGAGTTTTCCCTTTGTTCGGTTTTCTGTGATACATTTCGAATTGATAACAAAAAATATCATATATAGAATTCATATATTTCCTCAGTCAATTTACATTTAATTATGACTAGATTATTATGTACAAAACAAACTAAAATTTGCATTGATTTTTTGTCTAAAAACTGCAAACTTTAAGAGTAGTCTGTTCTTCAGAAAAGATCAATTTGTTTTATTTTTTATAACAATTAAAGCGCAAAAATTACGAAGAAAATATATAAGCTCAAAATTAGGGTAATAATTTACACTTAAGAACATTATATATTTTTAACAATTGTTTGGCACAATACAATACCTTTTTTTAGAAAAAAAAATCATATTGAGCTTTTATTGACGAAGCAAATCTGTTGCACAAAACAATAGCTAAAAATAAAACCACTCTATTATTTAATATATATATATATATGTAGGTATATATGAACATGGACGTACTTTTTATAAATTTCCGATCTCTCAGTAAGGATATTTGCAGTAAGCATAATAATAAGAACTACACAAAATAAATAAAAAACATTGTTTTTCAAAAGCAATTATTGGTCTATGCATAAAGATTTCTATTGATATTTCTGGGGCTATTCTCTGTGGTCAATGTAAGAATTTACAGCGCTGTTAATTTTGTATCACTTTCTAACAAATTTAAAATCACAAAAGTTAAAGTCAAACAAATTTAACAGCACTACTAATTTTAACATTGATCATACAGAATATCGTCATTAGAAATTTAGTTGAAAAATTTTTTTTAGATAAAAAAAAGGAATGTGAGTGTAAAAATATAACTTTTTAGTACTTCTGGTAATAAATATTGCACTTAAATTTTACCGATTCTCGTTTCAAAATCATCTTGATTTAAGGAAACATTGTAAGTATACTTGGGCTTAATTAAATGAAATTCTCACTAAAAATATTCTTCAAATCACAATGCAGATCAAAAAGGGAATGAAAAATATTCTCTTCATTAAAGTCTCAACAATTAAAATATAATCTAATTCGTAACAACGACGATCAATGAATTTGGATTTTAAAACGATAATTAAGTATCTTTTTTTATAGAGATATTTTGTATAACTCTAATATAGAAAATAATACTTATTAAACTAAGTACTAAATAACAAAACAAACAAAATATTGTTCTTCATATCAAAATAAATACAATAACGATGTACAGTAAGACCCTACTTAACGCGGGAGATACGTTCCAATAAGTTTCTGTGCTAGACGAAATAGCGCTAAACGAGGTCATCTTAATACGATAATTAATAGGCATAAGTGAAACAGAACTAAGAATAAGAAAATTTACGAAATTTAAACAGTTGTTATTTTTTTAAACTTGAAAGGACCACAAAAGTGATTGAAACGTTGTGTAATTTATTTCAGTAAAAAAATATTTTTGACCAGTATAGCAAGTTACTTCATTTCGTAAATATATCTATTACTGTTGGTAGAGTCAATTTATTTAAAAAGAAAATTTGTTGTTTTTTTTTTTTTTTTTAATTTGTAACATTTATTGTTAAATACTTTTTTACCATATTAATTATAGATTTATTTCTTGATAATATCGATTTTTGTTCATAAAGCATTTATGAAAATCAAATAAAAGTTTGAGTAACAAGTTATGTTTATGATGAGGAAGGTTCCTCATTTGACATATTTGGTTTTTGGTGAAAAAGCCATCTAAGGTTTGCCTTTTTCTGTTTCGTTCAGTAAGCTGTTTTGGATAGCAAGATATGGCATCAATGACACTTCGTCTTGCCTTTGAACTTCTATCAACATTTGAATCATTTTGTATAAACTGATCCATAATTTACGTTATAGTGGCTGAACTTTTTTTTTAGAACCCGCGTAATATTGAAACAGCGTTAAGCGAGGTCTTACTGTATTATCGTCCTTAATCATATTTTCAAAAGTTGTTCAATAAACTAAGCGGAGTTTATATTAATTAGAGATTTTACTGGCGGAGAGTGCTTGCCGACAGTAAAATATCTACCTACGTGTAACTTATAAAATTCAAGCGTACTTGCCACTTGTTGGCAAGCGGAGAGAAATGTTGAAGTACCAGCTATTTTAGTGGTGGAAACTATGTTTCGCCAGTCCTTCGACTTTGTGACTTTTAAAAATGTAGTGCCCCGTATTTAGTGAGTGACTAGTGAGGCGCTGTTGTTCACTATGAATTTTTATTTTCTAAGAAAATATGTTTTTTTTTATATAAATAAAACTTGAAAGATGTTTCATACTTCCGCGGCGTCTGTATAGCACCCTGGCGCCTTATTTATTTTAATTAACTAAATATTATAATATTATCAACATCCACAATTCTAATACTCTTGATCAAATCAATAACTAAACATGAACTTTAAACTATAGTGGGATCTGAACTGGCCTTTTAAAAATAAAATATAATATGGCAAATGGGTACTTAAATCCCACTAAAAAATAATCAACACTAAAACTAATTTCAATAATCTTTCATTACTGCTAAATTTAGGAAACATTATAGTAGGAGATTTATAATATTCGGTTCTTAACTAAGTAAGAAAATATATATAAATATATGTTTATGATTTTCCGCTACTTAAAAAAAGTACTAAGACTCCACTATATCATCGGAGAATTAATATATGTAAGGCACTTTTACGAAATGGAAATCACAACCCTTATTAATATGTTCCAAGTTTTATTTAATCTCCTAAGTCTCCATCTTTATCTCCAATCATATAGAGAATATGGAACGCAATTCCAAGTAGAGCTGTTCCCAACAAATCGCCGATGGCCGTCAAATATGGGATTGCCGCATTATCGGGATCACTTCTTTGCAACCACATCACATAAACCATGACGGAACAAATGTACAACAACAGTATAACCTAAAATATCACCATAACAATTTGATAAACCTCGTAATAATTTCGTATGCAATAAGAAATGAACATGATTTTTTAAAATGATTTACATTTGCTATGTAATTGGGTGATTCTATTTAAATGGAGATTTTTTCAATTCAAGTTGTGTTATACCATGGGTGTCGTACTGTTAAAAATCGACAGTTCAATTATAAAAAATTATTACTGTCAAAATATCAATGAAGAAATAAAAAAAAAACTTCGGATTTATGTACGTAAGTTTTTGAGTAAACCATGACTTCCCTCATCAATTTCTATGCCTAAGTTTCCATTACGATTTGGGTTTTCTAACTGCGTTTATCTAATACTATAATTCATGGTCTGGTGAGCAAAAAATCTTGAAAATTCCCAATCATGGAAAAAAAAAACATACCTGAATTAAAGCAGCTGTAAGATAAATCAACATGAAAGTAGGAGTGAGTGAAGTATGCCCAGCCTGTAAATAACTGATAGTGTATGCGAATATAAGGTGCCCAGGAATGACCATCAGTAGAAGGACTCTTGCAGTGCGAGCATGGCCACCTGTGGAAAAATCATGTTACAATTCTCTGGTTATTAAAGGAAATTCTGTTAAACGTACCTTTGTCACAAAATACTTTCAGAGGATTTAAACAAGGGTTGGTATAAGGGGGAAGCTTTCCTAGTTCACATTCCATGTGCAGGGATGTGGACATTCGACTGGCTTGAACTGCTACCAAATTGCCTCCTACACCGTTTATTATCAATTGATATACAGCAATGCCTTTGTAGTTGGATATGGTATAATCTAGGACTAATCCGCCCATGCTAAAAAAGATATATATAATATAGATATAAAAATAATAATTCGTTTTGTTGTCTAATAAATTACGAATAGGTTATTAAATTTTTTTAACCTGCTGATCATTACTCCACAAATAACCGGAAACCAGCCGTCAGTTAAAACAGATTTTGTTTGTGGATGACAAAATGCAATGTATCCCCAAAATGGTACCGAAATGGTAGCTACTATTATTATAGTTGGTGCTAACCATTTATAAATATCTAAAAGTGAAAATAATTTTTTAAATTTATTTACTTAAAAGCGCCAACTGCTTCGGTCACGTAGGCATAGTATAATTCCATATTTTTAATTTATCTATGGCGCTGAATAAAACAATTATTTACGCAAACCTGCGTTCGATCTCACAATTAAATTGTAAATTCTTATCAAAAAGATGAAATAATTTATTTGTTTATTAATACTCACATATAGTACTGTATAAGTTGGATGAAATAAATGATAGCAGAGCAAGAGTTGTTAAGTCACCCAAACTAGCTGCAATAGGTGTTGCAACATTATCGGGATTGATGTTATATCTCTTTGAGACTAATATAACGGCAACCATTATTAGCCCAAGTGTTAAACTAGCGACTGAGGCAGTTACTATGCTCGAAGCGCAAAGTAGAAGAGCATGCTGAGTATCAAATTTTCCTTCAGGTACCCAACCCATTGCAACTGCAGCCAGAGATGCCAAGAACCCAATAGTTAATGCTTGACACTAAAAACAAAAACATTCTAGTTTTGTAAACGTTTCAAATTGGTTTTGAAAATGCGCTTGAATTCAAGTATTACATTAAAGATGTAAGCCTTTAGCTTTACATATTTTGTTTTAATGACGTTTTAACGGGTAATAAAGTAGCCTGTGTTCGCAATTAAAAGCAATGTGGCAGATATTTGGTGTTCAAATCGGAAACCGTCGTATGTGGGACCTACAAAGAAATGGTTGCTCCCGTAATGCCGTTCTCTGCTACTGTATTGTCAAAACAATAGGAAAAATGTATTCTGTAAAATTGTATTGCTCAGTTTTTGGTTACTATGGAAGTTATAGATAATATGATACGCTCGCTTTTAATTGCAATTTAGAAGTAGACATTACCTGTATTAAACACATGTTGGCGCAAACCAAGCTAAACATGCGTTGAAATGAATCAATGTAGCCTAAGTTGGCTTGAGTTGATAGCCTGGAAGCTAGAGTCATCTCTAGGTTGCCCTTCAAACCAAGAAGAGCTGGTACAAGGATATACAGTTCTGGAACTGTTTGGAATACCTCCCAGTGCTACGAAATAAAATTATTTCTAAGTAACATAGAACTTTCTGTTATTTTATCTAGATACAGTTTTAATATATTTACTTGTACGACGTCCAAAAGTAAGCTGGCGCATACCATGCCATAGCCTGCTAACAAAAACGGAATGAACAGCTGGAGGGATATAGCCAAAACACTTTCTTCATCCACTCCCAACATATATTCTCTGACGGAATATGAGACATCGTCGCGATCCAATGGTATTAAGTGATCAAGATCCTAAGTGAATTGAAATTTTAGTAACATAATCAAGTGTTTTATGGTATATGAAATTGAATTCCTATCATCAATTGCATACGAAGTATATGTAAACAGATTCTTTGAGAGATTTATTGTATACTTTATTGTAGTAAACCTAACCTCAGGTTCATATTCATCCATTCTTATGCGTGGTCTTCTGCGTAACCCTTCGTGTGTAGTAGTCAAGGTTTGGTAGTAAGAATACGTACGGTTAGTCAGTCTATCTAAGTGAATATTTTCATCGCTTTCCATAATTATTCTGAAACGAAGAAAGTATTATTAAGTGAATACAACTGTTGGCTTAAAAATTTGTTTTTTGAACAATGTTAAAGAACTCAATTTTTTATTCCAAGGCTGTCTTTTCTGAATTTCACTCTTTATTTATAGATTTAAGAGGTTATTTACAAAATTTAAAAATAGATAATTTACCTTCAACTCACCTGTAGAAAACTTCATAACAGATAAAATTTTTATCATTATAATAAATACATAAACAGATTACTTTGAAATCTTTTATAAAATATTTTTACCAACGCTGCCACGTTAATCTATTGCATACCTAGAGTTTATAGTAACGCCGGGTCTTTGGACATAATTGATTAAAAAAAATAAATTATTTGCTTTGCTTAATAATAAGGATTCGGGGATTTAATAAATAAAATATTAGAAGAATTTTGTTTAATATTGTAAAATTAAGCTACTTATGAAAAAAATTATAAATTATAACCTAACTTTACACAATAATACCAGCTCTCATAGATACAATGAACAAGGAAAAACGTATAAAATATACAAGAGAGGAGAGAGTACGCAAATACTAATATTTTAGAATTAGATTATTTTCTCTGAGCTCACATAAAACGGTCTCTCTCGTTCCTGTTCTATAGGCAATCGAACATACTCAGTGTTTACAGGCTATTTTACAACTTTAGATCTTAGTTTACAACAGTGTTATAAAACAGATAAACAAGCATAGAGGGACCTACGAAGTCCCATTCGAAAGGTATCAGACGGCTCGCCTACCCAAGAAATGAAATGTGGTATTAAATACACAGCGACATCCCATTAGGAAAATCTATTTACTCTATTATAGTAGAGATAGCAGCACCATTTTCTTATATTTGGTTGGGCTCATGTTTACAATACAAAAAAAAACGCTTAACTTAATGCCTTAAAACAGTGTTTTTCAATCTTCTTGAACACGCGACCCCTTTACACGTTAAAAAATTATGGCGACCCCCTAGAACTAGAGCCATAATAAAACTATATCAATGTGTATGTATATTAATCAAAAAACCAAGTGTACTTGGCAAGGAAGTCGCGAGAGCTCTGCAAGTAGTAACTTGGCCGCGGGGGTTTTTCTATTGTAGTGTAGAACCTACAAACAATTACCTTTTTCTCTTAACCGCGACCCCCCAAATAAGGCTTTAAGACCCCCCTGGGGGTCGCGACCCAGAGGTTGAAAAACACTGCCTTAAAAGATCAAAGTTAATGTACTAATAATAATAACTGAAACTTATGGATCAATGATAAAAAACTCGGGTCACAGGGCCGACCCTGCCAACAATATAGTATATTTGTTAATACAGGCAGTGTGATTTTACAATGTGAACCTAAGTTTGTTTGTGGGCAAAATGAAAAAAATTTACCCCTTAATACATCCCTGCCGCGCCGATTTTATTAACATTTCAGAAGCAAATTTATACTTTATTAAAAGATTAAATTTTAATTTTGAAATTCTGAAATTTGTTTCGAATTTTTGGAACCCAAAAACATTTTCAGCCCCTAAAAACCACTCTTACAACTGTCCAATTGGACCCATATGAAATAGGCATCGTGCGGAGATAGATTCCAGCATGTGAACTAAATGTCTTTAAAATCGATTAAGTTTGCTAGAGTTATTGTCTTCACCCTTGGAAATATTATTATTATTATTATTATAAAAAATTGGTGAAAGGTAATTTAATTTCACACACTTTTACACAGGCTGGTAGATTTACTTGGTTATTATTTAGTTTAACTGGCAAGTTAAATTATTAAATTTTGATAGCTGCGTTTTAAACTAAAAAAATGATCATATTAAACAAGTTGTGATCAAGCCAAAAACTTTCAAAAATTGTGAATAATATAGTTATTCTCTTTACTAAAAATTTGTGTAAAATTCTAGACACCAAAGTTTTTTTCCAAATTTTGTAATTAAAAACAGTGTTTATTCTTTTATGCACATTCCTAACAAAGATCACACTTTTCGAAAAATTTTCTATAACGCGATATTTTTTTTGTCATGTTCCAAGTTAAGCCGCCCCTGGGAATTCGCCGCCCTGAGCACTAGCCCCTAATGTTCCTCGTGTAAATTCAACGTTGTCAGCATAGGAATGAACTTTGCAATTAATAATTGATTTTGCCCTACAAAAAGCCATCAAAATTGGTTTACTCATGTAGGTATGAGATATTGGGTAACACGAAAACAATAAACTAGACAGTCAACTTAAGAAACTTCCCCTTTTTTTAAATCATTTAAAAATTAGAATTTGTATACGTAACGTATAGAAAGTCAAATGAAAACTTTGTTGATATATTGTGCCCCTCATTTTCCTATAAACTATATTTGAAGAACCTTTGTTTTTGTATTTTCCGTAATGGATGTGGACAATATTGGCATAAATAAAATGTTTTTTTCAATACATGTATTGCGGTGTTTAAAATTGCTAAATGGTGATCGAGCTTATAAGATAACGTCCCTACATAATTATTTTATTTAAATAAAATAAACACACATCTAAAGTGATTTTTGACAGTATTAATATATATAATATATATAAATATAAGTATTAATATAAATATTTGAAATTTATTTAAAAAAGTTATCTTACCCTTTCTTTTTAACTAGTAAATGACCCATTGCGAAACGGCTTGCTTGCGTAGAAAAAAGACACTTATTGATTACAAAATTTCGAAAAGTTTTATCGAAATGTAAATTATGAAATATTTTATTAAATCACAGTTTTGGTTATTCATTAAATATTTTATTTATTATTTACCAATGACACAAAACTTGACATGTAATGACAACTGATCTTCGATAGAAAAAGCCCGAGTAGCTGTTAAATACGATTTTTATAAGAAAAAGGGTAACTGCCACTGCGAAAACTTACGTCTCGAACTTTTACGAAAACTAAAATTTGGTGCATATTATACAGTGTTGATTATAGTGTAGCAATGAAATGTGGATATTTCATGTGCGAAAAAGAACTACAATATTTAGAAAAATTGTGATGGATACAAACTAATTATTAATTTGAATAAATAACTATAAAATAGTACTTTTGTAAAGTTACTGAATGAATCATCCTCCATGTGTTAGTATTTTCAAAGTGGAATCTATAACTGAAACTTCATGTGTGTGACATATTTTATAGTCCATGAAAAAATAAAGAATTTTCTTATTTTTTTCAATTAAGTCGTTGTCAATAGTTGCTTTGGATTTCTCAGCTTTTTTGTAGTTTTTAATAATATTTTGATAATGAAAACTACTTCAGCGGAACAATTCCGAAAATCGATATTTGTTCAATTAAGGATTATGGATATGATTGGATGGTGTCCAGACTAAACAACCAAAACAAAACAACCAGGACATAACAACCACGACAAAAACAACCTCGGGTCAAGACTGACCACTTCAAAAACGACCACGTCAAAAACAACCACAGGACATAACAACCATGGAACATAACAGCCATGATAAAAAACAGAAACATATGTCCCATTTCCCAGATGATATCACAGCTCTGTTCCGTCATTGCCTCACGACAATATATTTCCAGTATAATGGTGAATTCTATGAACAAACCGATGGAGTGGCGATGGGAAACTCTCTGAGCCCAGTGGTTGCTAATTTCTTTATGGAAAAATTCGAACAAATAGCATTGGACTCATCAAGGTACACTAAGCTAATGAACCCAACGACCAATCAGAGAAGAGCAAACTACGACCGAGTAGAGAACAACAACCAACGGTACATAAAAGAAGAAGGAGCAGCAGTAGTCGACACACTTGCTTGTGAGCAGCCGAGAAGGACACTTCGCCCGCTACCACATCGCCTTTGATAATGTCTACCGCAGTTGTAGACGAAACGTCAGGTAGAAATACCAATGGACCACGGCGTACAAGCCCGGAAACCAAGAAGTTTTAAACTATTCTTGTTTTTATTAAAAGAGCAAGGAATAAATTTAAATTAAACTAGATCATTATTTCAATTTGATCTACTGGTATCAGAAACTGTTAATAGTTTTTTTTTTTTTGTATTTTAAGTTTATTTAGTATTTGCTCAATATAGGTATTTGAAATAATTCCTTGAATTTGAAATGGCAGATGATCTCACGGCTTTTTGGAGCTACTCAAACAGCTAACACGCTGTTGAATAATGAATAATGACCTAAGTTGTCGAGTGTCTATAATAATCACCTATCATGCAGGCAAGGAAAATGAGAATTATTAAGATCAATTGAATTAAAATATCTATAGTATTTATTGTCAAGTTGTGAAAATTTATTGTTTATAAAAATAGTTCTAAAGAAAAAAAAAAGAATACACAATCGAGACAAGGAGATCGAAATCAATGAAGGACACTAAATTTACTTTCAGTATATTAAGAATTCTTTGAGAAATTGAAAGAACGACTGAACATTAGGTACACAGCTATGTATATTGTTCACATATTTGTGCGTAGTGCGTAAAACATTTTTGTCTTTGAAGAAAATTGTTCTTCTGTGTAATAAATATTAAGTTATGTGGACATTGAAGAAGTAATTCGTTGAACCATATTTATCGTCATATTCCCTATATTACAGTGGCTCCCAAACTATGTGTTGCAATGTCCCGAAGCATTGCGTTCCGAACAAAAATTACTTTACAAATTACTTATAACAAAATAATTGCGGTTTAAAAATGGTTTACTTGCTTGACGAGACTTTCGAAGCTATTTTGACGGACATAATAATCCTTATCTAATTAAACGTGTTATTTTTAATAGGCAATCTACAAATCCGAACGTAGTCGGACCGGGCCGCTAGTATATATATATATAAACAAAAAAAAAGTATATATATAATATAATATATACATATTTTATTTATGAATATTTACACGTTTCATAAATCATAATGTTTATGGGATTTACGGGTAAGCACTGAA
Organism: Venustoraphidia nigricollis; assembly: GCA_034508555.1. Classification (NCBI taxonomy): domain Eukaryota; kingdom Metazoa; phylum Arthropoda; class Insecta; order Raphidioptera; family Raphidiidae; genus Venustoraphidia; species Venustoraphidia nigricollis. The sequence continues at coordinate 6,140,911 of JAVRKA010000022.1, read as the reverse complement.
AAACATGAATTTTAGAACGTTTAATTGCTAATTTATTAAAAATAAAATAACCTTTGCATATTCATATAATATATTTTATTTAGCCTTACACACAACAACTCTTATTTGAGAGAAATGCGGGAGGGAAGAACACAATTAAAATCCACGAATGAAATTACAGAAAGTCTAAAAACGAAAGCTTTCCACTCTGTTCACTTTTATACAGTCATCTGAGCAGAAATTTAATGCTTTTTATTTGATAACCCTTTGAGCTCCAATGCACTTTTAATTTCCCAGACGATAATTTGATTTTTGGTACCAATTGATATTCTTAAAGTGGACATTATATGTTGATTATTTTAATTTTAATATTCGATAATAGAATTATTGTAATTAATTTGGGAGAGCTTACTTTATACTATAGTTAAAAATTTAAATACGTATTTTATTAGAAATACATTGTTTACTGGCAGGGATGAAAGGGTTAGGATTTATATTTGTTATTCATTGAAGTATAAAACTTCGACCACAGTCCAATTCGGTCACCTGTTCCAATCATTGTTCAATTATTATTTCAGTAATTATGCTTCAATGAGTTGATCCAATGAGAGTACTTTACAGTTGTGTAAACATTTCACAAGATTCAAAACATACTCGTTCCAACTGCTGGTAAATAATTTAATTTATATCTCAACTGTTATTGTCGCAGTAGGTATATGGTTTATTTTCAATTATAGAGAGAAATGAGATAATAGATGCTAGATTATAATTCTAAATATTTAGTTTAAATACTGAATCACGTTACAAATATTTACAAAAAAATCTATTTTTAGTTTAGTTCAAAGATTAATTTTTTTAAGAAGTTCTTAAGCATTAAATATTGAATGAGAGAAATACCAAAAAATATGCGCCAATGCTTTGAATTCAGCGTGTCTTTTTCTGTAAACATGATTAGTTTAAAAATATACAGTTAACTAAAATTTAGACAAAAAGCGCTTTTTTAAAAAATAAATTCAAAAAACAATTTTATTTTAAATTACGGTACTTAATTAATCAAAATAAAACTTCTGTATCACTTTTAGTTTCGAAGACGTGAATGTTAAAAAAATCGTCATGATATACGCTCCGTCACAACTTTAGTGATATAGGTACTTTTCAGGTTTTAAGACAGCTCTGCTTTTTTATTGTAATCAGTGGTTACGAGACCGTTTGGCTTATGTTAGAATTGGGACCCAGATTATGTATTTTATTGGGATTTTTTAATGTGGAACCTTTTCTGTCTGAGTGTCCGTGGAACTCAAAGAGGTGTTTGGAATATCATCAATAATTGGAAAAAAAATATAATTTTTAAAGTATATATATACAACAGAAAAAAATAAACAAAAAAATTTACTGAGTGCATTTTTAAAATAATAGAACTGTTATAAAACAAAACCAAATTTAGAAAAAACCCCACTTGTTTCTTACAAATTTATTATTAACCAACGTCCCAAATTTTACTCGAGCCCTTTTTATAAGTTCATAGGCTTGTGATTATTGCCAACTTGCGGTTTCCAGGAGACCACCGATGTTGCTTAAGTTATCACCGGAAACATGATAACTATCTGAGTAGGTATCTAGTAATCTTGTCGTTCCCAGGAGTCTAAATACTAAGCAAGATGATACTGTACCAACATGCTGCGACCGCTTCCACTTCTGTCAGATTATTTTATTAAAATACCCAATTGAATTCATTTCTATACGAGATGCAACAGACTACACAAATATCGTTCATCAACATACGTTAAAAATATAAAGATGCACCGAGTACAAGTTAGTTCACTAAAAAGATAAATGCGAAAAAAGCACCAAGTTTGATAGCAAGAACAAGTGGGTTTTGCCGAAAAAAACAAGTGAAATTTAAAAAGGTACCAAGTACACTTGCCAACTGAAAACTTAGCAATTTCTTAGATCTCATTTTTTTCTTAACAAACACACTCAATCTTTGTAACGAACTTGGACTTTTTTCACATTTATGTTTTTTGTGTGATTTCAATAGTAGGTATTATTTCCCACTTGTCCGTTTTTTTTATACAGTATGATGAATTGATCGAAAATGATAGGTTGAGGATTTGAAATGGTCAACAGATTTTAGCATAAGCAACTTTGTGTTGTCGCCGCAGTCTTCAAAGGAAGAACTTTTTGATCTTATGTATTATAATATTCGATTCAAAGCAAAGCTGTCAGCTGTGCTGCGTTAGCGTTAGCTCATTCAGCATTTTAACTGGAAGACCGTTGAACGGTTTCTTAAAAATGAAAACCAAAGCTTTGTATGAAACTTTTAATTGATTCCGGAAATACCCACTTCATAAGCGTTCTATGTCGCTATGCAGAGGTGTAATCAGTTTATTTTTAAGTTTTCATTATTTGTTGCTACCGCATAAAATTCTGTAAATGTCCCTTAACGTAGCTTAATACTTAAAACGTAGATGCTCACTGAAAATACTTTACATAAAGTTGGCGGAGTGTTCGTATCGGTATCGGCATTGGATGTCTTATGTCCTCTTCTGCGAATTTTAAGGAACCTCTATGTTACCGTAAAAACCAGAAACTAATATTCACTAATTAAAATCCGAAACAACTGAACATTATACAAAACCGTTTAAATAAAAGTTTAGATGAAAACATGCTATTAGGTGATAATTTTTATTCTGCTTCTTTAAAAACTACGATGGCTTCTTTAAAAACTACGATGTACCTTTCAGAAGGTTCGATTATTTCTGAAATAAATAGATAAAGTAATCAACGTTATATTGCTATTATAGTTCTTTTTGGAAGCAAAAGTGAAATTTTTGGGTGGCATGTGGCAATGATATCTAACATTAATTAAAATGGCAATGGTAATCTAACAAGTAGATTATTATGAAACATTTTGTATACATTTTGTGTAGTTGTCGGCTTTTGCACATTAATTATTATACGCATAATTAGATCGAATCTTCTCACTCTATTCAATCCACGTAGATGAATATTCAATTTCTGTTTTACAAACACAAAAACTCTTTAAGCTGTTGTTTCATGCAGCTCATTTTCATATTTATTATACTTTCTTTTTTGTGGCGAATTTCTGCCTTTTGAACGATATTAAAACTTATCTACCATTAACAAATTAAAATATAAATTCTTGGAAATAAAACAACAGCAAGCGAAGCGATATTTTTCGAGAGACTCATATACAATCGTTCAATTTAGACAATTTCGTATATGACATACGGGGATTCGGTCGATCAGTAAGCATCCAATGTTCAATGTACAGAAATTGAATATAATAGTTTAATTTATTTTCAAACAAGCTAACAGTACCTACCTATAAATAAAACTCGTTGAAATTGTTCAATATATTATGGTGACGTGCAAGTTTTAATAGTAGGTTTTCTATAGTCTACTAATGCAGGTGTTTTGTTAAAAATGATTACACCTGTTCCATTTTCCTTAAATTCCCGTTTCCCTCATTTCAAGTTTATGCCAGTTTGCTAATGCTGAATGCTCGTTCAAGAAATTTCAGTAAAAGAACATTTGTAATATTTCAGGAGAAGTTTTCAAGAGCTAATGTGCACTTTGCGATATCGATTGCATTATACAGGTTTCTCAAATATGAATTTACAATTTCTTAGTGAAAATTTTTAAGGTTGTGTAATGTCTTTGAGTATATATGTAAATAAATTTGTAGAAACTTTTGATCTGTTAAATACTCGTTTTATTGTTTCTTCAATCATTCTCATTTTGTGTTGCATTTTTTGGACAAGTTATACATGCATAAAAATTCCATTTGAATCAAAGGCCGATGCAAGTGACTTTTTGCATCATTATATTTTTGGACATGCATTTTTTTAAGTAGATTAGACAGGAAGTGAGGTATAAGATAACAATTTAGTATTTGCTCTTTTTAATAATCAACGTTTCGGCAACGATTTGTGTTTAACATTATAGTTTAAACTAGCTCATAATCTCTTAGCATATTTGATTTTATTTTAACATTTAATCTATATTACTGTACATTTTTGTAGATCCTGAGGAAGGCACAAATCGTTGCCGAAACGTTGATCATTAAAGAGAGCAAATACTAAATTGTTATCTTATGCCTCACTTCCTGTCTAATCTACTTACATTATAAAAGAGGTGATACTATAATTGAAATTATGCATTTTTTTCTTGATATATTTTTCTTGTAATCTTGTGTAATCCTCGTATTCCTAAGTTATTTTCAGCGTTATACTTGGGACAATCTGTATAATTGTCTATAAAATAGATACGGTCCAGTGCACACATGCTATTTTTTGTATTACGGTTGTGCGATTAAGTTTCTATGCTATTGCCAAAACACGCGATCGAACTGGAAATTTTATGTAATCGAATGACCGTCAAATCGCGGTGCAGTCGTGATACAGTTACTAAATCGCGAGTTTTTGCAACAAAAAGTAGTATGTGTGCGCTGGCACTAAATAGTTAAATTAAAAGAATTGATAGATTAGAACAATTAAATTTGATTTACTTGCGTATAATATATTTCCAGACCTTACATTACTTTTTGTTATTGTGCCATTTCTCGTCCATTCTTCGTAATTGATACGTTTTGTCTGTCAATTTAATTTGGACACGAAATATGCCGGACCGCACACGATATATATATATATATATATATATATATGTAGTTGCGTAAGAGTTAAATAGTGAAACAGACGTGCCCGTTTTGAGAAGGGTAGTGTGTTGAAATCTGGATATGACAGACTCGGTTCCTGCAATCTATATAGTGTACATAATATATACAGGGTGTTTCAGTACGAAATCAACACATTTATAAGGTATCCCGTACACAAGCTTTTATTGCAGTGTACTAAAAAACGATGAAATAATTTTTAATAATTTAAGATCATAATTGTAAAAGAGTGGGTTGTACTCTCACGCTTTTATAATTATGAACTTAAATTATTAAAAATTAATTTTATCTCAATATTGTTCACGTCCATTATAATTAATAGGTTTTTTTTTTATTTTTTCACGGGAAATTGGACGATTCAATTCTAATATAGTTAAACTAAATTAAAAAATTTGCGACGTTTCGTTAAATCTTTTTAACTTCTTCGGGCAAAACTGAAATGATTAAAAATACAAATTAGTTAAAAAGATTTAACGAAACGTCGCAAATTTTTTAATTTAGTTTAATTATATTAAAATTGAATTGTCCAATTTCCCGTGAAAAAATAAAAAAAAAACTTATTAATTTTATCCTTTTTAGTGCACTGCAATAAAAGCTTGTCTTTATAAAAGCTTTTTATCTAATATTTTATTATTATTAAGGTTTTAGGAAAACAATAGCATTTAGTAACGAATTAGAAAATATTGACCAAGTTTAAGGGACAATAATGGAAGTTTCTTAGACGTTTACCCTGCAGATAGTTAATTCTGTTTTAAATAATTTTTATAACTCTTTACTGTTAAGCCGTTAAGGGCGATATTTTTGAATACTTGTAAGCTTCAATTTTAATTAAAATTTTATTGTCACGTATTAATGTTATTTTTCGGCGTATGTCGCTTTTTAAGTCGAGCAATTTTCTGAAATACATTAATAATAATTTTCATAGCTACCAAATAAACAAAACTCGCTTATGTTGAGTTGAAATATACGAAATGGTGTTGATTTGAATCAATTTATTCAAACCCTATTTTTTTGGCAAGTCGAATTAATTTTTTAAATTTAGATAAACAAGAAAATCTGGTTTCATCTTAATCTTGAAACTTTTGCTTCATAACTTCTTTCGTTTAAACCCCTGTATGAGCGTGGCGGCGTGCATCAGTGGATAGTGACCGGTGTGGTGGCCTGTGCGAGGCATGACTTATGTGTATGCCTTCTAAGTAATTAGCTTAGGTTAGATACGGTGCAATTATTATATTATGAACACATTTATTTACCTACTTCCACATTTCACTGTATCTATAACTCATGGAAGCAGTGGTAGGATTAATAATTTGGCGATCTACAAACGAAACTTGATTTTGAGACTCTACTATAAAAATTTGATGTTTTCAGGGTAGTCTTTCTGTCACAGCCCGTAGCCTTAAAATCTTTATTGATTGCACCTATAGAAACTTAAATTTCAGTTTATAATTAGAGCGATTCGGATTCTAGGAGTCGATTAACCAATTTTTTTTCACTTTGAAGATATTTGTAGGAAATAAAATGGTGAAGCCAATAAATAAAAAGTATTCAGTTATTATAAATAAAGTATATTCAATTCAGCAATACAATCAATGTGAACTCCATCGTGTATTAGCACTGAATACTACTGCATCCGCTTGCAATCTTTACAATATCAATGTACGCAGCTTACATAACAATAACCATTACACAATTCATTGAACAATACTGAAAAACATTCGTTTAAATATATTGGGTCAAAAATTCGTTTACATATTAAAAATTCTTTTTTACTTTTTTGAGAGTTTTTGCAAGTTATTTTTAAAAAAATATTTACAGAAAAATATGGATCCATCTGACGAATCTATTTTTTTGTTTATAGATAAAAAACCACAAGTTTCTTGCTGATCTAACAAATGGACTTCAGGAATTAAAGGCAAGTTAATTTCGTTAATAATTTAACATGACATTTTATCATTTTGACGCAGCCTGTAAGAAATATTAATTGCATTAATTTCCTATTAAATCTGGTAATTGAAAAAGGTGTGTTGGCGAGCGGACGATTGATCGAACTTCATTATTTTTTTAATATTGTTTTTACTAGGGATTCTCCTCTACGCGTATTGCTTTTGTTTACACTGAAAAACAGAACATAATAAATGTATACGGTACTTTGAATATACGTAACATTCTAAACAGATATTTTTTGTAAAACCACATTCATGTAGCACTAGCTGCTACCCGCGGCTCCGTACGCGTTAGAAATGAAACACGATAAGACTCCACCGTATCACTATCTTACCATGCAGAGTTACGCTTCATTCGGTAGCAACAAAAGTAGTGGAGCCTTCGACTCCACCGTATTTCAGTTTAGCCTCGCGGGATTGCGCCCTTCTCGACAGAACGTAAAAAGCATAAAAAATATAACAGCTAAATTTCAAGTCCATAGAAACTGTAGTTTAAAAATTAAAATGTGTTAATTATTGACACCCATGTACCTCTCCCCTTTCCACTTCTTGGAAGACGTTTTTAGGAAAACCCATTTTTAATGGATGGTCTATGTAATATAAGGGACATCCCTACCATCTTTCAAGTCTGTAGAAATTACAGCTCAAAACGGGACTCTATATTTATAACGCCCCCGAAACCCCCCTCGTGAGGTTTATTTCTGCAAAACTCGTTCTTCTCAACAAAACAAAGATGCCTGTCAAATTTCAAGCCTGTAGGTTTAAATAGTTTCGAAGATATCGTGATAGTTAATAATTGGACTTTCATCCCCTATTTCACCGTATTCAATAACAAACATGATGGGCTGAACGAGTTGTGGTTGTTTGATTTTTTTAACATTTCCAATTTGGATCAAATTGGTTTAAAACAATACGACTTACTAGTAAATATAAATTTAAAAGGATAAGGTAGCAAGGGACATATTTCGTTACTAGAATTTATACTTTCGGATGTGCAGTTATAACACAATAATTTAGATGGCTTTGGAATTCGTTGTACGAATAAAGGTATTCAGTGAAGAAGGAAATAGGGTTGTTGCCACTCGCCAACAATGTTCCTATATATAGTACATAAGCTTCATTCCTCTTTTTTTATTGTATACTATAGAAATACGTATTAGTGTTTTGTTTTCAAAACTAGAAAGTATAGTAATTTATATATGTGCGGGCACAAACTTTCAAAAGAGGTTATTGATTTAAACGAAATTTGGTCCACATATTAAAATCCACCACCTCACAAAATCTGTTTAAAATGGGGCAAGGGTAGTTTTTAGGATCATTTAGTAACGATTATAATGTGGTGTTAAAATTTTAATAAAATCCGAACTTACAAATTTTATGAATACGCTAGTTTGCAGTTATTTGGTGCAGATGTTGGATTCACAAAAGTAGGTACTGTATTTAAGTAAAAAAATATTATTTTAAGGGATGTATTTAGGAGTTAAATTTTTTATTTTGTCTGACAACAAATTTAAGTTAAATGATAAAATCACACTGTTTGTATTAACAATTACACTATATTGTTGGCACCGCAACTCGAGTTTTTTTTTTAATTTTTGAAAATCTAATATCATGAAAGAAGTGAATTGATAAGGTCCAAACTGCATGTTGCTAAATCGCTAAAAATCTTTTTATAAAAGATATTAAACCACCTTCAAAAAGTCCCCAAAAATTAAATTGTGTGTTGGCACCAATTTAATAAAAGTATATAAACACTTTTAGTAACTCAACTGACGCCGACCTCCAAAGATTTTTTGAATGACGAATCCATTTTTTTTATAAACATTTTTATATATTGAAAAAACTGGAAACTATCTGAGCTTTTGAGCGTCTCTAATTTATAAACTTTTTCTTTAAGTCTTTTTATCTTATTTTATATTTTGTTCATTATTTGTAAAAAAAATATATACTGCAATTTGTTAGTAGTGCAGTGTACAGTTTCAATGGTACGGTATTTTTATATAATAATTTATGTACCCCTAATTCCACTATATTGAGATAATTTCTTGATAATTTTTTTATCGGTCCTCGTAATCGTATCGTTTAGCTCGAGTACAACAGTTACCTTATCTGATCAGTTCTGCAGTTAGCTCTGAAGACAAATTTATTTTATGTACCAACAGATGCTGCTTCCTAAAGATACGACATTAAAAACGACAATTTTGTTTTTAAAGCTTTTAGTTTATCTTAATTTGAGGAATTGTTTTTCAAAAATACTTTTTTCCATGTGAAATGCGTTTTCTTTATATATATATACATATATATATAAACATTTTTAAAAATGGTGCCAAAGTGTTTAGGACGTTATGAAACGTCGAGAAATTTTGGTCCGACCCCTAGGTCCCGCCATCCGACCGACGCCAATAGTGTATGTTGCCATATGGCAAATACACTAAAAAGATACGTATACCACTTTAAAAGTATCTTCGGTATTTTCATCACCATCTATTTTCAAACTTTTACTACCTACTTTTAACACAAAGTGTCTCTTTCTACGCTGCTCAGGCAATGAAAAAAATACATTTAGCAACGTTTTAATGAAGGTTCTTTCTGATTGGTCTATGACTGCCCTGAAGTGAAGATGAAGGGAAAGTTGAAAATATATGAGTCGTATAGTCCTGACAGATTGAAAATACATAAGTTCTATTGTACTTTTAAGAAATGTCGTAGATGCTTTCAAAAAGCATTTTAGATACATTCAAAAGTATCTTAGATACATTTTCGTTTCCAGGTACCGATACTTTCGTAAAAAAATATGTGTAAGATAAAAATATCTAAGATTAAAGATACTTCTCAGCTTTGACTTGAAATATACGATTAGTTGGTAAATTGTGGTTCACCTTATATTTTGAGGGAATAAATAGGATAATGTTAAATTCAATGTGAAATGATTAGCTATTAATCCTGTAATGGAGGAACAATGGGTATTAATAATATACTGCATACTGTTGGTCAGTTCAGACAAAAGTTTTTGCAAAACACATTTAGCATTGAAGTTTAATGTGTAAAATGTGCATTGCTTAATGCCTTTAGATGGTCATAAAACCACATAAAATAGAGAAATGTAAATAAAGCAGAGCACATTCCATTATATCCATATGTTACAGATCGAATATAAAAATAAAAGTTTCAAAAACTAAAGCCCGACTACGAAAAAATAGAAAATAAGTTTCGAATATAAAAGGTTTTAGATAAAACTATGTTAGCTTTGAGTTACCCAACGACTTTATTTAGATTTTTTTTTGTTTTGGAATCCACCCGCTAATCGATTTCATTTGATGATCTACAACGACCTCACGATGTTAATATTTATTTTTTTTTTCACGTGGCTTAAATGACACAGCCGTACATTGACGCCTTTTACTTCCAGTGCTGTTTCAGTGTTCGTGTCATGATAATTTATATCATTGCGAACGATATGTTTGCATTTTTCACTGACATATTTTATTGAAAATGTGAAATGAAATGAATAACAAAGTCACTGAAGACATTGTACGGATTATGTGTGAATAATCACTGATATAAATCGGATACTGAACGGAAACGGCACTGATGTATGTAAACTGACCTTAATGGTGCGATTGTACATGAATTTTTGATATTCTGTAAAACTATAAAGTTATAAAGCCATGTTTCCACCGATGTAAAACTTCGGTTAAAGTTTCGAAGCTCTACACATTTCCATCACTGTTTAGTTAAGTTCGTGAAATCTGCTAAGTATTTCTATTTTAATACACATTTTACGTCGATAGAAACGTGGCTTATTTAAGTTAAGATAAACACGTTACTTTCTGCAAATAATTAATTAATTATTTATGCTGTTTTATAAACAGCTAAAGATTTTCAAGTATTGACTGTAACATATGGGTACTTAGTATACAAAACGATGTCATAATATTATCTTAATAGAGTGAACGTTGCAACAAAATGTTTATCCAGTTGGCAACCGATATATTATCTATTATGCACCTAGGATTGCTGCATTGTTATTGCTTGCTTATTGTCAGCTAACTTCGCGTCGTTTCTTTGCATATATGGAATATCGTTACATTGTTGAGATACAGTAGTATTACTATTAATAAGTTATTTTATTTATACTTTTATTACCTACTACTGAGGTATTTTGTTAACCGTTAGTACAAAAAAGTAAAGGACTATGTTTAGAAGTATAAAATTCAAGAGCAGGATGTGGCTTCTATAGTATAAAAAATACTGTATGGTTTTATCGAGTGCAAAAAGGTTCTGGAGGTGATAAAAGGCTTAAAAATAAGAACAGTTTCTATAAATGTTGCATAATTATTCCTAAAAAATATTCAGTGTTGAATTGCCAAATACGTGCTTCGTTATTTCGAGACCTGAAAAAAAAATAAAAAAAAAAAAATATATATATCTATATATATATATATATATATATATATATATATATATATATATATATGGTATTAAAAGCTCTATAGCAATCGATAACTCCTAAGAATGTTGAGAACTGTGTCAGCCGAAAGCTGAAAGGTATAAAATTGCAGACGAAAACTATAGTACCTATATAAATAAAAAAAATTCAAGGAAACTTTTTATAAAGCTACGTAATATAAAAGAGGATTAATTAAGAAGCTTGAGAAAAAACCACAAATTTTGAATTGAAAGAAACCCAGGCTGATTCACTAATTACTTTTTTTTAATTTCACGAGCTGCTGGATGAAATTGCATTAATATACGCGATGTTTCAAAAAGTTTGTTTGTAATTCATTTCATCAAGAAGTTTGTTTTGGTTTGGAATGTAAGCGCATTATATGTCATATGATCGGTAAAAGAAACTGTCGTGTTTTTAGGAATGTTTTGTGTACCTGGTCGGTAGTAGTTTTGAATTGCACAGAAAAATAGACTACTGAATCATCCATGCGTCTTCTGAAGGGTTGAGAAGCTATTTTTAAATGCAATTTAAATTTTGCACGCACAAGCAGGAGATAGAAATTAAGGTTCAGATTTACATGCAAATATCTAAGTAAAAAAAGAATGGATAATTTTATTTCCTAATAATAAGGCATTCGCAAATAATTTCTTTCTATGATTATTCGTTTCGTGTCGATGGTAATTGGTACGCTGTTGTAGGATAATATTTTATGCCACAAATTTTATAAAGAAATTTAATTACATATTTTTTTAATTCACCATTTTATATTGTCGGCAAAAATGAAAAGAAAATTGTTTTAAATATTACTATAAACATCTTTAAATACGCTCCTTGTGATCATCAAATACCAAAAGGCTCGAAGTCACAGAGAAAAATATATCGTCCTCATTTTCTAACAAATCGGTCGACCACATGCAGTCTTAAATAAGAATTGAATTTGAAACATGAAGATATAATTTATTTTCTCCTCTCAAATAAAAAAAGATATTCAGCACAAACACGTTATAACTTCTTTACAAGCTTTATGCTTAAAGCTGCGTTTAAAAGTAGTTTAGTGAAAAAGACCCATAAAAGAGGAAAATTATCTACACGATGGACCTTTATTTTTACGTTTTATACAAAGCCTCAAAAGTTTTCATTGATATCACTGGCGCAAAAATTTTCATAGGCTCATTTTGTTGAAACTAAACCTGGTTTCAGTATCAGAAAGAAGAGTAACTTATTCACCTTTACTTATAAGATTGGTTTAACGTAGTATTATATTTTGAGTAGTGAATTTTGAGCACGTAGCCTATAAAAATTGTTATAGTAAATAAAATAAGGTTCCGTTAAAAGTAGAGTTCTTATCGAGAATATTTCTCGAAAGGTATTTGGATTTGAGGTAAGGTAAATTATGTTTTACTTTAATGCTTTGGAACATGCATCTGTAGCAGATAAAGAAGCTTTTACTGTGAACCGTAACTATAAAAACTATTTTTACTATTTGAAATCTTCACAAGATGTGCATACGTGTTATACAGAACATTTCTTTATTTTGTCTTCAAGAGATCAACATTGCATTGGAGAATGTATTCTAGTTATATTTTTGATTGTATTATCGGTTTATACAAAGAAATGAACCGTTCCAATTTGGATTAAATTTTTTTTGTTGTTGTTTATTTCCTTAAAATAAATCGGATACAAGATAACTACTAAAAAAATCCACTCGAGCGCATCCGATTTTACTGATTTGGACCTTTTAGCTCTAGAGCCCTGCATTTTTCTTAAATTTTGAATAGAAGTACAGATGACAGCATTATAACACTGGTTAACTGACCTATAACTTTGTCTAACTACAGATTCTAGAACCAAAGCTAACAGTAACTATATTTAAGTGAAACAGGGATGCATTCTGTTTGATTTTAGTACCAGTGCGGTGCAGAACAGAAAGTGGAGATCTGGGGGGACAACATTTTAAAGTGCGTAAGTTCTAGAACGTGCTTAAATGTCTTGTGGTATGCAATGGCTTTCCTCTTTCTTTACCCACTTTGCCTTTCCCGAAGGACCGACTCAAAAGCAAGTTCATTCTATCCTTTGTACGAGTGGTATTTAAACTTTTTGGATTGCGTAAGCACCCTACATATCTCTTTTTTGTAAAATCATATGGACGTACTACCGTTTTTTTTTAATTTACAAAAAATCTTGGTGAAAAAATGATTGTCAGGAATTTCTTAATGATATTATTTTTTTAACGAATTCGGATGTACGTGCATCACTGGTTTTAATAATCGAGAATTTTAATTTGACGTTTCAAGAAACTAAATAACTATTATTATTATTATAATTCAAGAAAAACAAAATGGAGTCTTCTAAGTTCGTACTTTACTGGTAGTAGGTATACTCTATAGGCCACAAATATTAATTTATAAGTGAATTACATGTCAAGCAACAGATGTGTAAATCACTTGGAAGTTAACATTTTATAATTTGTATACTCCTTAGTAGTGTATATCGTTATAATCGTAATTTTCTATCTGCAGCTATATTTGTAATAAAAATGGTTGGTAAAAGGTGAATGGTCGAGAACTAGTACCTTAACCCTACATAATCTTCTGATTTTGCGTGCGCTTAATGCCTTATAGTATTTTTTAAACAGATTGAATACCACTGATTTTCACTATGTCTATCGTGTAATGTCATTCTTTGAACTTAGAAACAAGTAGGTATTAGTTTTCTCTTGTGTTTCCAACTTTAAAACTTTTAACTGATAAAAAAGTTTGTGATGAGAAAGTGACTTCTTGATTGTCCGTTGTTCTGGCTAAGTCAAAACGCATGCAGTATTAAAATAATTGTTTTGTTGTTTTTGTATCCTGCAAATATTTCTCACCAACATTATAAAAAAAGTAAATTAAAAATGTCAAAAATAATACGGCACCTAAAATCCGCCATTTTGATTTTTTCTTGACATCATCTATCCTAGGACACTTGGGTTGCCGAGACACATCCAATGATACCTTAATTTTAGAAATACGTCCAGCCGTTTGGCGTCGGGTAAAAAATACTACAGTGTTACAATATTTTAATTCAATTGTGGTGGAAGCAAAGGTACGTTTTTTAAATTTATAATTGTCTTGATAATTGAAACTTCGTAAAAAAAATTGAATTGTTATTAAAATCTAATTGTCATGTCCAATATTTTGTTTTAATACCTTTACTTCCACCATTTACTTATTTAAACTAATATAGGATTTTTACGTCTAAATCATTTATTTTGTTTACTCAAAGAATATAATATTCTAATAATTATCGATTGTTGTGTCCATATTGAATATTAAGTTTGAATATAACTGACTAGTTGAAATTAAATTTAAAAATTTTGTTTTTTTCTAATCAGCGACGATTTGTCTTTATTTTAAGAGAATAATATTTTAAGAAAATAATTTCATATTATTATTTATGGCGACTTTTCTGTTACATTGTAAGAAATAATATAACAGTTTTGTAGTTATTAAAAATCAAAAACAAAAATATAAACTGATAATTACTTGAATGTATTATAATGTCCTTCCTTTTTCAAATTTGTTCTGAAATAAACAAATAAATCGTTAGTTTTTTTCATTAGTACCGAAATAATTTTATTTAGATAATTTTGGGTATTCAATATTTAAAAAAAATTGCTCTCTCTAAAAATAAAATAAAAATAAAACATGAAAAAACATGATGCCATTTGATCGAATACACACATAGAAAATTGCATTGCTGACTGGATTTTCAACGTTAGCATTATATATAAAAAAAATGTGTTGTTTTTCACCATACGCGAACCGTAACATGTGCATTATGCGCATATATAGAAAAATATATATTTGTTTAGGGTAAATGTACCAGTTCTCGGACAAAAGCCTATTGTCGGTCACTTTTGTATTTAGTTTTTGGAATAGATTGTTGCATTACGTAATAAGTTTGACCAAACACCTTTTTTTAGCTCAAATCAATATTTGGATTTTTTTCTCACCGTCCGATA
Source organism: Venustoraphidia nigricollis (assembly GCA_034508555.1). Lineage (NCBI taxonomy): Eukaryota > Metazoa > Arthropoda > Insecta > Raphidioptera > Raphidiidae > Venustoraphidia > Venustoraphidia nigricollis. The sequence continues at coordinate 6,125,837 of JAVRKA010000022.1, read as the reverse complement.
AAGCGGATGGAAGGAAAAATACATGTTTGTGTAAACGGTCCCCAATTGCATTGAAGTAGAAAGTATTTCTTTCACTTATTTTTTTTAACAATCTTTGTAAAATTGTGTGTATGGGTGTGTGGACGTTCTGGGAGGAGGTGGCTGTAATATTAAAAAATAAATATATATGTATAGTGATTTTTTACCTTTATGAGTGTCTAAGGTATATTTTTCGTATGATATCATAACTGCTATTTTTATAATTAATTTTATGCTTTGAAATTGTAAGTAGTTTTTCACCTGAAAAGTTGTACACAGTATTATTATTTATACGTATAAAATAAAATGTCAAAATAGATGTTTACCGTGGTTATAAAATACATTCAAGATTGTAACATTAACTCGTTATAATTCCCTATTTGTGATAAGACTTGTCAACTTAATTTCTGAAATATAACTTTTAGAGTCATATAAAATTAAAAAAATCATGCAGCTAGTTTAAATCTCTCGTTTTGTTTTTTTTTATAAAAGATTCGTTTATGCAATAGTATACATAGGTGTATATTATACGATATTCCGTATAAAGTTATATAATATGTATACTGTAGCTAGGTGTTTTTTGAAACAAGAGAATAACGTTGGACGCATGCGCGCGATAAGCGTATAGCGAGCGTGATTCGATGCGACCGTTACGCCGTTATCTCATTCCTGTTATAACGGACAGTTCAACGGCGTCTAGTCGGTGGCGGGATTTCATGCGTCGCGTGCGTCGTTTTGTTCAGCTATTTGTTCACGCTGAATCATAGATAGGCTACTGTGAAGCGCCGGATCTCTCCCGATTTATTTATCTTACCGAAAAATATGCAATGAAGTTTTTATAAAAAACATTTTCAAGAAATGTGCTTTATTTATTTTTTTTCGAAGTGAATGTAATGCACTGTTTAGTGGTTTTTGCAAGTAAGATTGTTTTTCAACTTTATTTGGATGGCTCCTTTATTGTTTATATAATTTATGTACAAAATTGATTATTTTAAATGGCTTTAAAAATGTTAATTACATTATGAACTAAATTGAAGATCAAAGTAAAGTTGTCTCGTAAACATTGTAGAAATAAAATAGAAATTAGCAAGACATTAAATACCACACTTTTGTTATTAGAAAATTAAAAATAGAATTGTTACGAGGAATAATTTGTAATATTAAATTATTTTATATTTTCTAAATTATTTTTTTATTTAAAGCTGCAAACACACAAATCGATGATATTTTTATTTAAAACATGTTAAAAATGAAAGTACTGATTATAAAAATTATTGCATACTTAATTATTACATATAAAAATAATATTATTATGCTCAATAATTTAGAATCAGTATCACAACAATAATAATTATAATTTATTTTAAAACTTATTTATGCGAATTGTCAACATTAAATTACGTTCTTAGAAACTAAAAAAGAACTTTCGGTTAAATTAAGCAAAATATCTCCTCGTTTTCACATTTTCGAAGTTGATTTATGCTATGTTTCTGGTACGACTTTCAGTGTATATTTACTATCAAAATATTTTTATCACTAAAACCACGGTAAAATTCTCAATTTTAGTGTTGAGCCAGATGCATATTTGGTATTCTAAAGTAGTAGTTAAATAGTTATTTTAATATTTTTTTGTGTTTAATGTTCACATCTTTAAAGTTAAAAAAATGCTTTGCAAATTATTAATTGTAACAGAACCCTCAACGTGTATATTTAACAGGCGTTAATTGTGTTTACATGAATACGAAGCTTAATCTGTATAATATGTTATCGTGAACCGGAATAGACCCCAAAGGTTAAGCTGTGTAAATTTTATTTTACTTGTTAGCCGACGTGTTTTGCTAAATTGCTTACAAATCGAACCCTCAATTATCGATCTGTCAGTTGATTGCCTCGAATCCTACGTCTCTTTAATTTTATATATTTGCGGTCAAAGAGCAAAATGGCTCATTTCAATTTTTTTTAGATATAATAGATTCGGCCATTCCTTGATGTACATTAATATTATACATTTTAAATTTCAATGTAATGCGTTTTAAATTATTTGCATCTATGAAATTTTTTGATAATGAGCTTTAAATTATTTGCATCTATGAAATTTTTTGATAATGAGCGTTTCGTACAATAGACAAAGAACTTCTATTTTATGTTTTGCCTACCGAAACAATTGTTATAAATTAAAATTCTTACGTGTAACAAATGGTTTGTTTCATTTAATTTTAAAATGTATTGTTTTGGATTTAATAATATTTTTATTTTTTATTGTTAACCAAAGAAATATAGCAGTAGCAATACCTATTTCACGTTATTTATGAAAAAAATATTTAATCAAAATAAGTCTTGTGTTAACGTGAATTTTAAATACGATTTACGCTTCATTTCAAAACGGTTTATTAACACTAGTTCGGTGCATGGGCCACTAATGCGGGGTTGCAGAAAGCATTGCCAGAAAATGTTGTTTGACAACGACCTTAGATTGTGGTTCTATGAATATAGTTTTTATACATGCAGAAGTAGCTAATGCTATTGTGCAACTCCCTGTCATGTAGAATATTAGATTGTACTCACACAAAAACAAATGACTGATCTACATAGAAAAAGATCTCATTTTAAGCTAAATTTTTATCAAAATGCGTAGAAAAATGCTGTTGCGAATTGGAAATGTACAAAAAATTATGTGAAATAGATTTATACACAGTTTACAAAAAATATCGTTTCAATCGATCAATTTTTTTTCGAGCAAGATCGATTTAAAATTTTACAATGCTTTTCTTACGTGTTGTCACATCCAAGGTCACTTTCAAATCAGTTTTTTTACCAATGATTTCTGAAATCCAGCACAAGTAATCTATTTTTTATTGTTCACTGAATGAATATTGCAATTTTTATTTTACGTAACTTTACAATAGGTATAAAAATGAGTTTTGTCTTTAAATTAATAAAAAAAAAATAAACTTCTAAAATGATAATATGTTAACCTTCCAGTCGTGCATTGATTATTTATTATTATTATTTTCCGCTCAATGGATGTTGCTAATATGAAATATAAAAATATGGATTTAATTTTCATTTATCATTCACATAATTAATTTAAAAAAATATTATCGAATTATCTTTACCGTCCGGCACTCGATATATGTATATATAAACAACAAATTAATTAACCTGTAAGTGCAGAGAGTGATGTTTTTTTTTCTTGATCTTTTTTCAGTAATTCACTAATTAAGAATCAATTTAAAAATCATATAATTTTGTATCCTATGAACTAATGGTTAAATTAAGTACTAATGGCACGTATATTACAATGAGTATAATAAATAGTAAATAAAGAGTTTTTTGAAGAATAGTATATTTAAATATTGGGTAAGAGTTAATGCAGGCATTTATAAAATTTTCGACAACTAATTACGTCTTATAAATTTTTAAAAGGCACTATAAATAGGATAATTTGTTGTATCTATTATGTATCACGTAATAGTTAATACACCTATTTCTAGAATTAGTTTCTACAATGTAATTCTATATTAATACATGTATACATTGTGAAGGAAATGAGCTTTATTTTAGGGAATATCCTAATTCCACATCTAAACTCATAATATAATCGGATTCTAATAAATCTGGTTCTCTGAATTATATCTAATGTAACGTTGCCAATACACCGTTGTGTTTACGAATTTGTTAATCGTTGATTAGGTAAATTTAATTGGCAAACTTAACCATAAGGTGTCAGTGTTCCTTATGAACGGGTTTTAAATTTAACAAGATTCATTATCCTAAATCCGGACATAGTGTAAGGATATTAAATGATTAGAAATAGGCGACTCTTGAAAGTTGTAATAATGGTGAAGGTGGCACAATATATTATTAAAATCTTTCTAAATATAATGACAAATTGTGACCACGACTATATAGATTTTACAGTAAGTCTCCACTTAACGCGAGAGATACGTTCCAATAAGTTCCTGCGCTATACGAAATAGCGCTAAACGAGGTCATCTTAATACGCAGATAATAGGCATAAGTTTTATTTATTTATTTTTTGTTCATAAAACATTTAAACATTTATGAAAATCAAATAAAAGTTCGAGTAAGAAGTTACGTTTGTGATGAGGAAGGCTCCTCATTTGATATACAATATTTTGTTTTCTGTGAAGAAGTCATCTAATGTCGTTTACCTTTTTCTGTTTCATTCAGTAAGCTATTGTCGATAGCAAGATATTGCATCAATAACACTGCGTCCTACCTTTGAACTTCTATCAACATTTGAATCATTTTGTATATAAAGATATATTTATAATGATATGTAAATCAGCTATTTTATAGAAGGTACTTGCAAAAAATGTGGTATGTATCTCGAACATTCGTTCGTTTTCCTATAATGTCACAAGTTGTATATTACATAATAAGTACATTCACGTTCTAGATATAAAGCTACTATTAAATGCTGTTTTATTTAACTTAAAGTAATATATAGTTTTATGTACATAGTAAATGTGGTTCGGTAATAAATGAGAATAAGTCATCATTATAGAATGGCGAAGAAATGAAACAATGTAAAGCATACCCTTCCCACGCATAAAAACTGTGCTGCTTATATTGTGTTATAAGTTATAAGTCTATTAGTCACTGTCAACTATATTCGTATCTTACATTTTAATAATCAATTCTAAATATTATTTTATCGTTATTGATTCTTTGTTTTTATTTACTTTAGCGTTAACAACTTTTCTGAATTTGATCTAAAATTTAACGATATATGTTATAAATTTCATTTCTGAATATACATTCTGTACAAATTTTTGTGTAAAATTTCAGTTCTCTGAACGGGTTGCAAGAACAAAGTAAATATTTTGATACGTCAGGTTTTCATACTGTGTTTTGTGCTTGATGTTTGCAAGTGAATTTTGTTATTTGTTATTAAAAGAAAACAAATATTTACATGATATTAAAATTTTCAGAAAATTAACAGGCTGTAATTCATTATTATATTTATATACTCGTATATATATATATATATATATATATATATATATATATATATATATATATATATATATATAAATATCTTTACTTTCAGCTACGTTTGTTCTTCTCAAAATATTAAATGTTTAAAAGTATTAGATTATTTCCGATTGTTACACAATAGCAGGCTCAGTTGTATCGAAAACAAGAGCTAAAAATCGAAAGGGAAATTTTCTGGGAATTTTGTGTACATTTTTTTCAAGTATTCTTTGAGGACGTTGGCAGTTTTAGGAACTACTATTCTTCTAGGGAATTTAATTTTTTTTTTTTGAAAAAACAAAATTGTTGAGAATTTTTCTATTTGAACTACATTTTCATAACCTAAGAGAAACTGCAAAAATATTTATGCGGACCCAATGTTTATGTAGATTTTGCCCTTTATAATTTTTTCTTCTAATCTTCAGTGACCGATGTACACTCGACCTAATGGAATAGAGAACGAATAATCATGATGGATTTGAAGTGATATTTCGTCGTTATCGTCGGCCGTCGCATAGAATTTTATTTTTCTGTACGTAGCATTTTCTTACACACCAACAGAATAGGGATGAAAACCATTGGCTTACACTAGTGAACATTCCTTCATTATAATATATTGTTGTAGTTGGTTTTCGGTTCACTGAGTGTGGAGCATAGAGTATGGTAGAGACCAAAAATTTTTACTCTTGTACATGCCTTCGCTATATATCGTTAGTGACGAAAAATTACTGATTATTTATGATAGTAACCATTTTGAACGGATAATTGATAGGCTATCTATAAAACAAAATGGCAGCTTTCGGTTTTTCTTTCTCAAAACGAAAAATAAAATAATAGAGCAGTTTTCAACAATAGAATCGAAAGAGTTAATTAAATAATGACTTTATTTTTATGTAAATATTTGAAATAAAATTAAAGTGAAAATCTTTACCGGAAATTACAAACAAACATGCGAAATACTTTTTGCGCAGCCTTGTATAATAATAATAAATATTCGCGGTTGTTTAACGGTTAATTGATCGGTAATTTATTTTTTTACATCAGTAAACGCTGTAGTTGTTTTTCGGTTCACTATGTCAGGAGGATAAACTATGCCATATCTCTCATTTTCTCTACAAGCACGATTGAGGTTGAGGTACTCTTTTGATAGAGAGGCCACACCCTCGGTTTATATTTTTCTTTTGGAGGAAGTTACTTTTTATGCCGCTAGGGCACGTGATCATGCTCGCATGTGCGTAGCGCCTAATAAGCTAATCTCCTCCAGTCCTTTTATTATTTTATTTCAATAAATTCTTTGTATGCAAATGGAAAATTAGTTTTCAATCACGTGAAAGGAGTATAAGTTCTAACGCGCGTAACATTTTTTAATTTTCGGATAGTCTATAATGTATTGAGGGTTATGTATTACCTAAGGGAAGCGTTACACAATATTTTGAATTGTTCTGTCAGCATGTTAGTTGTTATTGTCAAAACTGTTTGGATTTGAAAGGAATATAATATGTGCAGCGCTCGTTTCATATTTTCTGTCATACTGAATTGTGCACAAGTGAAAGAAATATTACTGAACATTTATTATTATTTGAACGATCGCAAAGACTTGTCCACATTTATAAATTTTGTTGTGTTGAATGTACCTCGAATTTATTCGCATATGTAACGTAAGCATTCAAAATAACGGTCAGTAGTATAGTAACTTTAGTAACTCTCACTGAATGAGAGCAATAATAAATTAAATTATTATTCATAATTAATGCATATTTTTGTATAAGAATCAAAAAATCTGGAGATTATTTTTCATAAGTTGGACTTAATTTTGTTCAAGTTTCCAGACTAAAATTGGAGATGTTTCTGAAATCTTCCGTTTTCGCCTGATACTGTTTTGTACTAAAATTGCGCAAAAAAGGTCTTTTTCAGATTCCGTCTAAAAATATAGGATGCTACTTAAAATAAAACTGTGTATATACTGAGAGGCGGTGAAGCATTTCTAAACGTAAGTCAAGTTGTGTCTAATGGAATAATCCAATTTCTAGCTCAAAAGGCAAAACAACCAGATGCGTGGAAATTTTTTGTGAAGACACCCGGTATTTGGAAACGAAAACGCTGTTCTTTTGTTTACAGGCACAACTTTTTGTGTACATCCTTATTTCTTATTTATTTGCGAAAATGTTAGAAAAATGGGATTCATTAACAATGCTGTATATATTCTTTATTGACATAGCTTAATTAGATGTTTACATTTTACCGGCTGATATAAAATTATCATTCGGAGCTTAATTTTATAACAACAAACCGCTGAATTAATTTTTACTGACATTTATGCTTACTGGCAGGTATGCAAAGTATTAAAATCAGGAAAGATCACGGGATATGATTTACTTCGTACACAATAGCGACTGTTTTAAGAATACGAAAAAATAACTAGCCGTATATTTAATTTGTGTTACTTGAACGGAATAGCATCACTCCCACATCAAAACCAGGGGCGCTCTCAAGTTCCTTGATGAAAATGATAAATTAAGTGGGGACCGACGTTTGTTTCGCGCTTTCAAAAATCTGGGGTGTGGCGAGCACATATTCTTAGTTACGTCTCGGCCCGTTCGTTTTATAGCGCAGTCCCTTCATATCTTAATTTTATGTAGCCTAAAATCTTCCCAAATATTTTCTCTACTTATTCGTAAAAACCTTGAAAATCAGACGATAAATAATTGAAACAGGCGTAAGTTTAGTCTGAAATTGATTCATATAAAAAAAAACAACCCAAAAATCGTTTTTAAAATTTGAATATAACCCTGGAGTCGTAAACAATTCCACCCATTTAAAATATAAAAAAAATTGGGAGGAAATTTTTCGAAACGCATTGTATTTTTGCGCATTCTTACATCAATGTTGTTTTGTTTTGATTTCTGAGTGCAACGCTTTGGAAATTTACAAATTGTATTAAAACAATAGGATTTGGATTAAACAGAACACGGATTAAACTAAATCTGATCATCCTTGTTTAGTTTCTGAGGCAGAACAGTATAAAGGAATGCATTCTATATATACCATGTCGCATAAAGGAATACCAGAATTACATAATGGATACAAGAGTGAACCATGCTCGACTCGCGTCTTTTTCCTTCAGAGTAGATGCATGTTTTAAAATAGGTAAGCACAGATCGAGGAGATGAAAGATGAAGGCCGTCCCTTTTTCCCAGTTGCAGACGCTGCGCCTTCTAGTTTTTACCATTTGGGCTATAAAATTGTGTCAAGCTTCTGTCACACATTCCTTTGTATAAAATGTATTTCGACCGTACCAAATAAAATCGAAATTCGCAACGAATACAGAGTTTTGACGCTTAGAGAATTTTTTTTTGCTATTTATAACGTGATATCAACGTAATCCTTATTTCTCAATTCATGCATTTTTTATGCATAGGAACATTTTTTGGTGCAAAATTTAAAAATTGTCGAACAATGGGATCGGTTGGATTTTTTTTATAAAAAGTTTTTAGTTAAAAACTATGTCATTGAAAAATATTTTTAACTAATTTGATAACACAGGCTAGACAAATTAGAATAAACATTTGATTATTGTAGAAAAAGCGTGGGATGCTTATTACTATTTTTATACTAACTTTACTGTTACGAATAGGCTACCAATAAAATATTTATACCAGTTGATATCAAGCACCCCACGCTTTTTTCAATAAAAAAATATTTTTTACTTTTTAGTTCGGTTTGCTATTAAAGCGTGTTTTTTTTTTGTTTTTTAAACTATTATTTATTATTTTTGTGATAAACGTTAGCTATTGTTCGTGAACTGGGTGATTAGTTATACTGTTTGGGTGCTGACATCTTTATTGTGAGTGAATGAACCGCAGTAAGACGGAACGTAATGTGCAGGGTAGAACACAAACTGAATAAGCACGCATATGTGTGCATTCAAGTATGTATCAAATTATTCGCTTATAATTCTAGAAGCTGTGTCTGGAAACGTGAAAGCTAAAAAATGAATCGAATTACGGAATCTCATCTTTTTGAAAGTAATTGTGCTCATGACGTTGGCTGACAATTAAATTTATAAAAGATTGCATCTTTGCTATAACTTGATAATCAAAAGTGCATTTCAACGGGGAAATCTCGATTTCAAAAGCTTTATGTTGACAAGTTCAGTTTAGTTTTTTCAAAGTTATAAAGAGAATATTTCTAGCATCGTAACCAGAAATTGGGATTGAAAGTTTAGATTAATTAACAGATTTCAATTAAGACTTCTAAAGAATAATACATATGTATGTTATAGTAAGAGAGACCTTACGGATTTTTGTTTAATTATAATTAATTTTATAAAAGTAATTAATGAGAGCTTGAACCGTGATGTAAACAAAACACAGTTAATTTTTTATTTCGCTTTCTAGACTTTCTAGACTTCATTAGAGTCTGAATAATAACCATATGAATTAATTATTTAAAATTGTTTTTCTGATTAAATATTTAGAAATTGCTTTTTTGTTTTGAATTTAAAACGTTGAATTTTGCATTGAGTGTCTTACCAAGATGACCACAAATCTGGAAAACCTAATTGAAAAATATGAAAATAATTAAGTGCTGGCTAAGTCAGATTACTAGGTTTTTCGTCACCGTGTCTGATTTTGGTCAATAAAAATGGAAATGCAACACATTGTGGAAATAGCTGTGTAACTGGAAATTGTCACCAAATGTGTTCCTCGCGTTTTCAATAACTTAATACATAACACATATTGACTAATTGGTTTGACTGGAAACTATTTCAAATTGAATTTAATTATTAATGTCGGGACAGGCAGATGCCTATGAAACATCCACTTAATAGAAACAATTAATAACTGCGTTTATGTGTTAATTATATAATAGGTTCGATTTAATTACAATTTCGGGACCAGAATAGTGTTTCTATTTTGTTATATTTATTGATTGAATAAATATATTCCAATTAGTGGTGAACTGTAAACAATTCGTCATGTTTCAAATTTTATTGAAGCGATAGAGTGTTGGGTCACTTAACCATTCATTTTTTTGATTTTTTGTATATTAAAACTCACCCACATATGTAATTCGAATAAATAACAACATGTCAATTCAAATTGCATTAAAATTATTTAAAGCTAATTTTCGAAAGAATTACAGGAATAAAAATTAAACTTTGACTTCAAAAATGATAAAAGCAGGTCGGTGGCTCAATTGTTTTAAAACAATCTCTATGATTACACATATTACAGTGCGAGTGCGTAATTAGTTGCAGGTTGTATTGTTGTGTTATTGCTTATTATTATTTATGTTTTCTAATTGGCTTCATAACGTTTAATTAACATAGAGGGTGTCATTATCCAGCTTTGCTGTCTGCCTCGCGTTATACACAAACAGTTATGCGTATACGCATTATTATATGGGTAACCAGTGGCGTCTTCTTTCAGTCACTATTTGTTGTGGCCTAGAAAACCTGTACCAGCAAAGTAACGTAATTAGCTCGAGAAAGACTGAGATAATGTTTTAGACCAGCTGTGCCTGCGATTTTGCGTGAACTTGTTATTGTTTAAAATGAAAAATCGGAATAAGGTATATTCAATTAGAGACCTTTTGTCTAACTTTCGTTAAATACATTTGACCTATATTAGGTTCCGATTCGCTCTGCGAAACAACTCAGGCACGTTTCTGAATCTCCCAGCGAAATGACTCCGAGATGATTCCAAATCACCTTGCAAAACGGCTCAGAAACGGTTTTGAAACGACCGATCGCTTCACGGAATCCAATATCTACATCTCTGGTCATCATTATATTTTCAAAACCGTTTGAGATATCACGATGGAACAAACACTAAGTTGGTTCCCAAGCTATAACCTGTGTAAATTTCATGTCATTGGTTCTAGTGATTTTTGGGTTAAATTCGTTCGTACAGAGACATTCTTTTTTAACAATTATCTGATGTGGTTTAATAATAGAGAATTCAAACGGAAAAAGTAATTAAAATTTGAAAAATCACTCACAGACATTCGTATTTTATTTATCTGTATCGATTTTGTATTCAAACGTTGATAGTAAAATATATTGTCATTCTGCCTTGTATCCGATTTCTCTTAAGGTAAATAACTTCAAACAAGATGAATACTTTTGTTAAGGGACGCCACTGTGTGTAGTATATAATATACCAAGGCGTTAAAAGCATCCTCTTTTTTGACAAATTAATAAAAGCTTTCTTTATAAAACGTTGCTTTGAATATTTTTTTTACGGCCAACAAATGGCTTCAGAATGTAATCCACGTGTCAACAGCTAATTCCTAAAAATATCGAGATAGAAAGTACACCAAAATTACCTCATGTACGCAAGCTAAAAATTTGTAAAATGTTCGGTAGGTGTTTAATCTGTTTAAGCATTTGTATTTTAAATAGCATGTACGGTGTATCCAATATTTGTGCAATTATGTAAATAAAAACTGCAAATTTCAAAATATTTAAGAGATAAACAACGCCATAGAAACAGACAAATCTTTTTGAAATTCGAAATACTCAACGAGTACGCACTCATTTCTCTATTTGATTTCATTTAGCAGCCAGGAACGTAAAATATAATTTTTTTTTCGGAAGACCCAGAATCTCTGAATGTTACCAGCTCAAAAATCGATTCATATATTTTATCTGACTAAAAAAAGAGGTTGTACAATTCGGCGTGTATGTTCCGTCAGTTGTGAACCGATTTGAAAAATGTCGACGCCATTTTGTTCAAAATGTTATCAGATTGGTACCATATAGTTTTTCTTAAAATCAGTTCTTCGTTTTTAAATGATTTCAAAAAAACATATTTTTTATATGATTGCTACTTCATATCTCTAGCATTTGTGAACCGATTTTGATAATTCTTTTCTTATTTAATAGGAGATACCTTCGACGTGTTTCCACATAAATTTTTCTTACATCGGTTCACTAGTTTTTATATATATCCTACGATATCTCCGCTAGTTGCGAACCGTTTGCAATCTTTAAACAATCATTGCATTACCACGGTAACTGTCTCTATATTGACACTTTATAATTTATAAACAGAGTAATACGAAATATTATGAAAAATGTGCGAAATATCCACTAAAAAGTAAAAAATAAAAAACTTAAAAAAATACAGTACAACCTTGATATAATGAAACTGAAGGGAATTAGAAAATATTCGTTATAATGAAGTTTGTTATATAGAGGTTAGGTTGGTCTAAGATTCGTTTTAACAAGGTAAGAAAACCCATTTTCCTCTGAAAACTTATCTTTAAACTTGAAAATTGTGGCCAACTTTCTTGCGAGAATTTCGAACTGTTTAGCGATGTCTAATTTGTCGGATTCTCGTCTACATACTAAATGCTTTTTCGTTTCTCTGCGACAGTTAAGGAACACTTTTTTCCTATCTCAGCCGCTGCAACTTTAAATTTACTAACAGCAATGACCAACAGTAGTGTTGACATTACTTTACATCAAACAACATTGATAAATTTAACGTGGCTGAACCTGGCGAGACATGAATTGTTGTTGTTATTGTGGAATTGTGTGTGATTGATTGGTAGGATACGTTATGTAAAGGTTATAAGTTGACAAAAATTGTTAAATAGAGATAATTCATACTTTCTATTTATACTCTGCAATGAAAATTCGTTATAAAGAAGTTTTTGACAAGAATTATTCGTAATGTAGAAGTATATTTTGCATTAACTCTTACGGGAAGTTCTAGGGGATTTCGAAAAATTTGTTAAATCGAGGAAATCGTTATATTGAGGTTCGTTATATTAAGATTACACTTTATTAATCTCCTTCAAAAAAGTCACTAAAATGGAAAATAATGAAACTTTGAGGTAGGTAATTTAATAAAAGTAGATAAGTAAAAAGGTTCCGACCTCAAAATTGCATTCTTTTTTTTTAGTAACTTTTTTAAAGGATGTTACTATTTTTAAAATTTTTTTTTAATTAACATTTTGTATATGTATGTAGTATTATTTCAAATTCTTGTTATACCGGTTTTTCAGATTTCGGGCTCATTAATTATACATAAGCATTTTGTGTTTATGTTTGTATGTTATATTGGTGGGATAATTGCCAAAAATTATTACCGCAATCAAAGCTATGCTGCCAGTGTAACAATACATGTATTACATATTGGTTCAATTAACTGTGTACAAGGGAGGTTAGTGTACTTGATTCCAACATACGTGATGTGCACATAATGATGAATAAAAGATAATAGAAATTTATAGGTTTGGAAAAAAATCCTTGACATTACTTAGTTTCGCGAGAGACCTAGACTATCCCGGTGAGAAATTACGGAGATGATACCTAACCGACTGCAATGACCGAACTGTATTATTCTATAGTCAGTGATCTGGAATCCAAGTTTGTAAGTGCGAAGAGCTATACAGTTCGGCCGTCGCGTATGAATGCCGCTCGGCTCACTACGTAAGTGAAACTTACACACAATCGACATCTAAATGTTACAAATTGACGTTGGCAATTCAAAAAAATTTAAATAATTAATTATTCTGTTTTATTTTAATGGGAAACCGCCACAATTTTACCTATGTCTAAAGAATCTATAGTTGAAATAATTCAGGAAACACTGCATTTAAAAACAACACCTTAATGATATTTTCAAAAATGTCAAAATCCCGTGTAAAAACCACAGTGTGCAAGCTCGGAAAAAAAAATGATCAAACAATTGCCGTTTTTAAAAATCAGCTGATTTTTTTAAAATATCGCAAAAAATTTACCTCTTTTCCTACATCGTGCTAGAAAGACATTGTTGATTCCATTAAGCATGATGCATCCACAGTGACGTGTAAAAAAAGAGTACTTACTAGTAACAGAGATTAATAGGTTTATGGAAAAGAAAAAAAGGGACCGTGACAGGAAAATGAAGATAGAGATTCGAAGGATAAAACAAACTTAATTTTTTAAATATAGCCTAATTTTATGAAAATAAAATATACAGATCTTACTCGTCTTCTGTTTGGTAAAAGAGGTCCATTTAATTTTAGTTACCATTGTAAATGAAATTTATTCACCAACGTACATTTTGAAAGCCGACCATCAGTTACAGTTATTTGGATTCAGTTACCGAACTGATCAATAGTTCAGAACCAATTCAGTAGTTACCAACAAGCACACCTACTATTTAAAATGAAATAAATAAATATTATTTGACTCGTCATTCACGATAATCGAGTAGGAAGGTGCATCAAAATACCAGACCAACGTATCTGGCGTTTCTGATGAAAAAATTTAATTAAAAATTTTATAAAACCCCGACGCAAAACTACTATATATCTCTGAAAAGTATGACATCTTTTATTACTATTTATTAATTATTCTTCATGGACCTGTTGAGGACTAGTTTCTGAAAGTTTTTTTTGTTGCAGCATTCTCTAGCGCATTCATGAAGAATAAATTATATTAAATTATTTCATAATTTTTAAACAACTGTTTAAGTAGTAGTCTTGTTTTTTTTTCAAATTAAATTTTGTTTTTACAGTTTTTTTGAACCAAACTCTATAGCTAAGAACCATCTCGCGAGCTTAGTCTTGCAAACAAAACAAACCCTATCAAAATCGAACCACTCTTGAACAAGCTACGTTGTCACAGACAAACATCCCCACAGGTACACATATAAATACCGCAGAATACCCGCGTTTTGTGTCGGGGGTTAAAAAGAGATCGTTGTTGTACGCCCCTGTCGCGGTCGAAAATTGCAACGGGCTACTTTTACAGTGAAATAGTAGTTTATGTTTTTAGAACGTGAAGAAAATGAACGCAGAGATTTTCAACACGAGTCATAGTAATAAGTTCGAGGAACATACTGCATTTTTTGTACGTACCTTGTATAAAATAGCTGATTTTCACATCACCATAAGTATATTTTTAATATTTTTGATAGCTGCATGTATAGTTATTGCAATCTATTTAGTTTACGAAAACTCCGTTATCTCTGTAGATAGTTCACTTTTGAAAATTTCTGTTGAATTGGTAAGATAGCATTTATTTATTTTAGTTCACAGCACTAGTGTTAAATTAGTTATTTTACTACTGCTGTTGTAACCGAATGTTGTGATCCATAGTATTTAATCAGTGCTGTTCTATGAATTGTGTAATGGTTTATGTTATGTAAACTACGCATATTGATATTACAAAGACTGGAGGTAGATGCAGCAGCATATGTCGAGACAGGCTGGAGTTCACATTGATTGTATTACTGAATTGAAAATACTTCATTTAATAATTGAATACTCGTTTATTTATTGGTTTCATTATTTTATATCCTATACTATATAGGCAAGATATCAGCTATTTATAAAGGAATATGCAAAAAATAGTTTATGTAATCCACGAGTTAAAAACTTATTAATGCGTTCTATTTAAAGATTTTTTTTGGGAAGTGCTTGTTTTGTATTGAAAAGCTAAAGTCATTTTAAACAGATTCGCCTTACCGACACCCAGAGCAGCGAATTGTGTCGGATCAATATTCATTAAATTCATTTCGCCTTGCTCTATCAACTGTCACGCTCTAAGGATGGCTTTCATTAAACTACGTAGAGTTACTATATTTAAGTCTGAGTGGTTGTTGATTTAATAGGCTTAAGAAGGTTCTACTATTGACCACTTAAATAACTATAAATAATAATACGCTCATACTCACTTGTTCAGCGTTTGCAATCTAGATTCTAAATATACATTAATCATGTAGGAATTTATATTAGTTTATACACAAATCAATAAATTGGTTCATCACTATTAACTGTAGCGTTTCATTCCCAAGGGACTGGACTCTAAAGCAGGCGTCGGCAACCTTTTTTAACTTCGGATCAAAATCAACCAACATATATGAAGACGGTTCGGGTCAATCGGTATTTTCATTTTAAACCAGTCAATGAATATTAAAATCAAAACACAAAAACAGAATGTTAATCGTATTATTCATATTTTCTCAAAGTGTTTGTTTCATGTTTATTTTTTATAATTTATTTTTGTATATTTTATAATTTTACTTTATTTTGCGGATCTCAAGAAATGGGCTACTGGTGACTCGCGGGTTATGGGTTGCCGATGCGTATTCTAACACCTAAGTTGTTTGTGAAAAAATTGTTTTGGAAATTGGTCAAAATTCGAAAATTTCCAGATTGAAAAAAAAAAGAAATAACTACCCAAAGAATATGTAAAGCAGCTGTTCTGTATTGATATCACTTTGGTATTATTCAAATGTTTTTTGATATTGTTTATAATAATATAAATTAAGTTGCAAGAAATTACGTGTATTAATTCCTTTTCTGTGTCCGCAATAATCGCAGTATATGGCAAGTTGTAACCTTCGGGCAAATGCCCTTACCTTTTAGCTATTCAATTAGTGAAATAGTGATCGTTAAGAAAGTACATGTCGATATTATTGACCTCTTTAAAGAGAACTCAGAAGGGGCATGCGTCGAGTCTAGTTTTATGCCCTTCTCCTTCTGATTAAATATTTAGTTTGTTTCAGTCCTGTACTTTAAATTCTTTGCATTCTGTTTTTCGACGATAATTTCTTTTTTATGTTTTACCTTAAATGGAAAAAGCCCGCAGGCGAACACTGCCTTGTGCTGTTGCTAAAATTGATCAAGTCAATTCAATATCCCCTTCGAATTCTACAAAAAAAAGAAACTTTTCTGTAACTTTTATTGTTCACAGATAATGACTTCGGAATTTAGATATGTTTCGTTCTTTGTTCTTAGAGATGTACGACAAATAATTGAGATTCTTGTTTGGAATATTTTTAATAAATGTCTCGTAGCAGTCTTCTAAAATCACGGCGCCTCGAATTCTGTTTAAGGTGATTAATCCCTCAGATCGTAAAATATGCTCTCGGAAAATTTCGAACTGTGGTCGCAATATTAATTTTATTAGATACTGTTTTTATTAGCTGTGACTAAGCATTAAGCTTCACAAAATTTGGCTCGCTGCTTAAAAATGTCAAAAAACATATATTTTTGCTCTAAAAATTGAATCAGAATTTTTGTTTACTGTATTTAAGACACAAATACATATGTAATATTTTTATTTCTATATTTCTTTGTTTGGTATATTTTCTGTGACATCGTGGCTTATTAACGGGTATTCGATTTTGATGCGGTTTGTTTTGTTTCAAGGAGTACGATTGCGAGAGGGTTAAAAAAAAACGGTATAAAGCGCAAAATAAGTAAAACATTTATTATGTATAAAACGGTGTAGACAAGAACGCAAATAATATTTATAGATAAAATCTTTGCCGTGTATATTGGCATTATAATTACTGACTACAATATCCAAACTATATATAGAAATAAATCATTCCCGTTACGTCCACCATATTCGACACTTATCTCCCACCACATATTTAAAATTATTACTGCGATTCTGTATGGCCAATATGAGTGCTGTTCATTATTAGTCACTTTCTAACAAATTTAACATTATATACGTTAAAGTGGGACAGAAATTTAACAGCGCTGTTAATTTTGACATTGACAATACAGAATGGGACCGTATATTATGTATATGATATATCTATAAAATGAAATAAAAATTTACAAAACACCCAACCCTAATCGGTTGTTTAAAAAGTATGAAATTTTTTTTAGTTTTTTTCTTTCATATAGAAGTAACTATATTCATGGCCGACTTGAGCTTATGAACATCAGTAAAGTATCTTGTATTGTTGCATGAGTAAATCAGTAGTGAATTATTTGATACTTTTTAAAAAACCGGTTGGAATCAAAGTTTTGTAAATTTAAATAATGTATGTACGTTTGAATGGATTTAACTTAAAAGCTATTTGACGAATTTGAAGTCAGTCGACTTCTGACTTCGCACGACGCGGTGTACAAATGCTCCTAGCCGGAAACTTTTTTGATTTCTACGCTTGCCGAGACAAATATTTAGGAGGATCTCATTATGCTAATATAACAGGGGGCTGTTATTCTCGAGCAATGCCGGGTACATTCTATATTTAACAAAAAAGACGCAAGAGCATAATGTGTCTATCTTTAATAGGTAGTACTACAAATCCGGGCTGTTGCTAGTATGAAATATATTTTGTCAGATTTTGTATGCTGACTTTTTTGTGGCTAGTCAAATTATTTTTTATGATGCATATGCTGAGACATGTCCAAGGATAAAAGGACTCTATGTAGGTGCATGGGTTCTCATTTACATATATACATATATATGGTTCGTGAGGTTTGTGAGAATATTCAGTACGTCGAGCACGTATTTTCAGTAAGCACTGGCTATACTCTAAGCCACCCCCCATTCTGATCGACTAATTTAATTCCCTCCTGGCACACATTTTTCAAAATTTATATAAACGAACACAATATTGAAATAAAGGTATTTGTAGATTTAGAGGCTTTTACCGCTGTTTGGTAACTACGTGACTCCCTAAAGTTAAGTGCTAATTTTCAGCTAAATTGAATTTGACATTTTTTTTTCATAATATAATGTTTTCAAAATCTTTTATTTGAAACTAACTGCCTGACATGGCTTCGACCTTGTAGATATTTAAAAACTCGGAACCTCACGCATTTCGTCTGTACGCTCAAAATTATATCTAATTAATATACCACTCACTTGCATCGCTCGTTCGTTTGAATCTATAATCAGCTGTCCGTCATATAATATTATTATTGGATATATTGTAAATCACATAGAATCTGACATAAATTTAATTTCAACTCTACTTGGAGCTAATCCGACTTGCACCAGGACTAAGCTGTGCCAAACATTTACTTTATTGACTTGACCTTCCTCAAAACATAAGATATCGAATGGTAAAAACCGCATTCAAATTTGTTTATAATAGTTCTCGAAATTAGCGGGTACAGACAAACAGACTTCTTTGCATAGATACAGAAATAAAAAAAAAAACTTGTCTATGACTAACATGAAAATACAAAAGAACTTTCTAAGAACATTGATTTGTTGAAAATGTTAAATTAGAATATTTGCGTACATCTTGTTCTTAAATATACACTGCAGTTCTACGAAGTAACAGGCTTTACAATTCTCTCGATAATTAATACAAATTTATACACCCAATTAATGATTTTATTAAATTTGTATGGAATTAATCGAATTTCCATGGCAACGACAATATAGTCACCAATGCTCTCGTTCTTTGCAAATACGTAAAATATGTGAATTTTATTTTTACTATTAGTGAACGTACAGAACCCGTTCAAATCATACTTTTAACCGACTTAAAAAAAGAAGCTATCATTTTGTCATTTTGATAAAATGTTAGCAGTAAATTTCAATTTTGAAACGATTGTGAGAATTTTTTTATATTTTGGAATCCAAAAACTCGTAACAAAATGTCATCGCTCGTCGTAATCTAAACCATTATTAAATATTAATAAATTATTAAATATTCAACTTTGAAGAAGTTGTCTATGAAGTAATAAAATCAAACATATAATTTATAAAAAATCCATTTAAATATCGTATTTAGAAAAAATTCTTTCCGATGTGTTAAAAGTACATAAATTTTATAAGATTATATACAGGGTCATAATCGAATATTATGTTGAAGGAGCTTACAAAGTAGCTTACAAAGTTCGTTAATTAATTACTTCGATGTATTTTACATTTAAAGGACATTAGCAACAGCTTAGTTAATCGAACGAAAAAAAAACTTATATGTTTGTTGAACATATGCGCGCTACGTAGGGCATATGAATTTAATCTGAAATGCATAATTGTTATTTGTCCAGAAATCGAATTGCTGATTATATGTACAGAATCTGTAAATGAAGCGGATTTGACGGTTTGCAATAGTATATTACACTGGAAGGGCAGAAAGTTGAAATTTCTGCACTGCGCGAAATAATTCTCGAGGCGAAGCCTAAGGCATCTGTCAGGAATTTTAATCTTTTACCCGTGTGGTGTATATATTTCTCTTTATAGTTTATACCCGGTTGAAAGTACTTAATTTTGAGGTTATACGCAATAACTAATACTAATGGCTGGCGACAGTCTCAGTTATCACTCAGTGTGCATTAGAAAACTCTTTCGTCCCGCTGTTATAGATGGCGTGCGAGTAATTCCAGCAGATCATAAATGTTAGGCTGACTGCTCTAAAATCGAAGCCGAAAGTATGTATAAAGAAAATGTTTTTTTATTAATAGAAACAGGTCGCAGTCGGTCCGCCATTTTCTTTTTCGTCTGCTAGCTGGGAGCACGATACAGATCAAACGGCTGAGCGGATCGCAATCAAATTTTGGTGAGATGTTTAACATGTTAATATGAAGTGTAATAATTTTTTGAGGAAGATCTTTAATTTTGAAAGAATTATAAAAACGCGATCAGAATTTTGAATGTCACAAAATTCAGCTAGGTAGTTTGTCTTGAGTTTTGTGTGCTATATTTATGGTTATATTATTAAAGTTCTCAAAAAACTTCCTTCATTCGGAGAAAACAAATTTAAACATTTATTAAAGCAAACTTTGTTTTATTGACTAGTAAAAAGTTTTGTTAGTTTTTTGTGTGGGTAAAATAAATATTAATATAAATACATTGTATTTCAAAAAATAATTTGTTTTCTCCTTTTTTTAATTTAAATAAATATAATACATAATTCTTGAAGTTTAATATAATAGATTCTTGAAAAGGATATTAAATTATATGAAATAATTTTTTGAGATAAATTTATTTCACATAATGAGTACATTTAAATAAACATAACTGTACCATAACTTCAGCTGACATTTTATTTTTGCCTAATTTTCAAGTATTTTGTCAAATACCTAGACCGGGAAACGCGCATTTTCTACCAATTACGCTCAAAAACGACTGAACTGATTTTGCTAAAACACTATCATTTGATAACTTTAAGTGTAGAAAAAATCAACTTTTACGTGAGCTGACAAAAGCTATATTTATTATTTAAATATATTAACTCACTAATCTATAGTTTAAAAATCTATATCTCAGAATTTTACAAAACGAATATGTAATACTAATTCTTGTTTCCGCTCCTCTATCATCAAAGTCGGCACGTTATCCTATATTAGAAATATAGTAAATCATGTAGTGACGACGAAATTTCGCGAAACGACGCGACGGAACGAAGTTGTTGCCGCGATACATGACTACATTTCTTAGGATGACGAATCTACCTTATTCTGGGCTTAAAACCATTTACATTCTACGGCACTGCTTGCGGACTGAAGGACATAGAAATAACTTTACGCCAGAAGATTTCAGACAAGAAAAAGGTGTAGAGAGAGATTGATGATTGAAATTTTCTATTCAAAGTCCCTTTAATCTAATGTAATTAATAGTGAGGTTACGGGGATCGTATAGCACGCAAATACATTCCATTTCCTCACAAGATTAAATGCGATTTGATTAAAAAACATACACGCATTCGTAATTGATGAAACCGATGATAATATATTTCAGCTGTAACCATTTGTCAGTTTGTATACCGCCTGTTCTACAAATAGTATGATAAATGAATGAAATGAATAGACATCTTTCTGGTCGTACCATTCAATAAATTTAAATAGATATACATATACAGAGCGGGCTTTTTTTAAAACATGAGTTGTTTTCCTGCCCGCAATCTCCATAAATCTCGGTTATCCCATTTCCCTTTTTCCAATCTCCTCTCCTGCATTGCTTCTTGAATGCCATCTCCTCAACTTCTGCGTGGATTTCTCTTTCTTCTGGGGTTCGGGTTACTACCTTCTTAGACCATCTTTCTCCCGTCATTTTCTTTAGATGTCTGTACCAAATATATTGCTTATATCGTTCAAAGTCAACTCTGATGTCATCATTTCTTATATGGTCCAGCCTATATGTTTAATGTTGGAAGAATATTGGATTCTAAGTACGTTTTGTTTTTTTATGATGAAATCAGGATAACCTTGAAACCGTTAGATAGTCATGAATGAATACGCCGATGACCTAGGAAAATATTTGCTATTTGTAATGGAACCATTCGGTGATGGGTCAAAAATAGTTTAGACGACCGTGCGAGTTACAAAGATTCTGTGACGATTTTAAACTTATCTACTCTGATTTCACCAAAAAACAAAATCTGTTTTCAGTTCGATATAATCTTCGACATATACTATATATGTAGGTACTGAAGTAATTATAGTTCCTTACGTGATTATATAATTATTAAAAGACAGGCAAAACACAAAAGATAACGTGGTTATGGTATAGTTAAAACTGTATTATTATGTTGGTAGTGTCTAAGAAGCCCGCTCGATATCTAGCAGTTCTTTTAAATTTTTTGCGACTCAACCTATTTCACGGTTGCATTCATCTCCGCGAAATGCATTTTTATCGAGAGAAATCAGTAATTGGAAAATTATTTATAGCGTAGAGTGAAGTATATAGTATAAATATCTTTTATTTCTATTATTACAAACAAATGAAAACTGTCTTAACAGATGATTGTGATTTAGTTTAAAATTAATATCTCTAGCCTAACATTTACCCGCGACTTCACTCATGTTTGTGTAGACTATTGTCTTAACCTGAGATATCTTTAAGCTTAAATTTTTGTTACATTATAAATAAAATACGACGTAGGTAAATCGTTTTTTTCCTTATTTTTTAATGTGGATATAGATTTTAAAGTATTAGAGCCGTAAGAAATAACAGATGTGTCGTGATAAACGCTTGGTAGAAGTGAAAATAATAAATAATTACTGCAAAAATAGCTATACAAGTGCGGTTTAAATAGATTCTGTCTATATATATTTGTTGAAAATTTTTTCTTAAGATTTAATAACTACCTTTTTAATAATTTTTCGCTTTGAAATTATACTTTTCTCTTACAGAAATTATTATTTATATAACAAAAAAAAATAGTATCAAAATAGGTACTATAGATAGATAAAGATGCGAAGTAGGCATTCAAAAATAACAATTATTTTATTCTTTACACTAGTAAGTTGCTAAGTGTATAAACGAACTGATTGAATGTACCTATTGGAAGATTGTGTTTTGCGATGACAGAGCTCAATCCGGAACGAGACGTGATCGTTTAGCTATTTAGCATTCGCGTGACGTCACTTCCGTTATCAATTTCCGTGACAGGAAATTCTGTAATACCGCAAGCTAAGAAGTTTCACTTCATATAAGTGTACACCCCGTATTGTCAAAAGTTTCGCGTATCTTCCATTATTTGTATATTCACATATGGTATACTACACATATAACGAATAGTAGACGGCGTTTTTGTAGTCGTTTGAAGTTTTATTATACTTAGGTAACTTTTCTTTTGGTTTCTGAAAGAATTTTTAATTACAAGTCAAAGTATTTCTTTTTTAAAATAGGCTTTATTACTTTAATAAAGGATTTTGTTCCTTTTAACGTTTCAGGTATTTTTAAAATGTTTTCCGGCGTTTTTTTAATGCTAGAAGAGTATTTTTGTAATATATATCTCGAATGTAATAAGATAATGACTCGTGTGACTGTTAAAGCTCGCAGACGCCCGTGTTTAACATATTGTCACTTGATTGCATAATAACAGCTATTACATTCTAGATACATAAACTACATTATCATTATTGGGCGATATTGAACCAAACTTGTAGCCTTTGCTTTAATGAATGTTGATGCAATTTAATGCACTATTAAAAGTATGCAATATTTTTGTCTGGCTAAAGCAGTGGTTCTTAACCTTTTAGTGATGAGGGACCACTTGACAAAATTTCTGCCTTGCCAGGGACCCCCAACTCTAATATACCTACAGTAAATGTAAATGAATAAAGGGTTATGATGGCTTCGGCAACCACTTCGGGTGCTTCCAGGGACTACTAGCGGTTCGCGGACCACAGGTTAAGAACCAGTGTTCTAAAGTCTCATTGACATAAGTAAATGAGCGTTGTTGACTATTTTCCCGATTTTGTTAGAATTTGAAGTTTTTTTTTTATGATTATACATTCAGTACATCACTTCTTCTGATTTATGTAAACAGATTCAAGCGATATTATTTCAACAGAACCTTTTTTCTGTTTTCATGTTATCTTATAAGGTTATCGGTACTTCCTCTATTATGTAAGTCTTTACAAGTTGATTGATAAAGTAATAAAACACGAGAATCAAAACTACAAACATTCTTTTTAATAGACATGTTATCTTCATTTCAGAATTTCGTTCTGAAATTATTTAAAAATGAATGACTTATGTAAACAAGAACAAGAACAGACTCGCGCAACATTGTTTAAGAAATTGATCAAAATATATATAAGTATATATATTCGACCGGCAGTATATTCAGCGATAAGTGTATTTTTATATATTATGAAATTTCACGGCACCGGTGGAAAATCTCAACTCTATATTTTATTAACCTGAATTATTTACTAGTTTTTATTGCGTCTTCGTTGAAATAAACTTCCTTAAATATATAAGAATTCAGAAATGTACTATTACGTTATGCAGTAGAGTGAAAGTTCAACTTTAAACAGTTTAAACTTACGAATTTCAATTCTTTAAGCAAGTTAAATTTGATTTAAAGTTTCTAAAATACAGAATAAGTATATAGATAATTTATAAAGAGCGCTAGATGGTTTATAATTTTAATCGTCAGATATTCTTCGTGAGTAAAATTAATCACAGTTGAAGCTGTCAGATTTTAACAAAGATGGGGAGCAAAATGTCACACAAATTTTTTTCTTAACTAATAATAAACCGTAAATATGAATTTGCAGTTTGTACTTTACATATGCAGAAATAAAATCATACTTCCTATATTGTATATTTCTTTATTTGCCCATATTTTTGTTATCCGATTAATTAGATGAATTTTTTTACGTTAATAAATGATTATTATTATATTTAAAACGACTGTGTTTTTTATACACAATGATTTATCTATTAGCTATAGAGGAATGCAAATTATTTTGCGACTTAAAAATAGAGAAAGATGTTTGAAACTTTTACAAATATATTTTATAATATTGTATTAGCTTATTAATATTATTTCAGAAGTACAAATAAAGTATATTTTATGCTTGGAACTTTATTTGTCGATTCACAGTTCATAATCAATAATATATATTTGTTTGTATAAAAATATTTTTAACACCCTTAAATAAAGCTTTACTTGTAAGTTTGTATTCATGTAAAAAATCTGTCAAAAAGTAATACAACACCGTAACAAAATATTTCACTACTTTTGAAGATACATTTTTTGACCATCAACGTTTTTTGACAGGAAGGACTGTAACATTTCAACCAGTTTTCGTTTACTTCCACAAGTTTTTCCGATCATAGCACTCCAACAAGGGTGTTCTACTATTTTGTGTCCTGATTTAACATCGACAATAATATTTTCGCCTAAATTAACATTGAAAACTGTTAATGAGTCAGCCATTGCGTCAAGAAGTGCCCAAAACTTCTGGAAAACTCAGGGTTTTTAATAGTTTGTGGTCACCCTGTTATTGTTAGCATTGCACAGAACACACATATTTAATGATGTGAACAAATCATAAAAAAACCCGGGTCGCAGTGCCAAAACCCTGCCGACAATATAGTGTATTTGCTTATACAGGCAGTGTGGCTTTATTATGCGAACTTAAATTGGTTTTTGGGAAAAATAAAAAATTTTACTCCTTAATACACCCCTTAAAATAACATTTTTTTTTCTTAATTGCAATATTATTATCATTCGAACCTCTATACCAAGTTATATACACCTTTCAGTAAATAATTCACTATCTGCAAACTAGTCTTTCTTAAAATTTTTAAATCCGGTCCTGTAAGGTCGATTTTATTAAAATTTTAGGGACACATTTTAATTATTGCCAGAGGGTTAAATTTCAATTTTGAAACGATTCGGAGAATTTTTTCGGTATTTTAGGGCCCAAAAACATTTTTCAACCCCTAAAAACTACCCTTAAGATGGCCCGATTAGGCCCATTTTAAATAGGCTTCTTGCGGTGATGGATTTCAACACGTGGGCCAAATTTAGTTGAAATCAATTAACTCTTTCGAAAGTTATTGCCCGCACACACATATATATATAAACATTTTCAAAAATGGTGCCAAAGTGTTTAGGAGGTTATGAAACGTCGAGAAATTTTGGTCCGACCCCTAGGTCCCGCCATCCGACCAACGCCAATAGTGTATGTTGGCATATGGCAAATACACTAATTCTAAATAATTGAGTAATGTTTTTCAATTATGTTTGATTTTATGACGTAATACGTTGAAACTTGTCAGTTGATTGTACTTTGGGTCTTTATGAAGGACATTCAGTGAAGGAAGGAAGTGTTTAATGGAAAGTCATTGAGTGATTATTGACTTGTGTTCGTAGTTACATTAGCTTCTACACGTGACGTTAAGATCACGTTTCAAAGTGGCTACTCAATCATAAAAGTAGCTACACTTTCAGGTTAGTCTATTCAACGTCTTTTCTTACCAGATTGTATAAAATGCTGCCTACCTATCTAGTAGGTTTTCTTTATGCTAGCTGTTAAATATTCGTGTCATGTTACTCTTTTTAGGTTATGTTCATTTATCTACCCACCAACTTATTCTGAAAAAATTTCTCAGCTCGTTTTTCAAAAGAAACCTTCATATTTCAACAGTTTACTTTTTAAAAACGTTTTTACTAATGCTTTATGTGATTCCATTATAGTAGCAGCTGTCAAGTTACACGTACGTGTAAATTTAGAGAGTATATTATACAAGCACTCTCCAACCCTCTCCAAATCAATACCAGTAGTAAAACCATAATCCTTCCTTTTGGCTTTGCCGTAGTCAGGTGAAAAAATTAGGTAAAGTGACGTTTTCTTTTATTTTTTATTTGTTTATCATGTGCTATGCACGTTACTTCGAAATTGTTTACTACAGCATAGATGCGTTGCTATAGAAGTTTCACTTAAAAAAATTAATGCCTGCGATGTCGTTGCGTCTACTACAAATAAATTTGGGTACATATTTTCACCAAACTAAGATGTTCGTATTTTCTTGCTATACGTAGTGATTTTTTGATAACCTCTTTGAATCCGTTATCTGTACTGAACCGATTCTAAAAATTCTTTTACTAATAAAAAGCTACGCTAGTCCTTGTAAATTTGAAGAAAAACAATTTGACTAACATATAATATTGTTATATTTATTGATACGAATATGTTGTGATATGGAACAGTTAAGGCAACTCACATTTGTCTACCCGTGCCTAAAGATACGGTGAAGTCGAAGGCTCCACTACTATTGTCACTGCCATTAGTTTGATAACAAGAAGCGAAGCTTCCTCCAAGATCTAAAGGTTCTCCAAGTTTTAAATTATTAAAAAAATAATGTTTAATATTTAAAAATTATCTCATTGTTTCGTCTCAACCGCGCGCGGGTAGCGACTAGTGTAAAATATAATGCATTGAAAACCAACTGGATGTGGTACGTCGTATTTAAAGTGCGTCTTTTATTATTTATGAACGTTTTCAAGTAATAAATATTCAAAACAAAGTTGCGAATTAATCTCTTGAACAATTAATGCCTCTATTGGGAATAAAACTCTCTTCTATCAAATAGCTGAATGTTATTTTCCCTACTAACACTGGCAAAGGTTTTATAGATATTAGACTAATCTTTTATCGTTTTTAACCCTTTCAGTTACGAATTAATTTTAACGAACAAAAAAAGAAAAAGAAAAAATAAAAGCTAAAAATATTTGTATTGTGTTTTATCTCTGCATAAATCAGAAATTTTATCTGTAATTTATTCCATTTATACTAATGAAATCCTTCTACATTAAATATTGAGAAAATTTAAATTGAAGATATGAATTGGTGCCAACACTAATTATTCATTGTCTAATAGTTACTAGAAATAATATATGCCTCAATAAATCTAAGTTTTGACTTTACAGTTACATATCGTATTTTACATAATAGCTTGAAAAAATATGTTTAACACATTTAGTTTTAAATTAAATCGTTCTAGATTACAAAATATAAAATAAATATTACTTACTTTAAGAAATTTTAATTATTTATTAATCAATTGAAATAACTCCCCCTTTTTAGCAGCTGGAGCACCTTTGACATTAACGTGCGCGAAGCTATTATCGAATAACGCTTATGGTGAAATGTTTCAATTTCGTGTATAATCAAAGCATTAACCATAGATGGAGTTGAAATGATATGCTTTCCCATTTTTGCATAATTTGTGTCTTGCACGTGTTTAATAATGGCATATGATATGTGCGTATCTAAAGGAAGGAAATGTATTCAAAGAATAAACAGTAAATTAAGGCCTGTTCTTTTGACACATTGTTTTATTATACAGATTTTATTTTGATTTATGCAGCCACATTTGATTCATGTTTTTATGCAAAAAAGTCACGTATTTTAACACTAACTGGAAGACAACTTGCAGCAGTTTTACTCAGTTTTATAAATAAAACTTAACTCTATTAATAAATAATTTTGATTTTTATTTTAGTTTAATAGAAACACTATCAAATAAAGTGCTAACTGGTTTTTTTAATTTTAATTTAGGGTCATTTTTTTGTTACATATAGAGATATTACTTTCTTAAATATTTTTCTTTAAAACGAATTTTTTGTTTTATTTTATTTTTGTTTTTTTTTTTAGTTTAATTTTTGTTTAGACGATAAGGACTTTAAACGCTATTTTTTATGCTTAATGTCAATTAGAAATTAGCCCTGGCTAATTGCTTGTCAGAACTCAGACTAAAGGTTATTTTGTTAAAATAAAAAAAAATAACGTGTTAGTATTTTTCTTTTAAAATTTATTTATTCTTGCGACATCGATTTTTGAATCCTTGTTTTTTTCGAAATTGTTTTCTGAAATTAATTTTACTGTATTTTTTTGTTTCAGATTGCGTAATGTATTCCAAAAACACTGACGTAAGATAAAGCAAAGTGTCCCAATTGAATAATTTTCTCAACAAATGAGTGAAAATGTTTCCGTATCGAAAAAAGTTTACGAACAATAAAATATGCGTAAAAACCTTATGTTTGAACAGACGCTCAAAAATTTAATACTACATAAAAGTTATAATTAAAGTGTATCCATAAAAATGTATAAATCAGTTCTGTGTATGTAGATGTAATGTTTAAATGATAAATTGCATGTCCGTAGCAAATAATTTGATGTTCTGTTTTAAAGTAAACAATAAAACAGAATATAATAATAAAAATAATATTAATAATAAAGTGAGTGTTTAATGCGAAAAAAACGATATTTTACCAGTATGATAACATACAGTATAATTGTGATGGCACTGTTAAACACGTGCTCAGGAAATTCTGAGCCAGGAATAGAAACGATTCGACACGGTAGATCGAGATCACATTTTTCGCGCTTAAATCGACGTAGTGGCGATTCCGGAAGTGTAAGCGCGCGTCTTTTTGAAATTGTATCCGACGGTGAAACAACCCTTTCCAGGCCACCGTCGGAGAAATTTAATCGTGATGGCGATTCAGATGATCGGTACGATCGAACCGAGAACGATTCTGAACAACGCGATCCAACTGATTCATCAGATTCACCGACACGGAATGAGATAAGAGAATCTTCCGCTAATGATATGAATAGAATTAGACATCGGCCCATGAGCGGTGGCATTATTGAAGTTCCAACAAAAAACGAATATAATAATGTAGACGTAATGCGAACGGACGAAAAACATCAAAAGATAACGACAGAGACAACTGTTTCCTTGGATTATTCTAAAAGTATGAACGGTGTTGATAACAGGACTAGTACAGAAATGGAACAGAATGTAAATGCAAATGAGGAAATGGAAGAGATGGCAAAAATGAGTGGAAACGGTGACATGATCGATGATGTTATAATGAACGAATCTCATCTTTTGTTTTGGAATCGGTCCTACGGCAAAAATGATGAAGAATCAGGATCATCGCGAATTGAAGATGATAATGTTGAACTTCTTGAATTGGACACGACTGAATTGCAAGATACGGATGAGGGGGATAATGACGATGATGTATCGACCGCTAGTGGCGAGGTTACCCATCGAACAGGTCACGTAGATATTGTGACTAGGTTCTTGCGTATTGTTGAATCACAACATCTGCTGGGTGAAAATTGTACTGCTGGCACCGACCTTAATCTCGGCGAAGGCGTTGTTGATAGGTAATACAATCAATATATTTATGGTCTCAAATCCAAGTGACTTATGCCGATTTTTTTGATAATCTTCTGTACCTTCAGCCTCATTTTTTATCAATATTTTATCGGTATTTTATATGACACCTAGGAGATAACGTTTTTATGGAATATTTGTTTCTTTCTTTGTACTGAAATCACTGAAGAATGGCTGATCCATTTCAAATTAAAACTGTCATGAATTAGTACCCAAACCCAAAATTAATCTGGAAAAAATTTGTATATTTTAATAATCTCACATCTGATTTGTAACATACTGCAAGAAAAGGATTACAGAATTCTGGGGATAAGTTAATTACGACGACATTATTGTTACTCAGGTTTATCAATTTATGTTCTACTTCTTCAGAAAATAAATTGCATTGTAGTTATCTTCAGAGATCTTTTTTTAGCTTTATTTTTTGTTCAAAAATTTTGTCTTTTAACAAAATTTAAACTAATTTAAAACCCTTGTGTTTCACTTTGTAGTATATTTTTTATATACTGAACTTTGTACCTTTTTATTTATACGCGTCGTGTTTTTTCTATGCAAGGGTAAAATAAATATCTAAATAAACTCCTGTAGCGAGATATGCCTCAAGGTATGTGATAATTGTAAAACATAAATAACTCGGTCATTATTGCAATTAATTTTTGCTGGAAATCTTATTTTTACCAAGAATTTAATTTAAACCAATTTGTATTATAAATGTTCAATTAAATTGAAAACGTATGTTTCTGTGCTATAAATAATTTACATATTTTGTGCTAATAATTACTTTCAGACAAACTTATTCCCAGTTTTTCTTTTTGATATATTTTATATAAATGTTCAGTTTATTAAATACTAGTCATTTATTAATTGAGATCAAAAAGTATATTCGGTGTACTAAGAAGCTTAAAAATTTTATGTGTGCTATCTCAAAAAAAAAAAAAAACAAACTTGTTTCAAATATTATATTATACTCGATTCAGCGAACAGATAGCTAAAGTGTGCGTAATCAGTTAGATACATGATTAGTTGCTTAAAAATCAAAACGGCACGTCACGTCGGATAGAGCAGACTTTAAAATACCAAAATTATTCACTGCTTTAAAAATATTTTTATAAAATAATGTATTCTTTCGTCCGCCTGGCGCCTAGCTAGTCTGTCAGGCCTGTATTTTCTAAACGGTTAGTTGTAAGAAGTGTAAATTTGGCATTGGAGATTAAGTGATGTGTTCCGTAGGTACTCCAGATAGTTCAAAAGAAAAAAGTGCAATTTACAGCCAATAAACTAAAAATTTAAAAAAATGCTTAGCATGTAGTAAAAACTGTTAGCTTCGCACACATTAAATACATTACAATATTTTATTTCAAAATGTACTCATTTTTGCTATAGATACGCTCAAGAACGTTTTCGGGTTGAAGCGGATGTGGCCGTAAATCGAGCTAACATGTTGACCCGTATTTGGAAATATGCTGATCCATCTGTAGTATTATCTGAATACTTACTTCATGCATCTGTTTTCGCCATGGTTGAATTCGATGATGACATATTTGCCGCTGGAAATTGTTATGATCAATATCAGTATAAAGACTATTGGCTGTTTTGTCCTTACGCTTATCGATTACCCGAGGGGCCGATACTGGTCAAAGATTTGGCTGTCGAGTACAAATATCTGAGCAACACGTCCGAATGGTTCTACATCGCCAGGAAAAATGCTGAAAACGTCATCAGAAATTACAATCAGTTTAGTCGAGGTAAGTCCAATTTTAATCTTTATTTTTTATAGTGCATTGAATCTGATTTTTTATTTCTTGTTTGTTTGCAAAAGAATGAAAATATTTACTCCTTAACGCGACCCTGATCAACAGTGCACAAGGTGTTTTTCCCGTCTTATTTATATGTTATCGTCAAATTTAGTTGTGGTGACAATCCCAGGTTGCGTACTGAATGTGCGCATTGCCCAATCATTTTTGGTGAAGTTTAAAAATTGTGTACTTTCTAGTCAGCCAAATCGGCGTGTGCTAAATATCTTTTATATATTTAATATTTTATATATTTGCTTCGAATTCTGTTTGAAACTTTGATTCGTTTATTGGGGATTAGGTATCTCCCACAAAGTAGGCAAATGGTTTCTAAGACTTTTATTTAGATCCTGCTAATTGAATGGTGTGTGTGCCAGTTAGATCGATTTATGATTATTATTCTTATGTCAAGTGGTTGACTTGACCGATCACACAATCTACCGACTCCCTGCTGAAACACACTGTAGGCTAGGTCTTGTGTGAACCCATTAACTGATCTATATACGATATGTCATTATTTGCATTGAAAACTACAACTAGCAAGTGACGCGACGAGTACTACGGAAAATAATAAAAATAAGATCTGAAGGAGATTTTGAATTGTACAGAGATGCGTCCTATCTATGGAAAATTCCATCTTCAAATTATCTGACAAAAATATTCGTGTGACTGGTTTTTTTTCTTTGTAGTAACCACTTTTTGCCCCCAATATTTTCTTTTTTGTTTTTATGCAGCGTTTTGTTACAAAACTAATGCAATTCCCAATTTTATACATCTTGAAATTGAAGGAGCTACGATAACTGACGTTTTTACTACACATAGTGAGTTAGCATAGTTTGGTCGTATGAAGGGTAGTACCTGATTTATGTCCGTCGGCCATCCAGTCGATTGGATCAAGCAAATTGCGTGTACAAGCATTCAACCGTTACAAACAAAAAGTTAAAAAGAAAATCAAATCAGTAGGCCGAAGTAGGTTTAACTGTTCCATTTCAGGTAAAGTCCGCAGTGAAAATTCAGATTTGGAACATTACCTACAGTGCATTTGGCACACTAGATTTGTGTGATAGACGTTTTTCAAATGCAAGGTTCTAGGTAATCTTAGATATGTCGTCACAAGTGACATTGACAGCAACATATATGTGTGCAGAGTTGAAGCACACAATTTGCATGAATATAATAATTTGCAATTGAGATTGGAAACCAAAATCTCGTTGCTCATTTTGTCTGTTGACAGAATAACGAGCAAAATATTGGCATCTTTATTTAACTCTTGCTCTATGCATCTCTTTCTGTCTACAATATGTTAACTTATATAAGTTGCTTATAAACTTGTAGTATAACACATCATGGCAGTTTATGGTTTTAGTGTACGTTTATCGTTAGATCCGTTATTTGTTGGGCGTTATTTCATTAAAAACATTTATTCAGTTATCAAGAATTAAAATTTTCGGCGTTTCAATTTCTGGTTTATTCTCGTTTGAAAGTTTACACAGTACCACTCACTTTCGTGAATTTCAGTAGATTGAGTCCCTCACCATTAAATCTCAGAAACTATGAAGCCTATACATATTAGAAATTTGAATAGTAGGTTCCTTTTATGGCGTAAGTATCCTTTAAGAAGGACTTTTTTAAAAAATCAACTCCTAAGAGAGTCAAACGAGAGTGTAAGTTTTTTTTTTACTTATCTACGCTGAAGCCAGAAATTTAAAATTTAGATAGTAGGTTACTTTTGTGACGTAAATACTCATTTAAGACGAAATTTTTTGAATTTCAATCTTTAAGATGGCCAACTGGGGGCTTATAGTTTTCTGAAAAATGCTCATATCTGACAAATTGTTAAAATAAGTATTGCATTTAGCATACGAACTCTTAAAAAAAGATATGAAGATACATGTTGGATCGATTTTTTTAAATCAGAGACAGAAGAGAAGTTATAAAAAAAATTTTTTCCTGAAACTCCTTGAGCTAGAAACACGAAATTCGATATGAAGACTTTTTGTTAATATTGAAGAGATCGGGATTCAACAAAATATCGAAAATGGGGGGGGGTGTTATAAAGGATGGATTCTTCTCTGAAGCTAAAAACGTGAAACTCAAGAAGAAATACTCTTCTTGGAAAATAAAATATGTATGGCAGTCTTTTGAACAAACTATGGGCTTTGTAGAAAATAATTTAACTGGGTCAAATATATCATCTATACTACGTGGACAAAGTCGTGGGCAAACCGCTAGTATGATTAATATAACGATTTATCGTGTATTCGTAAATGTAACGCGTGAATATAGTTTTAATAGTGCCGCACTATTAATTTGAAATGGGAACAAATCCATATGCAAAACAGTAATATCCTATTGTTATGAAATTAGTTTTTGCCGTTGCTTGGTTTGAATAATATTAGTTCACTTGACTAAGCTCTGTATCGTTTGGATTACGTGTCAGATCTCAAACTGCTGCTGGTTTTCAATCCTCACCTAAGTCGGACTCATTCCAAGTTTAAAGTTAAAATTGATATAAATATTTGAAGGTAATATTTTAAATTGAATAATACACGACAATTTTTTTGACCTTTTTAAGGCCTACAACTCTGTTGTACATAAAATTGATGTATCTCTTATTGTTTCGTTAGCGTAAGCCATGTAAGGGCCTTAAAAGCGTCTTTTTACGACTTCATTACAAAACACAGACATTTCGCTACTATCTTTAAATTTAATGTGAATATATTATACACATAAGCCTTCTGGAAGAAATTATCTAAATGATTGTGAAAACCTCATCAAAACCAATTGCGTAGTTTAGAAGAATTAAGTTAAGGACATGGTAGCGACTTTGTTTTATGCTATTTAGAGATTAAAGATAACACTTGTTTATAACATAGTGGCTTCGTCTGACAAAAATCTTAAACTATTTTATGGTCTTTCTCTGACGTAAGACACTGTGTCAAATGAAACAGATGTTATAAAATGAAATTCTTAATCGCAAGTATACTAAAGTGCTGTGTTTTATAACATTTAAACTTTATAATATTATTTTTCACCAAATATCCGCCGACCTAGTACTATATATAATTAAAAATTTGTAAAGATTAAACTTAAATTTCAACCAGTAACAATTTAAAAGTTATTTGAGTTCAGTGAACACAAATTTAGAACTGTAATTTATCGACTACGTACTTGTCATTTTGTACTATTAGACTTTAACCGCAGGTTTGCGGTAATGTCGGTTTTGATAAAAATCTTATCACCCGATCATAGTTCGATATAAAGTAGCTTATACTTAAAGTAGATAGTATACCAAGTTCTATTGAAATAGGTGAGTTGTTCTCGATGCTGATACAAGATTTATTTTGATTTTTCAATATAGGGTGACATCTGCACTACCTGCAAAACGCAGCAAAACTTCTTTTATATTAAATTTTATTATAACGGAGAGTTGGTCTAGTTAAAATTGAAAAAAAACTGTTTTTTTTTTTGTAATCAGCCACGTTTCGTCTTTAAGACTTCTTCGGGTTTTTTTATGTAAACATAAGTTTGTCAAAAAAAAAAAAAATTTTTTACATTATTATTTACAGCGACTTTTCTCTTACATCATTAATAGAATAATAAGAAATATAATTTAAATATAAAATAAAACGAATCAATTTTGAACAAAAATTTTTATATATTTGTATTTTATTTTGTTTCCCAATAGGATTTCGTTCTTGTAGATTTAATTTTGTTATCTCAAAACTCCCTTTAAATAATTTCTTTAATTGCGGCACTTATTCCGTTCGAACCATTCGGTTTAATTACTTACCACTCGCTTCGCTCTCCAACTTGGAATCAATCTAAAGACTATGGAATAATAAATTCGAATCTGTTCAGTATAGCGGATTTAATTCAGTTTATGCCCGGGTGAAACCGGTTCGGACGGTTATTAGAGCTCTAAACGTTACTCAAGAACTAAGCTATATCTCCTTTGACTTTTCCGATCCGATATTTATTACGTAATTTTAAATGTTTTATAATAGTTTATTATTTTTTAGTTCATTTTGAAAAAAATAAGTACAACGTGTTTATCAGGAAAAGGTATAGTGAGTTAGGGTTTTGATGTGTTTTAAATGATAATATAGCCGAATTTAGTAATCAGAAATCGTCCTTTGAACTGTGAACATGGCGTTGATGCAGGGACTGAGAAACTAACGCCATTTTACGGTCTGAAAACGTTACAAACATTGCTACTTCATATGCCTTTAGGCAATTTAACGTTCTGTTTTTGTTGAATTTAGCCGGCTGTCTATAGCAGACCAACAATTATCCATTGGCACGGATAAATAAACGACATATTATGTATACAGACTGTTTCTAAAAGGTTCCGTCAAATTGTCGAAAAAATTGATAAATGACTATCTATTTTTGGTTTGATTTTTTCCTACTATTATAAATAAATAAAAATTCATGTGTAAATATGTATGTGCATACAATTGCTCCTTCCATTTTCGCGCGCACATTTTTTCTTATCTCCGTTGTTGAATTATTTCCTCTTTAACGAAAATTCCAAACAGATACGCCGTTAAAGAATTTTCACTTAAAAGCCTATACTATTTGTTGAGTAACATATGCTATATTTTATTTCTTTTATAGTTCAAAATGGCGACGTAGGATGCCCAAAATATGCTATATTTTGGCACATTGAGTCGTCCGATCGTATTTGGTAGCAATGTATTTGATCTAGTTATGAAATTTCGTAGATATTACTGCTCTTGATTAGAACTAACAATTCACCCAGTTCGATCGACTCATTTTTACCATACATTTAGGCTCCTCAGACGTCGTGTAATTTATCATTTTTACCGGTACAGAACTCCCTATGTGCAAATACTTGACCGAGTTTCTATCTTTGCGTTTTAAAAAAATTGACAAACGCTTTTATGATTTTTTAAAATTTTTGCCTGCAGGTTTGTTCAAGAAATAATTTCTATACTGTTAGTTATTCTTTCTTTGATGTAAAAATGAATTTAATATAAAAAGGCTGTTTCTTTAGATATTTAACAAAGTGGATGCATTTAGTCGTCACATACATTTTTACTCGGGTTCTTTAAAACATAGAAAGCACTTAAGAATTTTCTTATGCTTCTAACATTGTACCGGTAACATTAACGTGTTATTTATCCATGAAAATAAACGTACATATTCACAGGGCCGGTATTAGTAAACAGGGCGCCCGATTTTGATTTAACGTTGGTGTAGTCGCGTACTTTTTTGTAACAATGATGTCTGAGAATTGAAATAAATGTTTAAATAATCTGATAGTAAACTATAGCTATTTATTTGTATATATATATATAACTTTACGTTCTTGTTCCGTAACGAAACAGTTAATTTATGATATTTAGGTAATTAATAAACGATGATTAACGAAATTTTCGGTTTCGTGTAACGAAATAACAAAAAAAAATGACACAGATTCATAATAAGGAAAATTTCACCTTTGGTTCACTCTTAATAGCTCTCGATTGAGTGAAGGTTCACATGCTAATGTAAAAATTAGTCTCGAAGGATTGTGAAATACCGTTACAAATATACTTTATTATCGGAAATTGCTTGTTTAGATACGTCACTGTAGAATAAATGATAATTCTGCCGCCGCGATAGTGGGAGATTTGGATGATTTTGTTTGAATAATAAATTTTCTTAATATTACATTATGACGTCAACAATGGGTGTTTCATAATATAATTATTTATTTAAATATCATATATAACGTTTTATGGTCGTCAAATAAAAGTCATCTAATTTATGAAATCGTCAAAATATTAATATGGTAAATGAATAATGACAAGTTTTTAATTTTACATTTATTTGATGGTTCAATATCATTTTTGTGTGGAGTTCATTATAAGTATTTGAATGATAAAATTATTATATATATTATGAATATATTGTGTCTCAAAATTCAAAATCATTTCCCATTAAATATTGCTAATTAAATAGTGTAATAATTAAAACTGAATTTTTAACTTTTATTTCTCACGAAACATATTTGTTAATTAATTTGACGTATCGACATAACTGTCGGTTGTATAGCTGGAAAAGTTGAAAGTTGGTTGTTAGAAACCAGAGTCTGATAGATACAACATCATTTAACTTATGGATCTCTTGGGAAATTTATAACGGTCAAAAAATATATATGTATATTTGTATTTTCGAACCTATTCTTTTCCTTGTTAGATGTATATATCGCAGCCATCTGGTGTAACTGTTTTTTTCATGAAATGTCTAGACAGTTCATGAAAGAACTAATAGCTGACATTTCCAAACATAAAATTTTCAAGCAATTAAATGGAGGTATTTCAATTATCAAATAAATAATTTACATAAATTAACTTCAGTTAGAAGCCAAGCAGTCTGTACTATTCTTAGCAACTAGTATTTCATTTTCCGTTGATAATGGTATTTTCATGTGCTTACTAATGCAATACGCGTTCAGTTTCTCACTTAACTGTTTATATTTGGACAGTTTTTTTAAACCGATTAAATAAAAAAAGAAAAAAAATGGTAGCCATTGCTTATGAAGTGTAACTCTAAAATATCATTTCAAAAATATGCTTCGCTGAGATAAAAGCGGACAAATAAACATAAATTGAAATAATTATAAGATAATTAGAGAATTTAGGATCAATAACTTAGTCAAGACGAATTATCATTCGCAACGTTTCGTATCCTATATTGACAAAGTTATTGATCCTAAATCATCTTTATAATTATTTATCGTCAAGGATCTGATACACCTATAAATTAAATCTTTTTTTCATTTTAAATAGACAAAATTAAAAAAGAATGCATATAGCCCCTAATTCAAATGAACCTGTTTACAAAATTATGATTTTGAGTGAAAACAAAAAAATAATTTAATAAGCAATGACAAAGTTATGTACAGATTATCCATACGTTTGATAAGTTTATTTTTATGTTTATATAGAAGCTTAGATAGAGCTTTGGCGAACACAAAACTTTACTGTTGCATAAAAAAAAAACACGAACGTTATGCGTTTAAATCCGTAGTATAAAAATACCTAGTCTGACTAAAGTTGGAATGTGAGAAATAAAAAGGAGTTAACTCCGGAAAGCGTAGATACTGAAAATAGTTCAACAAACAAATGTTTTCTCGGCTGCGAATAGTATTACCTACTGTGGCTATGCTAGATGTGAATGTGAATGCTTTATAAAATAACCACTGGTTAGTTTTTAGAAAGCTAACGTACTAAAGCTTCTTTCAGACAGGGACGATTTTAACATAAAATTTTTGTAAGATTTTAGAAGCACATTTTAATCTCAAAATATTAAATCTAGAATCTAACAATTTCGTGTATCATTTGTATTCGAAAAATCGAGAACTGGTCGACAAGTAACAGTATTTGGTATTATTGGAAAAATTGATTACTGCTCGTGTTACTCTTTAGAGTCCAGATTCTAGAGTCTAAACGGCTGGACCGAATTTGCTAAATGAGATGTAGAAAGGTTTGTCTCCATCGGACAAATGACACTGGATCTATGGAAGAGTTGAGAAAATCCAAATAGCGGACTTAAAAGTTTATGGTTTTCGAAATAATGAGAAATTTTTAATGACCAACAAAACGTAAAAGCCATAAAATAAAAAATATATTGAAAAACCTGACTACTGCTAATTAAAGAATTAATGAGAAAGATTAACTGTTGAGTATGCTACAGTAGAGTAACTGATAACTTATTCCGCTGTGAAAATGGAAAGTTTCGGGTTTAAGTCCCGATGGTGACTGTGCTTGACAATAAAAAACATTTTATAGGTACAGCAAAACAGTGGATGTTTTCATAACAATTGGAGTAATCTATATAGTTATCCATGTTTATTAATTTAGTTTTAGGAACTAAGCCGTCAACAATCAATTTACTAATACTATAATATAAACAAACTTTCAATATGAAAAGTAGTCTGGGTATAGATTTAAAAAGTGTTTTTGAATAGCCTGTATCTATCGAAAAAGATGTCGTATTAGTAATATTACCTCACGGAGCCGTATCGGGTTATGAATTCATATTATTGGGGGTACTAAAAATTGCTAATAAAAGCAGCAATTTTTCATAGAATCGCGAGAGAATAGCCACATTCAATAGGCCGGGATGGTGTCAAAAGGGGTTGAGGGGAAGTAGTTGGAAGGGGAAGAGAATTGTTCCTGTAGAGCGATTGCTGTGCACACGACAATGACGGATGTGCTCAATCAGTGGGTAAAGTGGAATTCTGTTTTACCGGCCGGATGCTGTATCAGTGGAAATGTGTTCAACGGAACTCGGTATTATAATAAACCCAACATGAAACAAATTCAAAAGAGACACGATGTCCTACTAGAGATCCTATTTAAGATAAAATGTAGCTTGCGATTAACAAAGGATGATCCTTCTCTGTTAATAAAAGAGATCTTTATACGAGAAACAATAGTATTTTTACTTTAAGAATTACTTACAAGGGGTGACCAAAACTGACGGGTCATCTATTTCATCTTTTTTTGTAGATGAAATAGACTCCTAAAAAAATATTTTTTGCACACGCTTCTATAAAATATCTGCTTTATATGTATGTATACAAGCATGTAAAGTAACCCATTACGCCCTAGTGTGGTAATATTAAACGAAGCTGATCGCGCTATAACAATTTCATAGTGAATCACTGTTTGTGTGTCAGTGGTTTTTACTACTAGAAGTGACGTTTATTCAAAAGTGAAAGGTCAAAAATTTGTAAATTAAGTAAAAACCAATATTTTATAGGAGATACGTGCAAATAATGCCATATACATATATCTCGTGTGCAATGGCATTACGACTCATGTAGCTGTTAAAACTCGTTGGCGATCGTTTTAAACATAATGTCAACACTCGGAGCAAAGTAACTCATAAGTCATTTTTTTTAAATAAAAACGGGTAAATTGAATTTTTAATTTATTATTAAAAAAATAATAAATTGGAAATTTTAATTGGAGATAGGTTCAAATAATCTTAACTGTTGGCGGACTTAAAAAAATTAATAAAATGTGATGCACCTATACAGCATGTGAAGTAAGCGTATATGGTCATACACTGGAAGTCAGTGCTACGTCTTCTGTTCCAAAATTTATTATCTCAGAAGATAAAGTCTACTAAATCTCACAGTTATAAGTCTCTTCTTTTAAATTTGTTCTGCAATTCATTTTGAAGATAGTTTCCTGAGACGAGGGGGATCTCCCTGCCGACGCTACAAAAATGTAATACTTTAGTTAGAAAACATTTAATTGTTCAAGAAAAATTGTTAGCGTGTTTAACGAGTTTTATTTATCCAACTTAAGAAAAATAAAAAACTGTCTATGTTTTTGAACGGTCAGGTTTTAATGGTTTAAATAGATTGTAATTAAAAAATGAAAAACACTGGAAACAAACACAATTAAAATGTCAATAGCATAACGTAAACGCTGAAAGCATTCAATTGGATATGTTACAAAGTATTGTGATTATTTGATATAAAACGGATTTCAAGTGTAATTATACGAATTTTTTTTAGATATTTTTGAAAACAATCAATAGATAATTACTCTTTAATGATTGGTCATTAGAGTCCAATGATGACTGCCTTATAAAATGTTAACATGACGCATGACTTCAATTTGATTTTTATCTTTTTCTGTATATGATGTAAACAGTACCTATATTTGACCAAAGCACTCTTGAAAATTTTACATATTCATTGTCGTCGACAGGACTGGACTCAAACAAATAATAGTATTTCTTCTTTGTTGTTTTCTTAGTTTGATTAGGCATCTGAGTACTTAGTAGCCTCTAACCGACGGAAATTTATTTTAATCGAGACCGAACTTAAGCTTTTTCATCTTCGATCAAAATAGTTGATTATCGAGGAATATAATGAGTTTATTATTTTCAATTTCACAGTGTTTACTGAGCTGATTTTTGTATTTTGTTCTGTACTGCTCATTCTCCTATCAAAAACATATTCAACTGTGAATATTGAATTAATTGCGGGGGCGTCAGTTAGTATCAATTAAGATTTAAGTAGACAGACATTTTATTTCATCAGTGATTTCGATTCGAGCAGTAATTTTCTACAAAATATGTATACTAGGTACTATATAATGTACCTAGATATAATATATACAATTCCACAGATTTTATTTTTTTTTTCGGGACAATTAAATCACAGGGTGTTATGGAGGTACGATATTATAAAATGTTTGGTAAAAAATCATTTTTACAGAAAATTTACTTTTTGTATGATTTAATAGAGGTAAGACATCATGGAAAATATTTTCTTTAAAACTACATTTTTTTCCGAAAAACAACAAATTAGTTATTTTTTATGCTGCTTTTCGATGTGACTAAACCTGAAGTACTGACAAGTTTATCATAATTACAGATATTTTTGAAATAAAGTCTATATATTTTTTTATATCTAACTAATTATTTTTTTAGTGTATTTGCTATAAGGCAACATACACTATTGGCGTTGGTCGGATGGCGGGACCTAGGGGTCGGACCAAAATTTCTCGACGTTTCATAACCTCCTAAACACTTTGGCACCATTTTTGAAAATGTTTATATATATATGTATATATATATATATATATATATATATATATATATATATATATATATATATATATATATATGTGTGTGCGGGCAATAACTTTCGAAAGAGTTAATTGATTTTAACGAAATTTGGCCTACATGTTGAAATCCATCACCGCAAGAAGCCTATTTAAAATGGGCGTAATCGGGGCATTTTAAGGGTAGTTTTTAGGGGTTGAAAAATGTTTTTGGGCCCCAAAATACCGAAAAAATTCTCAGAATCGTTTCAAAATTGACATTTAATCCTTTAGTAGTAATTAAAAGGTGTCCCTAAAATTTAAATAAAATCGGCCCGACAGGACCGGACTTACAAATTTTATGAAAACACTAGTTTGCAAATAGTGAATTATTTACTGAAAGTTGTATATAATTTGGTATAGAGGTTCGATTTATAATAATATTGCAATTAAGAAAATAAATGTTATTTTAAGGGGTGTATTAAGGAGTAAAATTTTTTATTTTTCCCAAAAACCAACTTAAGCTCACAAAATAAAGCCACACTGCCTGTATAAGCAAATACACTATATTGTCGGCAGGGTTTTAGCACTGCGACCCGGGTTTTTTTTTTTATAAAACTTAGGATTTTTATTTATTTATGTCCAAGTACCCGCTAACCATAAATATATACTAATTATGTTCCTTAATGCTCAAACTTTCAAATTTTTATCACTATCTTTCTTTTGTATCATATTTAATCAATTTGACATGTAAAGCTTAGCAAAATTAAAGTCATTATAACTTTTTGTTTATCTAGTGAATTTTTTCAGAGCATCGGCATTTATAGATAGATAGCCAGGGATTGACTTTTTTCCGTTTAGATCATTTTCATAACATCATTAACAACTCGCAAACATTTCAGTAAAAAAATAGTTTCGTCTGTGGACGCGGATTGTCAGCGGTGGTAATTGGTTGCATTATTTCTCCCTTTCTTTATTTTTTTTAGCTATGCGGGAAAAATCTATAGTATTTGCTGTCATCTAAAAAAAAACTAATCACATCCTCTATTTTCGAAAGGATTCGTTATTGACGACAAACGTTTGAACACGTTACCTACGCGCATGACTTATTTGTTACATAGAAATAACGATATAGTGATTCTCATGCCATTTTCAACAATAATTGTACAGACGTATTGGCATTTTGTATATAGAAAATCACTGGATTCGAAGCCCTGGAGGAGTGATATGATAATTGAAGTAGTGAAACCAGCATCTGTGAGGCATATAATATAGGCACAATGATGTCGACTAGCTGCGTCTGATGCTGTGTTGAGCCTTTGGTGAACGCCATTGCTGACAGGTCTATTTAACCTCTCGACCATAACCTTGCGATCCCTAGCTTCGCGCCAATTAACCCATCTCACTGTTCTCTGGCAGGACAATGGTCATCGTCTAATATAGGATGTTTATTACACAAAGTTGCGTCCTAACACAATGTGACCACTAACTTCAGTAAAGGCATTATCAGTCTCTCTCGAAACATTTTGGGAAAAAAAGTATTTTTAACCTTTCTACAAATAAA
This sequence comes from Venustoraphidia nigricollis, assembly GCA_034508555.1. Classification (NCBI taxonomy): domain Eukaryota; kingdom Metazoa; phylum Arthropoda; class Insecta; order Raphidioptera; family Raphidiidae; genus Venustoraphidia; species Venustoraphidia nigricollis. Next base: position 6,081,734 of record JAVRKA010000022.1, on the reverse strand, counting down.
TTATAACCATCAAAAAGTAAATGGCTTAGCAAAAAAAAGGAGCAAACAATTTTTTCAAATATAATAAAATTTATATTATATAAAATAGAAGCAGGCCTTAATTTCACATGTTTGCGAGCTTTTAAGGGTATTTTTGATACTAAAACGGAAAACGGTTTCTAGAATTTTTGTCTGTCTGTGTTAACATGATCCGAGAAAAGCGGAACTAATTTTACGAACATTATTTTTATTATTTGATTTACTATATTCATATCCATATTACTAAATGACTGTTAATATTCATGGGTGTTAACAGTCTTGTTAATCCAAATACCCATGAATATTAACAGTCATTATTTTTATTTTTCCCTAACGTCATTATATACTTAGTGTCACTGGTGAAATTATGACGAACTATGGGCACTTCATCTGTGAAAACTCGTCCAACCTTTTGAGTGCAACAGTGATATTAATCTTACTTGCCAAACGTCTATAAGCTACTATTAATTAATTTCATGGAAAATTGTGGTGATTTCCGTGGTTTATTCCCGAGACTGCATACGGTGAATATTGTAAGTATGCATGCATTATATATATGTATATTTGATATTATGGGTAGATTTATACATATATATATAAAGTATTAGATCGCGTGAGCCTGGCAAGGTTGGTTATATGAGTCATTCATCAGACCAGAAACGAATATTCTGTTCTGATATCTATCGGTGGCTTTCCTTATGTTTTTACCTCATGTCTTTGTTATTATCTTGATGTGTAAACTCTCTTAATGGAATTCCCTGTATCCGGACGTAGTTTTAACAATGGTCTCGTCTTACATTGTCAGTGTTCCCTGCAAAACGAAATACTTACAGAATCACTTCGTCCTTCCGTCCGTCTGTCTCTGAAACTATTTGGCAGAGATGTCTGCTGGCCCAAATACAGACATTAAGTATGAAAAGTTGAATTTTGATTCTGGGGCTAATTTCAGGGCGTTAATTGAGAAGGAAATTTTTTTTATTATTGTATTAAATGTCATTTTTAGTAAACATTTGAAATTCTAAAAAGGAGTTTAGACTTCTAGGGTGATTAATTATTATTTCTTTATAATTGCAAATACTATATGACTCAATCTTCACTGTTTTCCAGTTTTGTGAAAAAAGTATGATAGTATTGTTATTATTATAATCAAAATTTAGCGATAGAAGACACAAATTGGGGGGGGAGGGGGATACTAACACTAAATGTGTAAGCATATCTTGCATTCGACCGATTTTTTTACTAACTTTAAAAAAGGAGTTTTTATATAGTACATATTTTAGTTTTTACAGTTTGAACGATTTGATAATTTTTTTAGATTCTGAGGAGGCGTGGAAAATTCTGCCGAAACGTCTACCAATAAATAAGTTTAATAAATAAATATTGTTTTAATAGATTTGTGTCCCGTATACCTCCTAGTCGTTGTAATTGTATATTACCTAATATCTCTAGGAGTTGTGAACCGATTTCGACGATTTTTTTTATTTAATAGAACATGACTTCAGAGTAGTCCCACAAAAAAGTTTTGCTTAAACGCAGCCGTTTTTTAAATTTTGTAATAGAATATTAAGGTAGAAGGCAGTTACTAACGTGAAAACTACGTAGTGTGAAACCACTAAGAAGTAAAAATTAAATCTTCTTTAAACAAAGGCCACTGAAAAGTGTAAAATAAAGTTTTGAAGTCAGTGCCAATTTAATAAAAGTGCACGGGCACATGAAACCTTACATTATTTAAATTGACACTTCATTATTTTACACATATTAGAGCCTTTTTAAGGTGGTTTAATTTTTTTAAAAGTTTTTTCACTGCATGTAAATTTGAATGCAGTTACGTTCGACTAAGTGATATTACTATGGTATAACTTTCCCACATCAAATTTTCGTTATGACCGGTTATTGTATACACCATCTCCCACCTGCAAACAGCTTTTGTTGATAAACAATGTACATTTATCTTTCTGGATAAATTGTTGTTTTCGCTGTAAGCTTAATGGGTGTGATTATTTATTTTTATACAGCGAAGCATTACTTTTTTACTGAAAACTGAAGCTTTTAAACTTTAAAGTAGTTGTTTAAAAATAATTGTTTTGCAGTTTCAACGAACTGAAACACAATTCAGGTGGAATTATAACGACCAGGCAACTCAACGTATGGCTGGTTTCTGTGAAAATGTTTTTTACTGTTTAATCTTACGAAACTATAATAAAATATGTTTATAGCTAATTGTTGTATTTAATCTGCGTTAGCTCGAGAGTGATGACACACTATTTGTGTTATTTTCCAAATTAATCCAGTTGTCAAATATATAATTATCAGAAAAAGGCATTTAGGATATATAGCGTAAATGCCTTTTTCTGATAATAATTTAAAGGTTTAAAATGAAAATAACAAAAGAACACACTTTTATTCAATCCTATTTCAATGTTTTCTGTTGGTAAAACCTTTTCCGACTCGTGGAAATTGAATAAAAGGTAAAATATATATAATGGAAAATGATATATATTATGCAAAAAAGATGTTTTGTTTTTCTTGTGAAAAAAGAAAAAATGCGAGGCTTGTTCACACAATTACTAGTATTAATTTCTGAATTATTTGTTTAGTTTTATTTAAACTTAGTTGCAAGCATGTTTTGTTTTTAATATTTTATATTTGAAATTTAAAATCGTGTTTTAAAATTAAAGTGTTCATTATAATATCGTTAAAGTTGTAAATGACTTTGTTAGAAAAATTTCAAGTGATAAAAGTTTTTACAAGCACATTTTTATTGCTTGCTATTCATTTTATAGACAGGAAATGTATAAGAGGGAAGTTTTTACGGTTGGATGGATTTTTTCTTTAACTCTCTTTTACTCCGCTGAGTGCCTCCAAATCGAGGACTTTCGAAAATATCGTAATAACACAAAATTCATCAAGATGCCTTGATATTTCCTTTCCTTTAATTTATTAAAAGAAAAGAATATCTCACCCCCAGAGACTTCGTTACGTCAACTTTTGATCAGTATAATTTTATAATAAAAAAAAACCTGAAGAAAGTATATACTAGTCTTTACCCGCGACTTCGCTTGCAATAATACCAGATATGACATGAACTTTATTTGAATTAAGTCGAGTCGGGTAAGCACTATAGAGTTCAGTTCATAGTGTACTAAGATTGGTTGATTCAGCTTTTCACGAGTAATAGTTACTGGTACAGACAAGTATCCTATAAACCAGTTTTCCCATCTAAGCATCTCAATACCCCTCAAACAAAAAAAAAAACAAAACAAAACAAAAAACTAGCGATATATGAAATTCATTCAGTATATAAAACTTTATAACAATATTTATATTTATTTATGTATTTTTGAAATATAATTTAGTTTCGTAAAGATTGTTAACGAAATCGTTAGTCCAAGCGATTTAAGCAATTTTTAATAATACTCTTTATTTATTCTGAGAAAATAAAACTTTTTAATTGGAAATATATTTTTTGCACTTTCTTTTCTGTTATATTTTATATACAAAAGATTTTTTTTTATTATTCTGTTTTTTCAGTCTCAAATAACTTTTAATTGGCTGTAATATTACACTTTCTTGTTGAAATATACCTACGTAATTATAGTTTGTTTATTGTTTCCCGAATTAATTAATAATTATAATTTTGCGTGAGATTCTAATGCAGATCATTATTCTGCAGAATTTATAATGAGCAATCTCTTAAACCGATTAATCCAGCAGTTTTCAAAAGCTCTCGTTTTATATTTCAATCGTTTTGTAAAATGCGCATCACTCTTTTATTTTGTTTATTGTTTCCCGGATTAATTTATAATTTCATTCTGCACGAGATTTTAATGCAAATCATTATTGTCCACAATTTTTAATGAGCAATCTCTTAAACCGATTAATCCAGAAGTTTACAAAAGTTCTCGTTTTATATTTCAATTAGTTCGTAAAATTCGTTTATTTTATTCGTTTACTACTTTTTTGAAACTTACATAACACGTCCAAAAAAATGCGTTTATTTTTATTTAAAGTAGATTTATTTATTTCTTTCAAATTTTGCGACCAATTTTTCACTCACAAACGTGGGTAGCTAGCTGACCGGTCCGGCGTCGTCCGGTTGCAAATCGCACTTTAAAATTTTCACGTACATATCGTTAATCGACTGAGTTTTGAAATTTGACACACATGACACGTATTTCGATGACAATACAATGTTATTGTATTTAGCTGACTAGTCACTAGGGCATTGACCAGACTAAAATAAAATAGTGTGGCACATTTAGTAGAAAAATGTTTTTTTGTTGGAGCTTGGAAATCATATGTGATTTTTTACTGTCTTCTTCAACCTCAATGTTACTAAATGCGCCCAACGATTTTCAAAGCACAAGCTTGTCGAGCCATAATTGTTTTCTAGTCTTTAGTACACTATCGATTGTGTAATAAAACCGTTACCTTAAATTTCGTTTTACTTGTTTTATTAGTATTAAAAAAAATATTGGCTGCTACGTTCATTTTGCTTTTATAATAGAACCAAAGTAACTGTATTATAAGTAATTTCATTAAAATCGCTCCAGTCGTCCTAGACTGATGCCGGTGCACACAAAACTCGCGCATCCCTAGATATGTGTATGTTGGTGTGAAATATCCATGACGTAATCTATGATGATGCTGATCCTTCTAGCGTTTTACGGATTCCTGCCATGTCCTTTCTGTAACTGACAGTATTGTAATTCAACCACCAACAACGGATACATAGGGAGTCCTTTAATCTACCTATTCCTGTTATAACAGCGCCCGTTTGTGGAAATTTTGTGTCATCATATGCAATGACTTAGTAATAATATGTAAAATATACTTCTTAGGTTTATACGTTCCTCTAAAGTTGAAACAGATCTCTTCTTACAGAACTGTAAAGTCCGAATAATGAATAATCACGTTCCGACTAACCTGTTGTATCTATAGATAATTGGAACAGAAATTAGTGCTGGTTTGCAGAACGCAGTGTCAGAAAATTCGACGATTACCTTATATTGTAATCATATAATTACAGTTTTTATATATGCCAAACTTTTTATTATCATGGCAATAAACTGACATAGAAAAATATTGTTTTTCAAGCTAAATTTTGATCAAAATTTCTGAAAAAATGTTGTTAAGAGGGGTGAATTATACACGTTTTTAAAATTGACTTCGTTAAACAAATGCTGTATAACTTCTGATCTTAAGTCAATGTATTGTTTGGAACCAAAAATGCTTTCAAAATAGCAAAAATCGACACTTTTCGGATCGGTTTCAAATTAACAATACTTGCATAAAATCAAATGCAGATTTCAATATTTAAAAAAAAACTCTTTATCTCTTTTAGTTTAGAAGTTATGGACATTCTAAAATTGTTTTAACGAGTATAATTTTATATATTATTGTATAAGTTATTACCTAGAATATAGATTAATGTATGTGTTTAATCGATATTGATTCTTTTGAGAGATGAAATGAGGTGTTTTTAGGTAGCGGTTTTGTTGTGAAGTTGTTTTCCTAATATTCGGTACAACAGTTTCGAAGTTAAACTTTACCCCTCTATATGCATAGTCATGTACATAATATGTATTATACAGGCTGCGTAAAAACGTTTAACAATCTTTTATAGTATAGTCATGGACCAATATTGAATCGTTTGAAACTAGTTTATTTATATATAATACTATAAATAATAATAAAGCAGTACCCAGAATATACTGTTAAATAATTGTCCTTATAATTGGTGTTCTTGGAGGGGCAAAACCGTCACTGTTAGCAAATATGAAAACTATTCCGGCATGTCAGCGTATTGCTGAGTCACTAATTTGCCGTATGCAAAAGGCCGTGCTTATTGGGTCGCTCCGTGTACTCCGTGCGCACGACCCAAACTCACTGTAATCGCCCATTTCATTGTTTGAGACGCAAGTATCCCTAGTATGACGGTGACGAACCCGAAGTTTGGGTGCTTGTGGATGCAAAATTTTTTAAGGAATATTTCCTTCACAATAATAATAATAATAATGCGTTTAACATCCGTCTGTCGACTTTGTCATATCAGACGCCATTCGCACCATTACTATTTTTTCATGTACCAGTTTCTGTTATTTCTACGTTTTTAAAACTTAAACTTGCAATGCGCAAATGAAAGAATTATGTAAACTTACGATAAGGTAGGCAATTTTTGAACTAGAATAAGGAACCATCTCGATATTTATCGAAAATTAATTGAGGGAAACCATGGGAAGCCTTAAAGATGGCTGGTACAGGAGTTACCGTTTCTTGACGAGTGGCAGTGGGAAAAAGTTCCGGCCACATCTGCCTCCACTGAGATTCGAACCCGGTACCTCTCGAATGCGAGTTTAGTGTTCTCACTACTACTTTACAGTGCTTTAAATTTGAAGTTAAAAATATATTGCTTCACCATTAAAACATAATAGTTTATATATCTAGATTGTAATCCACTATTTTATGAAAGAACTGCGACATTGTTCAAACGAGCGATTAGCGAATTTCACAGTCCCAAGAATCATAAAAGCATTGAGATCGATATACAAACTACGATTTTTGCACGCACCTCCTATAAAATAGCTGGTTTTCACATTATAATTACTAGAATGGTAATATTTTCGACAGTTTAGTTCGCCCATATTGGAATCATACATATGCAGACTGTTTAAGATGACTCATATGGATTTATATGGCTTCTGACAGAGATATTACTATTGGATTAGTAAAATCGAGTTACTTTTGTTTTATTTTACGGACTAGTGCGAAAAAGGGTCATTATAGAACCACTATACAGACATAAAATGCAATTATTTTATAGGGGATCGTGCAAAAATAATATTATTCTTTTTTTTAAACAATCAAATCATTTTTTGTTATTCTAAAAGTAAAATTTCAAATAAGTATGATACCTAAGAAATCACATTTGGTCTAATTTCTTAATACACATTGTACATGTAGCTCAATGAATTCTTCATGTAATTTGAAAATTCCATTACCATTTAAACTATGTGAGTTTTAAAAAAATTGAATTATAATAATTTCTTGATTATTACATTTTGTAAACAAAAACAGTATATATTTTCTCAGTTCGTTTCGCAAGGAAAATGCTTTCTGGAACATTCTGTACGCAATATATATCTGCGGGCGGTGCGTGTCTTACATACAAATTATTACTGGTCGTATATGTGCCAAACTATTCGTGAAATAGCTACGAAACAGGTGGTCATACAGTAAAACTTTTTGCATAATTCAAATGTTATAATTTACTATGTCATGTTTGCATAATTTATTATCAAATACCTGCTTTCATTGTTATATTAGCAACTCATCAAAAGCTGTTAACAAACTAGTTATCTGCGATGAAAAGTTCAATACTTCGCTAACTTGAATGCATGCTTTCTATATAGATTCAACTTCACAAAGAAATTTAATTCCATTGTTCTTCTCTACTGCGTTCTCGCAATGGCTGTAAATTTTACGGTTACTATAAAATTTATAGAAAACTAAATAATTGTAGATAGAAAACCCTTTAGTTATCCTCAGTTTTTTTTTTAGCTATCCTTAATTAGTTTGTCGGAGCTGTCAGAACGTTAGTGAACTCAGTAATTTATTTGCTAGGATAGTTAAAAAATAAACTACCATTCCCTAGGCTCTAATCGAGAACTTATCAGATGTGTTTATTTTTAATTATAAAATAACAAAGTTAATCAGCTTCTATGGTCATTTACATGGAACGTGACAATGGCATATTATTATGCTGAATAATTTATTTACATCATAGCGGTGTGGCATTGTGTCCACTAAAGTTTAATTTTTTGTTAAGATCACTGATCCCTCAAATTGTAAAATATGCTCTCGATAAATTTCGAATTGTAGTCGCAAAATTCATTTCATTAGTTATGATTAAGCCCTAAGCTTTACAAAGTTTGGCTTCTTGCTTAAAAATTTCAAAAAAAAAAACAAACATATTTTTGTCCTAAAAAAGAATAAAAAGTCTTGATATTTTTTTACAGCACGTCCCGAGATTTCGAAGTATGGGAAGACAAATTTACATTTTGAAGTTTATTCTTTACAAACTTATGTTAAAAATACTGACAAATTTGCGTTGCTCAATTTTTTTCCGTACAAAAATTTGTGTAAAACTTATGCTAATTTTCTCGTTTTTATCTGAATTTAAATCGTTTATTTTGATCAAATAAACTGTAAAAACTTGGCAAAAAGTCATATGGGAAGAATGATACATATTTCTAGTTTATTTTGTATGACCATGAAAGACAGAATAGGATTTTTCATAGAAATTTGAGATTTCCGAAACTGTTCGTATACGGGGAAAAAGGAGAATATTGAACAATTGGTAGAGACGTTAAATTTTTGAACGGGGAGGCAGATTATAGATTACTGACGCTTGACAACTGAGGTTATATATATACATATATGTTTTAATTGTGAATTTAGCATCACAATATGAACTGTTTCTTGTACCATATTAAAGCGGAAGTCTTTAATAAACTGAGCGGATATTTAGTATTATTATGTTAGTACAAATGAAGACTATACAACATTATTCCATTAACACTTTCTTTTGTTTTACTGTGTGATATATAATAGCGAGGTTGTTCTTTCGTTTCTCTGTTAGCAAACAAACGATATTTAGAAATATATTGAACAGCCAATGACAGGACCTTGTAAACAGCAGACAGTCGACAGACGGTGATGGGCAATATTGAAACAGATTGGTTTGAATTTATCGGTGATTTCATTTCAAAGCCAGTGCGTTTCACACTTTTATTATTGTATAATAAATTACAATAAACCAGCCGTTTCAATAATATAAAGGAACAATTGAACGCCGTGGTTCATTTGAGAACCAATAAAATTCATTTCATTTCATTGGTTCAACATTGAACTGTTTCATGTCCAAATGTTTTGTACGAAAATTAACAGAAATTAATAATTATTTTTGTTCGTGTTTTTTTAATGAAACATCAATTAATACAAATTTTTGATAAATAATGTTATTTTGTAGTTTTAAACTTATGGCAAATAGTATGATTGCATGTAAATACAATTAAATCTTTACTTCAATTTGGGGATAGAACAGTTACATCTGAAACCGTTGACAGAGAATAGTGAACTATTTATGTTACGTGTTTGGGAGTTTGCGCGCTGCGACTTCGCACGAAACAAATGAATATAGTCGCTTCATTCTGTTTTCCACACCGCTTTTCAAACCAGAGAATCATTCAGACTATGAAGGTTTTAGTACTACATATGTATATTTACATTTCTAGGGCGTAGTTTTAAGAACAGAGTAGTCCCAAAATACAATGTACACTATGAAAGGAATTTAATCTAGAACTGAGAAAAAACCATGTCAGTGAGTGGACTCTAGAAATCAGGAGCATTCTTGAAGCTCGGTTTTACCGATTGTATCGATTGTTTTTAGGGCTGTGCAAGTGAAAATCAAGGGAAAAAATGCTCAATCGTCCTGTGCGATATACTTATGCTCAGAAATATTAGTTAGTAGTTTATTCTTAGCATCTAACAAGAATAAAATTTAATTTTTCTATTCTAGAAATCTTCATTTTAGTGAATGGCCAAAATTTTGAAATTTGCTTTAATTCACAAGTATGGCAATCATAAAAATGGATGAATGAAATGATTAAATCGTTTAAATCCAAACACCTTTTTTGTTACGTGACGAGGGCAAATCCTCATAGACAAATAACGGTTGTGTCGCATTCCCACCGGCTAAAATCTCTCTCTTTTCCACTTCCGTTTCTATCGGAAACCACCGTAGCATTACTTCGACGAAGAATAATCATGACTCTTATTTTCATATTAAAGACTTAGGATGGAACCAATAACTAGATTTTTGAATGAATTAAATGTCTTAGATTATAATTTGACTCCTTTCGGCGCTTCTGGGTATATACGCAGGAATGTGTAGTTGTGTTGTACATATATGATATGTTAAGTTGGTGAAGGAGGTCTGGAAAGGAATATGGATGTTTGGAAAGGAGGCTGGGTGTTTGAAGTAGTAAGCGAGAGGTTCAGTTCATTTCCGAACACATGCTGATATATTAATCCTCGCTGTCTTATTTGGTGTATTTTACTCTGTATTCGCTGAATCGAATGATCCCCAGTCTTCTTGTCATTATTGCATGAGGACAGATTCAAGACATTAGACTAGCTATTCTGTGTTTATAGACACAAGGCAGCCTGGCGTATGTTGAATAGGTGCATCGGGAATTTCCAACTATGGTTACGTAAATACTAAAGTGTCGACACGAATTAACCGTTAATCAAAATCTTAAGGCCCCAGTACACAGTGGTCTGTAGTGGGCCATGCTTTGCAATGTATACCTGTAGGTCACTATCACTTGGTGTTCACACAATGGCCCATGGCTCATTTCTGCCTGGCGAAGCACTTGCGATGGACGTGGAAGTAATTACGGCCGCGTCTATTTATTTATATACTGTTTACAAGTATTATAGTATTATAAACCTAAAAGTCTCTTCCTTGCTCCAGGATACTGACATTTTGGGCGATTAAAAATTTAAATAGTATAGGACGCAACAAAAAAGTAGGTACCTGTCTAAACAATGGGCGACTGTGTGAACACCACAGGCCACGCCACGCCACGATTCCTTTGAAGTGTGTCAAAAAAACCGACAACAAATGGATTGCGCACCACGATTCACAATTGTCCGCCACTACAGACCATTACCCCTGTACACAATGGCGATGGTCTACAATGGCCCACTACAGACCACTGTGTACTGGGGCCTTTAGACAAAACAATTCTTGTCTGTAATAAAATTAAAATTATATAATTTTGTCTGTGTACTTTTAGTCCGTGAGCCCGCGACCGGTTTTGATGACCAAAATCGCCAAATTTATTTATAGGATTTATATGATGCTGTAATAAAGCCTCAAACCGTCAGCTGCGTCACCAGCGACGAATTGGGCTACGGCAGCATCCCACGTATGGCAACTGTTATAGCACGCACTACGCTATTTAACAAGGATAGAGAATTTATTTACATATCATTTATGCGCAAAATAAACCCTCTATCCTTGTTGAATGGTGTAGCGATTGCTGTATATGTTGGTGTGAAACTATTACTTTAAACATGAATTTAAAATCTATTTTAAATTTAACGCCAAATACTAACACAGATTTAAAGATCGCAGAATTATTGTACATATGGAAGATCAACTTAGTGGCTGTGAGTGTCGCTTCTGTAATCCTCTTGTGTAATCTGTGACTGAGTACTTAACGAGAGCGTTAATAATTATAATAGACAACTGGTCCGCTACGAACATTTTGCAATTAATGTAAGATGAAAGATGATTCTTTTGCCACGATAGTCTTTTACTGGTAAATGGAGGTGATGCTCTTTGAAACCCTAAATTCAAAGGCATTTGACAACCACTTTCTATAAAATGCTGTCCCCAAAGCAAGACTTTTATGACTACGACTAATCCAACATAAATATTCTATAGACACTTTCAAATCGATGAGCCTGTTTTTTTTTAAACAAAAATGTTAGTAAATTCAAAGGAAGTTCAAATTACTGCTCTTCCCTAAATAAAACCTTGCTTTAATTTAATTTCAAACAATATTAAATATAATTCTCTCTAAAGAATTTAGGAACGATAAATTTTTTTTTGTAAAATCTTGTTCTATCGAGATAATTTTAGAGGAGGCGGTCGTATGTTTGATATATTACGAGACGCACTTTAGGAACCACTCCCTACAGATGAAAAATTCAATAATATATGAATGACCGTAATAATGAGAAAAAATATTCTATTTAATAAAAATACTGCCCAATCTAACTTGACTCGGGTGCAAGTCGCTATTATCGCTTGCTGCTCATCATTCTTGTGTAATAACGTAATAATATATACAACCTGTGCTACTCACCAACATGTAGACTCTTAAAGATGAAAGAATTTTTCAAATAGGTTCATACAGAAACATACATAATCACAACATACGCTTTAAAAATGTTGTCTCACATTTTTCACAACGGCATTAGGCTGTTTCTGTAGGTATAAAAACAGTGATTATTATTACATTATTATTATTATTACATTCTAAGGTCATTGCGAAATCAAATTTTTTGACAATATTTTGTGCAACCTAGCAAATAGTTGTTAAAATATTATTGGGAGTACGCGACAATTTTACTAATCTCTAAGGAACGAAAATGTTTGGGAAATGCTGGCATGGCAAGACTGTAAGTTCTTTGGAATAAAATTGTTTATTATTATTATCATTATTATATGCGATGTCAGCTGTAGCCACTGCCACTGAAACGGCCATGTTCTGGTGTTGGTACGGTGTGAGGTTTAGAACCTCTTTCCACTCCCTACTGTCCTTTGCTTGCCTAACCTATAGTCCTTTCAGAACATCCCTTAGTTAATAAACGGATGATATGGTATATATCATGGGCCCACTAAACTGTGAAAACATTGTACTATCTGTGTTTTATAAGCTTTGTTCACCGTTATATATGCGGTCACAAAAAATGGTGTATTTAGGATTTTCTGTAATTAGTGTATTTGTCTATGAGCACAAAAAATTGGGTGGGTTCCAGTCTTATTCTAGCATGTCTTTTAGAATAGCAGGTTATGCTTATAATGCATTATAACTAATATTTTACGAATGTGACAATAATTATGTACCCCCTACAAAATAGCCCATGGAGAAGCCCGAATATTGATTTTATATAGTCGATATTTGGTACGTATACCATAAAAATCGGCTGTTCAGGCTGTCGGAACGCTCTGAATTTAAGCCAAAAATAGAGCTGTCAACTGATTGTAGACTTATTCGTCAACATTCTGCAAAAATTCTTTCTCTATAAGGAAGATAAAGACAAATCTAGGTCTCTAACGGCCTACTTTTGTTATTTATGTACGATTTATTAGAAAAAAGTTGGCATTAATTGTGCCAAAAAAACACACGTTTTCAATGTCATACTACGACTTTATTTCGGAAAACTGTTCCATCGTAAACCTAAAGTGACTCTTCCTTTTTCGGAAAAGTTTCTTAAATCTTCAAAATATTTCCCAAACTTAGAGTAATCAATTGACAGCGGCACCCTTGCAACAACATTTTTTAGCGTCGTAGTTGACACCAGCCGAAAATTGAAACGGGCGGGTTATTTGAGCGAAACAGAGCTAAAGAAGGTCACACCCACAATTTGTCTTTTGCCTACCTCGCCCCTTACCGCTGGGTCTCAGCACAAACAAAATTCAGAGCGTTCCGACAGCCTTCACCAATAGACTACGATAGCTGAGTAAGTAGAGGGTTTGCCTCTCACACAGGAGGTCGCTGTTTCGATTATTAGCACCATTATTATTATTTTTTTACAACTATTCAGTATTCTATTTATATTTATATATGCAATTGTGAATGTTCGGAAGTCTTTATTGTTTCGTCTCTAGACTCTTGTCATTATATATATGTATACAGCAGATAAATAATTGGCGTTGGACTACAAATGTCGACAGGGTTTTGCACTGCGACTAGTGTTTAATTTTTTATGTCGCCAATACAGTTTTTTTTTCAACTTAATAACAATACTTTAATAATTAATAACTGAAAATTTTTTAAGTTTCATATTTTATATTAAAAATTGGATGGCATTTAAAAGTCAATGCGTACTTGTATTATCACGTGGTTTATTTTATTTTAAATGGAAAGAGGCGGCATTATTTTACCTCATTGTCATACAAGCCTCGCGATGACAAGTAATTTATTGCAAAAACTAGATCATTAATAGTATTACCAAATTTTGACATAAACACCTTTGTGTTACGACTACAGATATAATACAAGAATTGGGACGAGGACTACCCACTTTAAATCTATGATGTAGGTCGAAAAGCAATCGTGTTTATTTCTGTACCCTTTTTTTGATGGCCAAAAATGTGACGATAAAAATAAAATTGTTTTTATACGATTTAAAAAAATAAGTGTATACGTTTCATACTTATTTTTTCTGCTTGTTTGTTAGTTTCACTGTATTTTTGTGAAGGTTGAAGTTGAGCTTTTCGCGAAATTGCAGAATTCTTTTTAACATAAAATTTCAACTCACTCAAAATATTTTAAATTTGTGATGAAGAAATTTTTTTATGACTTAAATCGAAAAACCTAGTCTTTTAGCCGTTAATACCAAACAAAAGAGAATACAATTTAGACTTAAGTGTAGAAAAAAGGTAGAATATACCGAATTATAGCTTTTATTATCCTTGAGAACAAAAATACTGTATATTTATTATATTTGTTCTTGACCGATTGTGGTTAAGTAATTGAAAACAGATATAAAATTGAGAAAACATATAAGATTTGTTGAATTGCTGTCATTTCGTGGAAAATTTGTTCAAAAACATGAAGTTATTGTTTTGTTTTGTCTCCTTGATGTGGACGTGGTCTAATAAAACAATTAATATATAATATTTTCTCAGATTCTGTCGTGAAAACGTGCTCACCCTAGCTGAGACTAACGGACGACACGAAGTTGTAAACGTTTGCATTTTTATCACGTGTTATAACAAACCTAAACTCACGTTTTCTTTTCAGACGTAGTTTTGTATCGAGCTCGATTCTGCGGACAGGTTGTTCTCATTCCTAACTTTTATTTCATCTAATATCTTGCAGTTAATGTGTTTTATACTACAGCGTGTACTACACCTACTTCAAAATTACTAATCCGTAACTGATACATAGTATGTGCATTATTCAATTGTTCTCTGGTCTCTCGAGTTATTTACAGATAAATCGTTCCAACTTACGAGACTCTTTGCATATATCAAATTCACCTCCATTGCTTATCTGTAATTACAGATTGGTGGGTTCATACCTTCCTCGCAGTCTTTGCGCTGTTAGATATTAAATGATCACACTCAAAATATTATCTCCATTTAAAATGTCCCAATCAAAGTATCCCCATTTAAAGTATTCTTCAGTATAATACTCCTACTTAAACTACCCCTCCTTGAAACTTATTTCACTTAATTTAACTCATCATTTAATTGTTATCTTATTATAAAATAAGACTTCTTTTGGCCTCAGTTTTAACAAGTAGTTAGCCAGAGGTAGTTTTAAGAAATTATGTATAGTTCTATGACATTATGAGCTGGAACGACAGTTTGATTACATATACGACTAAATATGAACCAACCTAATGTAATATGACGGACAGAACGTAGAATCATTTAGATAGGGTTCAAGGATTTGCTTTGGGCCATTTTCGGCATGTAATAGAAGTACAAAATGGTCAGGAAAAAGGACAATAAAATGAAACTTAAAATTTAAAAAAATATGTATGTAGTACTTATATAAAATATATTAAAATTACTTAAAAATATAATAAATTTCGACTATTTCGGACCGCGAATAAGCAATATTTATATCAAAAGCTTTTTGTATAAAAGATATACAAACAAAAACCAATTCATTCTAAATAAATAGTAACTCAAATCTAATTTTATTAAGTTGATCCTATCCCACCAAATCTATTGCCTTCAAAATACACTATACTTTTCTAGTTCTACTTAACTTCGCGTAATTTTTGGCGCTTATTCCTTAATGTCCAAAAATCCAATTTCCTGATTGTCCATGCGTTACGTGTGCTATTTTTTTACGAGGTTCTACGGTATTATTACATAACGGATTTTAAACGAATAATGCTATAGTCCCTACTTGTACCAGTATTCTATATACATTATAATAATTATGCTTTTTATACTTGGTTGTTTTTAATTAGTGGATTTAGATTTATGTCAGTTAGCTAGCAACCGTTCCACTCATTACAGGATTAATTATTATTCATGGAACAAAACAGTTCCATCATCATCGTATCCCTTCTGTTTCGTGATGTTCCTGTTCTACCATTATTATGACACATGTGTTAGGGTAGGCACTTCTAACTCTATGTATATCAGTGTCGTATCAAAACTTGCTTGGGCTTGTGGCAAATCCCTTTCTCCCCCTGAAATGAAAAAAATGAGGAAATTCAAATTTGGTTTTATAAAAATACATAAGAATTAAAAAGACAGGGAACGAACACTACGAGTATCGGCGAAAATGCACGATCGTCATTCTGCTGCCAATGTCAATCTACCTTTTCTTGCAACGTTATCAGATATAGAGGTGACATTGTTCCGTTGTTTTTTTTTTTTTTTTTTTTTTTTTTTTTTTTTTTTTTTTTTTAACAATATATGTATTCGTTTATTCTCTAGAATTTCACACAAAGTATTGTTTAAAGTAGACAAATATCAATTATAGCTAAAAATATTAAAATCGATAAAAAAATATTCAATCGTAAAAAAATATTTAAAAAAAAAAACATGTTTTTTCTTTGATTGTAGGGGGATGACGTCATCCAATGGACTGTCAATTGATATTGCGTGGTTGATAAAAATATTCAGCGGTATCCCAGCTGACGTCATTCATTAACGGGCGAACCTGTGTATTTCTAATCACCTTGCTTTTCCAATATTTCTCAAATCAAATGTTTGTCTAGAATTCCTGCAATGGAGACGAATTTCAATTTTGCCATTGTCCTATCTACGATACTGATATTCTGGTCAATCGTCAAGAGAGTCACAAAACGGATTTCACTTTGTGGCTTTTTTAAAATAATATACACCGCGTTCCAAGCGTTTTTGTAATACCCACGACAAAAAATTTTTCAAAAAAGGCCCTTGTTGATTTAGCAAGCTAAAACTTAATACACTTGTAGTATAGGGCACCGAACAGAACCGGAGCCGGATGTTAGATTTCCTATCCAGGGACAGAAACAGGAGGGGAGTCTTCTAAAAATATGTTATATAACGAATTTCGCTATGTGGTCCTTTTGTGTTTGCCACAACGCGTCATAGGTACGAATTTCGCGATGTGGGTGAGAAACCACAACTCGTTGTGAGCTGTTTTTTCGCTCAATGCCCGTTTTCGTTCTTTGAATCTAACATGATTTTGTATTCTTGGACTTAGATATTGCGCCTAGCATTAGTTTAAACATAAAAATATAGTTTCGGTAGTACATGACAACTGTGGAAAGAGTGGATCTAACCTTAATTGTCGAGCATCTATTATCTACAGTCTGGATGTTAAAAAAAAGCTTATGGTGCATTTTCGGGCTGCTACGAAAAATACGAAAAAAATATTATTGCTTGTTATTGATATTTCATTCTGAATGATCTCGAATAATATGGATAATTGTCTTTTTCTCTACAAATTGACAGTTCCCAAGTTAATTGTAAAAATATAATTTTAGCCCCGTTTGAGAATTTTTCGTTATATATTCTTATTTTCTTGGACTAAAGCTCATATGTACAAAAAATGAATGACCTGGCAAAAATATACAATGCATTTCCTATAAAATCTGTGTTTACTGACAGCTGTTATATTACGTGCTATAAACTAACAGAATAACAGTGACGAGGGCCTGATTAAATAATCTTGACAACCGTTATTTGATAGTTATATATTATATATATTTTGATTTTCGGTCTTCGTGTCGTATTGATATTTAACTGTTCTTGATCGGGACGAATAGGCAGACCGTTGGTAAATGTTTGAACGTGTTATCAATAATGTTAAAACTGTTATATAATCGAAGTTGACAGTAACTCTATTATAGCTTGCTGGTTGGTGTTTGAATCTCAGAAGTTCCGATACTATATGTTACTATCGGAAGACCGAACAGCATTTTAGTACCTTGCCATAGAGGACGATTGCGCAGAAGCAAAACTCATTGCAGACATATGTTTTGTTTAGGCAAGGCTTAACACCGACCCTTAACTTCGATGTTAACAGCAGTTCATGTTCACATAAAATTTTCTTATAATAATTAATTCGGTAACTGAAGTTAAGCTTAAGAGCTTGTTCATACTAGGCGGATACCGGAACGATTTTTAATGGGATGCCCTTGTGACTTATTAGTTCATGAATGCTAATAAAATTAAAAAATATTCCTAAAGAGGAGGAAATTTCCGAAAAAAATGTCGTCTCCCAGAACTCCATCATTAATACTTTTTATTTAATGTTGAAAATAGGGCTCCGCGTGGTCGGCGCTGTGCCGATAAAACTTAACCAGTTTAGATAAGGCCCCAATTTCATTTTTGCACCGGTTACGTAGCTACGCCACTGGGAACGATAAGTGAAAAGGGCAGTCACCATCAACTGTCTCATTTTTTTTTGAGATGTATTTTTGTTTGTTTGGTCTGTTGGGCTGTTCTGTATGTCAAAGATTGTAACAATCTTAAAACAGTACGCGATAATCGATTCGACATTTTACGTTCTAGACCGACGTGTTTCTGAATATCACAAACTTATAAATAAGTACACATTTTTAGTACTATAATTATAAATACGTCGAGCTTTATTAGTACACTGTTAATTAATTTTGTTTTGCACGTTATTATTTTTAATTGGTTATTAAAAGATTACCAACAATAAATAAGCCTTTCTTTCGGTATAAAAACAGTGTTTGTGCCTACCTTTTTATGAAATTCCCTTTATATCAAATTTCAGTATAAAAATTCCCTTTTTACGAATATTTGTTTTTTTGTAATTAATTATAGTATAGTCTCGTTGATACGAATAATCAATATGAAAGCAATTCGATTTTGAAAAAAATTCAAGTTAGGGAATCTGTTTAAACAGTTTCGTCGAAGGATGCGGTAGAACCACAAGACGTATTTGAAGATTTTCTGTTCGTATCAGTATTATTCGAGAACGGCTGCACCGATTTTAGTAAAACGATACACTATCGACTGGTGTTCTACTAATTATGAGGTACCTTGTATTTGCCTGCGATCGGGTTAAGACAAAGATCTTGTGTAACGCAAGCGAAGCCGGTAGTGAAGGCTATTAACTAATGAATTTTTGTTTGAAAAAATGTTTTAGTACCACTGGTATACGCAGCGCTACAATAGGCTTGTTTGAACATCACTGGAATATTAAAATATTAGATGTAGCATATTTTGACTTTGAATGACCTTTATGTACACAATATTGTAAAATAGTTGCGTAATAATTTGTTAGCAGGTATATGGGGTCTATTATAATATTCCTTTTATTAGAATCAGTCTCAGACATGTTTCAGCCGTTCTGCTTTTTGTATCAATTATGTGTATTTAGTGATATTTTATGATTTTGTTTTATTTTAAAGAGTGTATATTTTGAATTATTGTCGCGATGATAACATTGGTCTGTGTAACTTGAACTAAATGGTGTATCAATATATGTTTTTTCGAAACAGTGAACATTATTGTGAACATTTACCAGTGCGTCATTGGTCAAAATGTAAGTTTTTTTGTGAAGCATTACGTTAATTTATAAGCCATTGACAGAATTTTCGAGCATATATTTTAAATGTGATAAATACGGTCTAAAAGCATACAAATTCAAGTTTTGAGTTGATTGAGTACGAATGGCATATTTTTCTTCGTTTATAGTACAGCACTTACGTAAGCCTATAGTCGAGTGACTAAAAAATATTTTTGACTATCATGAGTTTGCACTTTCCAAGAATCTTGTTGTGGTATAGATATATTTTTTTTTTATTAAAACTTTTATTCAAAAATCATTCGATGGTTTTTAAAAGAATGGAAATTAGGTAACAGTAAAGGTTACCTTGTATTACCTAATACTTTATTATGTAATTTAAACAGCAAAAAGTAGATAAATCTAGAAATTTATTTAATAAAATTTTTAGTCGATAGCCTACGTATTGAACAAAATAATTTTCTCTTCGTATTTTTAATTTTGCTATTCCGAAATATTCGCGGAAGAAAACTTCTCTTGCGAGCTAACTGACACATGCACACGCGCAAAGATTTATTACAAGGTTTATTAAAAAAAAAAAAAAAAATGATGACGCTAGTTCTAACGCCTAATTTTAAATAGCATGAAACGTGGTTTATCTGTATTTCCCAACAAAGCAGATTTGAATCGAGCCGATTCAATGCATAGTCAGTTTAAAATTTCCACTATACTTTATTTTATTTTTGGTAAGCTGTAGCGTGATCAGTATGAAACAGATTCTCTATACGCTCTACTTAATTCCGTTGCTATGAGCGTGTTTACATGTTTCGTGGAGCAAATGTAGTAATATTAAGTTTTTCTAGATATGCTTCCTATGATTTTATATTCGTCTAATCAACTCCAGATTAGTGACCGATAATTATTTTCTATATACCCGGTCGAAAGTGCATACTTTCGGCTTCGATTTTAAGGCAGAAAGCCTAACATTTATGCACTGCTGGGAATACTTGCATGCCATCTGTAACATCGTGTACAAAAGTATGTAATTTCGACTGGGTATAATGAAAAATACTATACACCACATGGCCAGAAAGCTGAAATTCCTGCCCTTGCAGTGTAATATACTATTTCTAACTTTTAGTACACCATCGATTGTATAAGACCTATTTTATTTTTAAGTTTTTATAGTGCTTTATTATACAGTACTATATCGACTGACGAATACTGAGCCCGTAAGATAGTTGCCATAATGTTGTATTTTCATCAAAACGACAGATATGTGCTCAAAATTTCGACTAATGGAAAAAGGTGAAAATGCAATAATGGGATTTGCTCCCGAACGAAACAGGTCCGGTTAGCTAGTTACCATAATATTGTTTTGTTATTAGAACTCCACATGTGTGTAAAATTTAACAGTATAAGCTCACAGTTTAAGCTAGAAGGACAGGGTATAGGAAAATTCTTGCAGCACCCAGGCATACCAAATGACTCCTTTGTATGCGTAATAATAGATCAAAGTGTAATCAGTGTGTGAGGTAAAAGCTATATGACTATATTTGGGATTAGAATCGCAACTGTCTGCATTGTCTTGTCTATTTCTGCTAACATAATCCACAACAGAAACGGAAATAAAACAAATGGTGCGTCACCACAATAGTGCAATGTTGTTGAGCGTCATCTGTTTGTAACATTGATTACTGCGTACATAGGGTAATCTAATACCCACGTATGGTACCTAAACATTATGCAGATTAGTAACTGACTACGAATTAAACCCTACTAATGTCATTTCAGTTGGATTATTTTAATTCCCGTTTAGACAAGAGCTTGATAAGCAAAAAGTTAATTTGCTAACGAGTCAGGTTACTGATTATAGATGTTCGACAACTAAGGTTATAAGATCAAAGACCTTTTTTGGGTATAGAGGGTTAAAAATAAAAAGTTGTAGATTTTCAGTGGCAAACATTTTTTGGGTGCTAAAATTATTGGGGAAATTAGGTGTTACAGTTTTTGAGAATAAAATTTTTCATTTTTATTATTAGAGAAACAAAATATTGTTTTTTTATTTAAAAATGTACGTTTGGTTCGTAAAAAGTTTAAGTTTACTGTGACTGAATTTGGTTTTGTTTACTATTTGTATTTTTTTTTGTCAGACTATATAAAAAATATTATAGACGCTATGACACTATTTTATGATTTATTGTGCTGTGATGAGGGTAATATCTTTTACAAATCAATAAATTCAACTTTTAGAAAACTAAATAATAAATAATATCATTTTAAAAATTAAAGAAAAAGCCGTCACAACAAAAACAAACCTTTAGAAAGTATGAAATAATTAATTTCTACAATATCTGGGCTGACGTACGAACTACTGCTTCGTTTGGATGGAATATTTAATTCATAAATACACAAGGACCACTGTAAAGTGACAAAAATACCAATGTCTCAGCGGTTTCCAACGCATTTATGAATTAAATATTTCATTCAAACGAAACTGAAGAAATAGTCGGTACATTTTAAAGGTTTGCTTTTTTGTGTTCGGGGTTTTTAAATTTTTAATTTAATTTTTATTTCATACAACTAACTATTCAAAATGTGAGTTCAAACTCGAACTTTTTAGTTGTAATTGTGGTGGAGATTTCGAAATAAACTGTGGTGAAAGTAGAAGATATTGTAAATGGTTGAACCGATTTTTATCGAACAATGCTAAGATACATCTCAAAATTTTAGTTGAAAAAACAAAACAAATGCATTGATATCGGATCATATGACTGACAAAGTCTTCAAACTTATAACATCCCTTTTTTTGCATCGGGGCTTAAAAGCTAACGGGAGCAGTAGCTTTTTACTTTATCCTTAAGTATAAATTTTATAAGGAGTCCCATTGAGATTGTAACATAAATCATTTATCTTGATACATAGCACCTACATGTTTGTGCAGGAATGAGATAATTTTAAGGAGTAAAGGGGATCCTAGACTTCGGGTTTACCTGTTGAATAATACATGACGTACCTCTTAGCTCTGATAGTGTACACACGTAGCGTGTTATTATCGTGCGGGCACCATACTTCTATGCGTTCTCATAATGTAGGTTTCATGAAACTTTTATAATGGAATATGAAATAAATTTCTCCAGCAGTAGTAAATATTTGTTTCATTTGGGCTTTCAAAGTTTTAAGATTTCGCATTTTCAGAATTTAGGCAAAATGTTTTAATCCTATCAATTCCGGAATTCCTCAGTGATATAAAACATATACTAAATTAGATATTTGCAATATACCTACTATACCTACACGGAAAGTTGACCAGAAATGATTTGGGTCAACCATAAACCTACCTGTAATCTAGTTGTAAGAGGTAGGTCTATGGATGACCCAAATCATTTCAGGTCGACTTTCCGTTTAGTAAGTAGGTACATTGCAAATATCTAATTTATATTTCTGAGGATGGACTTATTGTCCGAAACGATCGTCGAGAAATAATTTACCTAACAATAAATGTTTATAAAATTTTCAAGTGTTTTTATTTATTAATCTAGTTCTACCAAATACCGAGTGAAAATCAGTGCTAATTCCATTATAAAAGTTCCATGGCTGGTCTCTTGAAGTACTGTATGGCGACACTGAGCGACGAGAACGACGTTATTATCATAATAAACTGTACTAACTCGTCACCAGTTGACGAATAAAGGTACATTTACTTGCATACAGGCATATCGATGGTCCAATGGAAAAAGACGTAATCAGTTGTTCTTGTGTATTTGCCATATGGCAACATACACTATTGACGTCGGTCGGATGCCGGGATCTAGAGGTCGGACCAAAATTTCTCGCTGTTTCATAACCTCCTAAACACATTTGCACCATTTTTAAAAATGTTATATATATATATATATATATATATATATATATATATATATATATATATATATATGTTTTTGGGCCCCAAAATACCGAAAAAATTCTCCGAATCGTTTCAAAATTGAAATTTAACTCTCTGGTAGTAATTAAAAAGTGTCCCTAAGATTTCGATAACATCGGTCCGACAGGACCGGATTTACAAATTTTATGAAAAAACTAGTTTGCAGATTATGAATTATTTACTGAAATGTGTATATAATTTAGTATAGAGGTTCGATTGATAATAATATTGCAATTAAGAAAAAAAAATGTTATTTAAGGGGTGTATTAAGGAGTCTAATTTGTTATTTTGCCCAGAAACCAACTAAAGTTCGCATAATAAAGCCACACTGCCTGTATAAGCAAATACACTATATTGTCGGCAGGGTTTTGGCACCCGGGTTTTTTTTTCATGCCGTTCACAAGATTAGCAAAAAATTATCACAATTTTAGTTGCACAGTATGTATATAACGGTTACCCATTTTAAAGTACCAGTTTTGATATTTGAATAAAATCTAAACGAGATAATTAAATATGTTTTGGATGACATTAGTTTAGTAACTATTTCATTTTTTTTTATCCCTAAACAGTTCTTTGCTGTACAAAGATGGAGATTATTGTGGAATATTATAGTCAATGTTTGGCCTTGTATTATAATCACGTACGGTTTGATTTGTTGGAAAATTATTTAAATTTGACTTCGCATATTATATTGAGACAAAATATGAATACTTGGCAATGTTATACTTATCTCTTTCTCTAATCCCTTAATGCAGGGGTGGATAACTTTATTAAGACAGAGATCTACTTTTTTTTTTCTTACAAAATGTCGCACAAGTAACAGCAAATCAGGATATAAAACTATAACGAATTGTGTGCGAAATAAATTAAAAAATAAACCTTAAAGCATAAACGTACTTCATGCGTCAAGGGTTTTGATTTCGGGCAATCTTTACCAACCTTTTTGTGTCTGATTTTTTAAAAGTTTTAGACCTAACATTTTCGGAGTAACGGAGGAGAGGCACATGTTTATTTTCGGTCTAAATTAGACATTCTGTATCATGAGCGAAGCCGCAAGCAGAAAGTAGTAAATTGAATAAATGATACGTTACTTTTATTGATATAACTTTCATGCGATTGTGTTTAGGCCCTTTTGCATCTAAGGGACGATATTATATGGCAAACGTGGCTCAGATTATCTCCTTCTAAAATATGACATCACATTATGGCGGTATATAATTCCTAGATTTATATAAAGCAATAGTAAACAGTTGAAGATCGTAATCCTTTCTCGAAATTTAGTAGATGTAGTATATATTTTCTCTAATCCTTATTTTATATATTTTAAATATAGTAATTTTGCAAATGAGTTTTTTGTGCATTCAAAACACAGTCTGGAATGCAGGTTTTTCGTTAAGTAAATGACGAATTGACTGTAGTTACCAACATTAAGTAATTTTTGATATGTAAACAAACTGACTATAGATAATTTGTTCTGTTGGTATATATTCTGAGCCGTCTATAAAATCTACGCCAAGCGCAAATTCGTTTATTGCAGATATTTTCGAAATGGTTATATAAAAACGCCGATTTTTGAAGAGGATAATTTGAATATTTAAGTACGTGTGAAAAAACATTTTACGCACTAGTGTAAAAAATAAAAAGTTTTGTTTTCAGCACTTTTACATGACGTATAGAAGAATGTCAAATATTAATTATGCATTAAAAACTAAATTCTTTCTCACTTTTGTCAAAATGTGCAATCACACGTTTTCTGCACTAGCTGCATAATACACTCTTACCTAACATTTCAATTTAGATACTTTTAAAATCGAGGACTTATCAAAAATGTTGAAAGATATTGTACGTTTGATTAAAAGGATAATTTGCATACGCCTCTACAAACACTTTTGCTGTGAACTAAAACAAGGAAATGCTGTCTTACCAATCCAACAATAATTTTCAAAATCTATCTGTGTTACTATTTAAAACTATAAGAAGAACAGAGATAGCAAAGCTGGCACAGTTTTCGTACACAATCTAAATAGATTAAAAATGGTCACCCAAACAGCTGTCAAAAACATTAAGAATAAACTATGATGTGCGAAGCAGCGATTCTATCGGAGGTGCATGTAATAAGTGTAGTATGTATCTCGAGCGTGATGCTACTATGACTCTTGTTTTCTCATATTGTTGTAACTCTTATCTAATAACTGCATTTACGTTCTAGAAACATAAACTACTATTTCAGTGTTATTCGAATAAATTTATGAAAAATTGTTTGTGAATTTTTAACTCTAAATAACGACTTTATTGTGAAAATGGAGAACTAAACTATAATGGCAAAGTGTATCAGTATTCTGCTTGACTGCTCTCGCATGAACAGCGATACGTAATTTTATTATAAAGGATATTCCAAAATATACTTACGCTTTATATTTCAAGGTAACGAATAAACGCTATAGTTTCCATTTATATAAGTTTCTATTTAGCTTCCTATGTTTGTTAGTTCTGTCAGTGCATATTATGAGTCAAATGTTGCCATTAGAATTTCGGCGGATTACTTTTTAGTGCAATCTTCTTTACATACATATTGACTCATAATAGAGTTAAGTAACTCAGATCTGAACCGGTTCAAAGAGCCGACTCCGACAGATAATCCGTGAGAGCCGACTTCCTTTTTTTTGAGCCGACGGGTCAACGGATCCGCATAACTCAGTGAAACACTTAACACACAGAAGCACATTTTACACTTACGTATCAGTTCTTGCTTTGATGCATCTGTCAGCTCAAATGACTCATGCGTCACATGTTTGGCTATGCATTCTTGATTCTATACAGGTCGTGATATGATTGACTGAACTAGGTAACTCAGTGGCAGACTGCAGTAACATATTCAGAACTCGGCTCTTTTTGAACCGGTTCAGTGAGCCGGCTCACATACGGGATCCAGATGCAAAGATGCAGATCACTAAAAAGACCCGTTTTTCCCATCTCTAACTCGTAATGTTTTGTAGAAAATCAGAAAAGGCAATACTATACAGAATATCTTTTTTAAAATAACGTTGTTTGATCCAGTTAGTATAACTTATAGTGCAATTATTTCTTTTGAAAATGAAAACCTTATTTCGCATAGCTGGGAATTTTACCGTTAAGTGAGTTTTTCTTTATGATAAACCCTATATATATTCATATGTGTAGCAATAGGCGTATTTTTTGCGACAACTTAAGCAGTGTTAGGGGATATAAATTAAAGTAGATAACGTAAGAATGTTGGCAGAACTGAGAATGTGAGATTATGTGAATACGCTTAGAAAATTTTAATTACGCTAATTATTTTAACGTTTGTGTTGGTTTGTGCAGACCATTGCGGTGAAATAGTCCTGTCGTTCGTATAGTCAGGTATTATTATATAGCGTTCCAGTCATTAAACTTCTCCGCTAAACTGGGAATACGTTGTTACTTCAAACATATATCGTAGTCATATGTGTATACATATGTACTGACTGTTCCAAAACTACCATATTTCCTTCGGGAAATAGATCAGAGAAGTAGCTTAATAATATAATAGGGATGTTAACTGTATTCAAATAAAAACATAATCTTAACGAAAAGTAGTAGTTTCTATGATAGAAATACTAAAAAACACTATATTTTTCCGTATTTTTAAGGAATTTAATTAATATTTAATAAATAAAACCTAATAAAATCGCTATCAAGTCTCGTGACAACAGACACCAATCAGAGCGCATGACGTTATATGTTCAGCCGCTGTCAAAAAAACTTCATTGTTTGGTTAATATTATTTATTTATTAATGTAATTTATTATTATTTGTTTATAGAAAACGTCAAATTACATGTGACTGTAGCAACGACTACGAAACAACTTTTCATCACCTCAGTTTACTAACGTTTATGAGCACAGAATACGCGTCTATAGGATGGTAGCTCCCGTGTAAACTTTCGAGCCTCCTTTGGTATGAACAGGTGACGTCACGCGACTAGTATTGGCGTTTTGGACCGAAATTTGAAACTGGATTTAAAATACATGATTTTTAAGGCTTGAGTTGTATTTAAATAAAAATAATAAATATTTGTGGCAATATTAGGTACTTATGCACGATTTAAAACACTTTCCTAAAAATAGTCAACATCCCTATTTGCACTGATTTTTCACCCGGCACTTGGTAGAACATGATTAATAATAACAAATAAATAAAAACACTTGAAAATTCTACAAAAATGTTTTTTAAATTATTTCTCCACGATCGTTTCGGACAATAAGTCCATCTTCAGGAATATATACAGTGTGTATTTTATATTCCTGAGGATTGTTTGCTAAGTTACAGTATGAAGTACGTTAGGTATAATATTGAAAGTAAATAAAAAACTTCTGTTATAGTTAAATATTATTCTATTTTAAAAATTATTCAGATATTTTTTTTGAGAATAATACGGTCTAATGCAGTTAACTGTTTCTACTAAGTGACGCCGAAAACTTGCATTTGGATGGACGTTGCTACCCAGCAATGGCAACCTTTGTTTGGAGTTGTTCATTTCATAATTTGGACCCGTATCACCTTAAGGGTCATCACAAAACTGCCTCCCTTAGCCTAATTTATTATTAGTCTATTATTCTCACACTTGGGCTATACTAATTATCACATACTTTTTGTGATTTCCCAATCTCATGCAGGGTCTGAAAGACATCTGTGTCTACCATGTGTCTGGTCAGCCATGGTTTTGTTTCCGATCTCATTTTATTTAAGTTGTGGAAAATTAAAAATTCTGGTGATTTATTAACTGATCGTTTGGAAAATCCGGAAGGCCTGCTGCGTCGTTCATGGGTTAAAAATGTTAAAAGATATAAAGTAACTGAGAAAATGTAATGTATTAAAGTAGTGGTGACAGTAGCATCAGTATGGTCTAGAAGTGTATATTAAACGTTTTTTTTTTGTAAAAAAAGGTATATTCACTTCCTGACTTGCGTCATTAAATATTAAAGATGGGTCTAAGCGACATCACAAAATACGCATGAGCAGAGTAGGAATTCAAATCCACGACACTCTGATCCAAAGGACTGCACGCTCACCATTACAGTACACTGTGTTTAAACATAATTCCATTAACTAATTTTTCGCAAAAAATTGTAATTAGTGTAATGCATTGTATAAAAATTGAATGAATGCTTTAATAGCTTATGAGCTGAATAATGCAATGCTACTAATGTAGGTAGGTGGGTGGGTGCGTGAGCACTAATTTTTGGGCGAAGAAATTCAATGATCGCGTTTAAGGAGCTAGCTGAAAATTCAGAATATTCAGTATAGGTACGGAAATGTAAAAAAATCAACATTTTTAAATCTAGATTTAAAACTGTCGTATCAAAAACTGCGAGTAATACAAGTTTAGCAACAGATTTATTGTTTAACAGTTTTTATAACAGCATATTTTAAACATTATAGTCTGTTAGCCTGCAAGGTTTAGTAATTAAAATAACATAAATGTAGCAATAATACTGGTTGTCAAAAAATAACAAATTTGCCCATCACAAGTATATTCAGAGCTTGAAGATGAACAGTAATCTCGACATTCTACGAACGTTTAGTTCAATCGATGTGTATACTTGCTCCGTTTTATTTTGTTGTTCAAGTCTGTTTGCTTTTCTTTACATTTCACATTTAATTAGCCTTGCATTAACGAAGATTTCGCGTATCGTTCGACAACGAAAGTTTACTCTAGGCAGAGAAAGAGGGAATATTTAGACATGTATATGTTTATATCTGTGTAACAGCATTCTGCCGTGCTTAAAAAGAAAGTTTTATCTACACGTTTTGAAAAAAAAAAACAGTAGTTGTGCCATTGAGACGAGAAACATCGATTATAAGCAAAACGAACTTGAGTTTTTCGTTTTATCTCAAGGTGAATGCAGTTTTCAGCTTAATAATATGCCTCTTCAAACAATTACCGAATAAATGAAATTAACGGTAATTTATGTGCCTTTTTTTATATCAAAAAATCCTCCTATAGCTGCTTTGTTTAGCAGACGGAGTTTTGTATTTTGTAAAATAACATACAGGAAGATAAGTAGCATTGGGTTATGAGTAGTATAGAAAAGGTAATATATTATAACCATTAAAGAAAAGCTGAACAATTTGTTTAATTTAAAATTTTATAAAATACTTCAATGTTTTCAATAACTAGTAAAAAAATACAAGTTTGTGGCCTCACACTGGGTGTCAAATTGTATGACACTGTTGGGTCTTCTAGTGACAACATTAATACTCTGCATTTTTGTTTGAAGTTTCTATTAGCAACGCTTGAGAAACAAATAATGATTATAATTTCCAATCTCGTTGTGATCAGACGTATTTAGAGTTCGTCTTGATTAAATCAAATTTTATTGTGTTTTATTTATTTATTATTTTATATAATGATCATAACGATCTTATCACTCAGGGTGGTTGAACTGTGGATACATTATTAACTGATGTAATTAAGAAAATATTGAAATTATTAAAATGATCAATAATAGTTATTAAAGGAGTTCACAATATAAAATAGATAACTAATCAGAACCGCTACTTCTCACAGTTCCGTCTAGATTTTTGATATCCTAACTAATATTATAAATGCGAATGTGAGTTTGTTACGCTTTCATGCCTAAACCTAAACCTAAAATTTGACAAGGAGACAGATTGCATCCTAAAGAAGAACTTAGGTACCTTTTGTATCAAAATAAAAACTTAGAGGGGGTGAAATAGAGGATAAATGTCACTGACAGGTCATCACGATACATTCCGAAACTATTAGACCTCCATACTTGAAATTTGGCAGACATGTTTCTTTTGTTGAGTAGAGATACTAAAATAGTCTTCTAAGGTGAGGTGTTAATGATCAACACACTCTAATTTTTAAAATACAGTTTCTATGAACTGAAAATGTAGCTGTTAAGTCTTGATGAAGATTCCACTACTGTTGGTGTTGTCGTCGTGTATCATTAAAATTGTTGGCGGACCCACTTCCATTTAAAACACCGTAAATATTATGATTTTAAGGTTATTGTTCACAATATGTCATAGTCACTTTAATTTATTATACCTATTTCTATTATTATAATTTGCTTAGTTCGTATTTACACTATTTGTATTGCATACACAATTTAACCTGCCGCTTTTCATCCCGCCTACTCTACTCACCCTTTGTCTCTTTTAGCTTGCCTACTTGATTACAACCGTTTCGGTCACAGTAGATAAGGCGTTTTTCACAAGGACGGCAATATTGAGTCGAATTTGTAACAGTAGTCTACTGGAACAGTGTATTAAATTAACTGAAATGAACCAAGTAGTCTGTCTGTCCGTCTATCTGGTCGTTCTGTCCATAATAGGAAGCTTTCGTCATTGATCTATTTCTCCTCTTTCTCACTGAAGTAATATCGTTGGTTTAATTCTAAAACTTACCGACTCATAACTTAACCCAACATAGATATGGTGTGAGCTTTATTATTATGTTGATATTCCTGTTCCAAAATTGCGGAATTCAACCTAAGTTCTTAGCTGTATCGATTAGAATTCACTGACTCTTAATGCTAATGTGATTTTGGATTTTAATATTATATTGAATCTTGTTTTTCCAAAAGAAATTTTAAATTAATCTCGGTATTTAACTTTTGCTCGAGGTACATTCCATCCTTTAAACAAACATAAGTTTTCTAACGGCGGCTTTATTTTTTTCATGAATTTTAATAAAGGTGTGAGATATTTTTTTCAATCAAAAATGTCACGCCAAATCTAATAAACACGTTAACACTTTTATATCTTTATTATTATCGTTATGTTTACTTTTTTTTAACTAAAATAACACGTTCCGCGGCAAAGGCTATATATTATTAATTTTTATTTGTTTTTAGCGTAACTCAAAAAGAACAAATATATTTACAAACAATTTGATGCTTGTTTAAGGCGGTATATTTTTTTATTTACATTTTTCGTTGTACGTAATAAACTCCAAGTAATTTTCACATTGAAAAAGCACAACAAAAATTCTTGTTTCAAACGCGCATCTAGTTTGAGGAAAAGAAGGTTTTTAAAGAACTTTATAAAATATAATACCGCATCTGTTTCAGACACTAAATTAATTCACTGAGGGTTGAAATAAATAATTTTATCGTCCTTAAATAAAATTAAAAAAGAAATGAAATGACATTTTTCATAAAGAATAATCTGCACGATTTATGTACGTGCTTCTTTATTTTTTTGACACGCTAGAAAATTAATTAGTTATTTTCTGAATGCATCTGAAGGAAGGAGGCTACATTATGAATACATAATAGGTATATATATATATATATATATATATATATATATATATATATATATATAACAAAATTTTGTGTATTTAATAAAGGATGGTACAAAGAGTTTGAGAAATTATACAATAATCACTGACATAGAGACAACAAACATATAAACCGCACTAATTAAAATGGAAGAAATTCAAATTCACCGAAAATCTGATTTTTCTTTTCGACCGTTAGTTCTGAGTTACCATTGTCAGCTTTTCTGATTTATTTCTGTTTTAAGCATCCCTAACTTCTTGGCCGTTTTAAACCCAGTGTATTTTTACAATTTTGCTGTACTTAAGATGTTATATTTCTTTGTTTCTTCATCGACTTGTCACGTGGGGTATGCTTTTAATGAAGAATTACTTTAGCAGTCCTACTTCCCTATGTATTTTATTTTAAAGATTAATTCCTTCTTAACTAACCAACTAATGAATAATCTTAAATGCATACTTTAAATGCAGCAAAACTATAACTTTTTCTTAAATATATCTTAATACTTATTAAACTGGTTTCAAACGATACTTATATTAGTTTTGGCGCAAAATATGTATAAAATTGTGTTTATATGTAAAATTTTAGTATGATATTTTATTTTCACGAGTAACTACTGAATTTTATTTTATTGATTTTGGTCAATGATCTTTTAATAATAGGATGATTGATTAGTATTGTCCCTTTCATTAATTACAGTTTGTTTCGTTATTTTTGTGCAAGTTGTCATTTTCCAAATTTTTTACTCTTATTAACGAACGAAGGGACAGTAAAAGTACTGTATTTGGATGTAATGTGTGCTTAATTGAATATTTGTAATCTTGCATTCAGGAAATTTTCTCAAAATAGTTTTTTTGTTAGGTACTGTTTAAATATATATATTAAACAGAGCATGCGTACGTACTTCCTGATCTGAGTGTTCCGCATATATTCGCTACAGTTTTCTTAGTCTTTTGTATGTCTGGGTTTTGAAGCTATACTTCTTTTAGCAGGCAACAGAAGTTGTGCGCGCAACCTTACGAAAATTCGACAGCATGAAGCTGGCCATAAGAAGCTCAGACTGAAATTAATGCATTTTCTGACATCTGGAAACTATATAATATACTAGATTATTATAACTTTTGATTACAACCAATAGTCGCTTTCAGAATTTGTAATATCGTTTTTTTTTCAAGATTTTAAACACTTTCTAGTTACTGTGTTTTTCCCTTCTTAACTACGAGAGTGTTAGCTCTAGGATCTTCTAACAAAAATCAGGCATATAAAGAGCTTGGTAAAGATGACAAGAAAATCTATAGCGGATGTGCGGAATCATCGGCTCGTAAATTACATTCACGCTTTACCGTTTTTTTATTGTTATTATTTTTTTAATTGTTAATAATAATGCAATATAAAAACTCAAAACTGAAAATTAACGAATTTTATTTTCGAATTAAACTTCAAGCTATGTCAAACAAATTAAACAAAGGAAAAGCAAACAAAGTAAGTTTTGAATTACTGTGAAGTTAATTTTCCAGTTTATGTGCCATAATAAGGAAACTTATGTAAGGCGGTTTAAATTTAAAAGACAATATATAGCTGCGGGAACAATTTCTTTGCGTATTCTTTAATAATTCGGTTTTCTCTTTTATTTCGGATATACTTAATACCTATTTACAAATAGATAGACCACATTTCGTATATAAAGAACAAAAGCTGTTAACCGTATCATCAAAACAGAAGGTTGAAAAATGCTTTTCTTTTTTAATTTTTTTTTTTTGGAGTGCGGCCGTTGGATTATATATATTTATGATTATTGCGCAATCGAAATGACACGTTTTATAAATTTTAAACGTCATATTATTAATTAAAAAATAATGAAAGCGAGTTTGTAACCAAATGGATGAAGTATTTAAAATTTATATTACCTAGCTATATACAAATAATAGTGTGTGTTTTTGGAACGTAAATGCAGTTATTATGAAACGATTTGCGATGTAGAAAAACGAGTTGATTTGCACATCATAATAAGTACATCTTCAATATTTTTGACAGTTGCAATATTTTTGGGTGGTTTACGAAAACTACGTCCGTTTTGCTATCTCTATTACTCTTATAAATGGTAACTGACAAATCGCTTTTGAAAATGACTGTTGGGTTCGTAAGATAGTATTTACTAGGTTTAGTTTACAGTACTAATTTTTTTTTGCTTCAAATAATTAGAGAAGCAAGAAATTACAAAAGTATAATTTTGCATACTGTAGTGCTAGGATCACCAGTCGCGACACCGTACTGTATAAATATATTAAAATATTTGTAAAATATATGAATAATTAAAGTTTAAATAAATATAATGCTCATAATAATGTTATTTTTGTCAATATAATATACGAATACAATATTTGTGTAGTGAAATAGGGATGCGTGTTTTGGTTGAACCCATTTTGCACTAGCTGTTTATTTTGGGCAGACGTATTGTTCAGAATTAATCGACACTTGTGAACTGGTTGTAATTAGCTAGAAGGATAAAACCAACCGGTTACCGGGGTTGAATAAAGGGTAACTGTTAAACAACGGTATGTTACAATTACGATATACATCTCTTATGCTGTGTGGTTAATATGTGTGTAAGATATACAGGATGTTTTATAACGAACACATCTGGTTCAGGAAGTTATAATCTGATTTAATAAGATCAAAATAAAAAAAGAAATTTTTCGCAAACGAAAACATTGGCTTTATTTTGTAGGGTGGCAACGAACCTGAAATAAACGTGGAATTTTCAGTAAGTCATGGGAAACTTAAGGAAATAACACGCTTAAAGAAACATTTATTGTTTTATTTTTTCTATTGTAAACATATATAATGAATTTTTCCCGATTTTTTTTAGTACGATCGTTTTATGAAAGAGTAATACCTTTTCTGACAACGCGGATTTTTTGATAAATACGTTGTGTAATCCAGCTATTGAAAAAAATAGGTAAATAAGCTTTTTAAGTTAAACGGTTTTATTATTATTGTGTACTAGAAGCTTGAAAATAATTATGAGTGACCAGTCTGGCGCTTAAACCGGACTAAAATAAAATCGTGGGGCGCATTTAGTGATATTATGATCGAAGACGAGTTTCAGTCTCAGACAAATGAAAGTTATCTACTAAATGCGCCTCACGATTTTTTTAGTCTGACAAAAGCCTTAGATTGGTGACCAATAATTGTTTTCCAACTTTTAGTACACCCTAATATTAAAACCGTTTAACTTAAAAAAGGTTTTTTACTAATTTTATTTTTTAGTTTTTAGTGTGCTTTATTGAAGGAGCGAGGGCAAATGCCGGGTCAGTCCGTTATTTACCATAATATTGTATCGTCGTCGGAACTCACACGTGTGCAAAATTTCAACTCAATCGGATAACGGGAAGTGAGCGAAATCAAAAAAATAAATAAATATACGAAACGTGAAGTTAAATAACAATCGTTTAAAAAGTACAGGTTTGAAAATATTTAAGCCGTGTCTGAAAATCGGAAATGCATAGCCGCAGTTATTAAATCAGTTTCATCGTCACGATTTTAGTATTTGTTTTCAATTAAAATTCAGTTAAAATAAACATGCATCATATGTTCTATCCACATGAATTTTACAAATTGTTTTTGTTTCAGTGTAGGTATATATTTCTAAGTTTTTTCAAAATAGAGTGCAACGTATTTTATTTATTTATAGAGAACAAAAAAGTGTTATATATTTAAAGAGCTCAATCCAGAAAAATAATTAACAAAAATATAATTAACCAACAATAACAGCATTAAATAGCGACTTTCTCTTCATTTCTAGCTTTTTCATCATTTTTAGTACTTTTTTAACTTTTTTTACGCCTATTCAACATTTCATTTGTGTAGCAAATTTAACTTCCTTATCAACGTGTAATATAGCGAAAAAATTATAGAACACTAACTATTTTCCTCAGAGGCTCTTTTTTAAAAGATACTGGAAATTTAAAATACAGTTTAAATTTAGACGATGTTCGTATGGATTTTTTGAAAAACTGCACAAATCAAATCTTTGTGATACTCTATAGATATAAAATGTTTATTATTTTTAGAACAAAACCAAAGAGTAGTAACTTCCATAAGAGACGTGTGAATTCGAACGATCACTGATTTCTTTAATGGGTTTTATTGATCTTGAACTTTAAATAGGACAAAATAATGCTAAAATGTAAAATAAGAGTACAATTAACATATTGGGAAGTTTATTTTTGCTATTAACTGTACCTGTGCTAAATAACGGATTAGAAATAAAATAAAAAAATCATCCTAAAAGTGTCTGTCACACTTATAAAAATTCAATTAAAATGCAAAATTGCATATGGTATTGTATAAAGACTTAGCAGAAAGAGAAACGTAAGTGTTGTTTAGTGAACATATAATACGAATCGCTCCGAATGTGACCGAGAACTTAACGACTGACTTTTTAATTGGATTAAATATCTTTGTCGTTTAGCATTCTTGTTCGAGTGGCTTACATAGTTTTTGATAGAAGCATTAAATCGCGAATGCGGCATAGATTCTATAGGTTTCGATCCACGCTCAATAAATTGAGATTTATAGCCTTGGAACAATCGACTGCAAATAAGAAAATATAGCGGCATTTGTTATTCGCTTTCATCTATAATGGCCATTTGATGTTAAATTCACGAGGTAAGATGTAGATACAGTAAATACGTTAGTTACTTTCGAAGCCATGGACATTATACATGTTATATATTTATAAAACTTCTTTGGAAACTCTCCAAAGCTGGATTAAGATTAAGACCTTCACTGAAGTTCCTTCTGAGGGCTTTGATTTAAACACTGATGAAATAATTTTTTGGTTGCATTTCTAAAACCGAATTACATTAATAACTATTATTTTCCTGCAGCTTTGCTCGTGTCGTTTTGAACTTAATGCAGACGGCTAAAGGTACCCCATATTTTAACTCCGACTGATTCCGTTACGAACCGAGAAATAATTTGGAAACATGTTCTTGCGTCTGGCTATTATACGGAATATCCGAGAAGTTCACGAGAAAACAAAATTACAGATAAGATTCTGTTACTATGTATTTTATAAATTAATATTGATGTTGAAATACACGTGTCACGTGAGAGTGGTGAAAGCACTAGATACTCATACAAAATTACTAGGTTCGAATTATGGTTGAGGCAGATTTTATCTGTCTTATACTCTTATGCCCTGAAACTGTAGTCTTGTTAAAATCTCCCCTAATTTTCTCCAATATTTTAAGTAAATGGATGTTTATCGATTTATGTACGTGACTAGATAAACTGATAAACCCAATACCCTTGCGTGCCGTAGAAAAAATAAACTATTTGTGTATGTGAAAAAAGAAATGCTTCAAGCATTAAGCCTAAATTTTAACGCAGTAAAATAAAGTTTTCAAAATCTGAAAATTTCAATATTACAGACATGTTATATTTATCTGTGTTTATTAATGGGCGATTAGCTGAACGCAGGAACTACTGAACCGATTTCTTTAAAGCGTTTATCACTTTGTTTAGGATTCTACTTTACTTTACAGATATGTCACATAACCCGGATTTATCGAAGCGATCTGGTTATCCAATAAAAATATTTAAATGTATATGGTGGAGGTGCCGTGATTAATACCAGCACTTCCACCACATTTATTTATATGCCGTAATCTGCAAAATCACGCACGGTTCTGTTTTTTGATCACTTTAAAAATTACTAGAAAATGGACATAAGCGCTTTTGTTTTTGACCATAGCTATGCACAATACCTAGTAACTATTTTAAACAAGTTTTTAAGCTACAAAAGCAAGAACTTTACTATTTCATAACAAAGTTAGGAACTTTACCATGCTACTGAAATAATAATAATAACGTTTGCATATACGTTAGCTTTTATGAGTACAGTTTGAAAAATCTGTGAAATATTGCAGTCGAAAAGCTTTGCTTCATATTTATTGCAAGGTTTTTATATTTGATACTTTGATTAAATTTTTCTCAGAACAAAATGTAAGTTCACACGTTTGTAGTTGAACTGTCAGAAGACTTATTTTTATTTGTTACGTGTATGCTTTCGTGCATTCGTCACGCGCAGGCACGTAAATTCGAAACAAATTCATCGTTCTTTAAATGAAGCGAAAGTGCGATTGAGTCTCCATGCTATTGCCACAGCGCACGTTCAAGCGAGAAATTTCGATACATAAACCGCGCTGATTTTAAATACTTTTCTAACAACCCTCAATTCATTGAATTCAGACGATTTAGTTCTAGAAAATATTTGTAAGAGTTGTTTATGCGCCACTTTACGACGGTAAAGCAGGTTTAAATTCACTTTTAGCGCAAGCGATGGTAGTCAATGCTTTTGTCCTTACCTTTCGTCGTTTATAATCTACTATCTACCGATTGCATAATATTCTAATATAAACGACTGTTGACAGTCTCAAAACATGATGAGTGATAGTTAGAACAAACACTAGTGCTTGTCACAGATATAGATCAGTTTACTTGATGACAGTTCATCGTTGTATATCTATGGTTGTGTTTATACAGTTTGGTATCGATAAACGGTACACTGTAAAGAAAACTAGAAAATGTTTTTTTTTTAAATATATAACAGATTCAGTCTTTACTTAATTTAAATTAAAATTTATGCATTTTAATTTTAAGAAAACACACTACGTTTATTTATTTGCACTTATA
Organism: Venustoraphidia nigricollis; assembly: GCA_034508555.1. Classification (NCBI taxonomy): domain Eukaryota; kingdom Metazoa; phylum Arthropoda; class Insecta; order Raphidioptera; family Raphidiidae; genus Venustoraphidia; species Venustoraphidia nigricollis. Next base: position 6,043,479 of record JAVRKA010000022.1, on the reverse strand, counting down.
AGGACTTTATTTTATATTAGAAAATGTGATATAATTCATTCAATGCTTGAATTATAAATTTTGTTCTATTAATGCATTGTCAACAATGGGTGCGTCACAATCGAATAGCAAACTATAGCTATTTATTTGTGTATTTATAACCTTACGTTCTGATTTCGTATTGACATTATTAAATATTAAGTTAGCACGTTTTTTAATTTGTCATTGACATTGGCTAATACATATTTAAAACAATTTTGCGAGAAGCCTGTTAGCTTTACACTTTTAGTACCTACTGAAAAATGTTTGAAACTTTTTTTCAATCCGTGAAGTTTTCTTTATATTATTATAAAGAAACGAACGGAACGCTCATGCTTGGTTGCTTGCTTTTGACTTCGTCGAGCGGGTGGCAGAAACCTAATTCACGCAATAATTAATGTTCAGTTGAATGTCCTCAAGCTGTTTCGATGGAACCAAATTCACTTGCATGCTAAAAAGGTGTGTTCGAAATTGTTTTTTTATATAATAATACAAACGATAATTATAAAAAGAAAAACAGTGATGACATATATGTGGACAAAAAGCTTTATTGCAAAAAATGAAAATCGGTTGAGCTGGGACCACAAGCGGATTCTCGAAAGAAAACGGCTTGTGTTATCAATATTTTGAATCTACTTGACTAGAAAGGTTATCAACAACAGTCTAATCACAAAGATGCGTTGTAAGGAACGACAGGCAACGTCTCCGACAGAATCATGGTTCATGAAGCTATACATGTTGGAAATTCTGTGCTGTTATGTCGACGTCTTACTGTAGATAAAATAGTTATACGATACCATGCATGTCTGCTACGTACGAGTCGGCAATTATATCTGCAGCCTGGTTTGGTTTACCTTAATTACAAATGCAATTAACATGACTGTTTCTGACTTCCACTTAACGCTTGATAATATCGACGGTGTTTAACAGAAAGGTTCCAGCCGTCTTTCTGTGATTAAATTGAATTAATTGTCGAACATGTCTCATTGCTCGTGTTTTTCTCAGTTTTATCCGAACTTTTGAATTTTTTGACCAAACTGTTCACGCATTTATAATACAAAATTTTTCTTGGAAAAAATCTGTTATTATTAAAAAATAGCTTAGTTACGTATGTAGTAAAGATGATTTAAAAAAACTTTTTATTTTCATTTTTCAAACGTCTTCCTTATTTTCACATAATTGGAAGCTGGCGAAGCCGCGTAAAACACTAATGTAAGGTTAATTTAATGTGAGTAGGGAATGTAATTGTAAGGAGGGCGAGATTATTTAATCTTCTTTAGGGGCATGAAGTTTCTTTTTTTTATTTTTAATTTTAATTTTATATGTTGATTTAAATTGCGCAAAGTATCGTTAAAATGAAATGACAATGAATGAACTGTATATTATGACATATAGTTTTCCAATTTTTATTTTGTGGTACATGTTATAATTGGAAATGATTGATGGATATGTTAATTTTTTAGTGACATCGCGGCCATTTTATCTTTGTTCGCATTCTTCAGTATTATTACTGCAGGTATTCACCGGCATTTTAATATAAGCGTCAGAACAATGCAATGGCTTTGTTTCGATGCTTCTTTGATCAAATACGGCCTGAAAATGACAAGCCGATCTCGGCGGTGTCTCAATTCGCACATTCTCAATAATATAAAAGTAATGTAAATTTTATGACTGCAGTTTTATGAAAACTTAAGAAAATCAAGCTCAAAATAGATTGTAATGTCTCTAATTAACTTCCAATAAATAGAAGGTTGTCTATTCGACGCGTATATTTATATTATATTATTATATATTTTTAATGTTCATTGAGTCTTATGTTTTCGAGAGGCTAACCGATTTAAATGATTTCGGCTCAGTTGTGTTCAGGAAAGCTTCGAGGTGATCATGTATAAATTTGTTTAAATCGGTAATTTTTTCTAGTTTTTAATCAAATATCAAGAAAAAAGTCTAATGTAAGTATATAAAATAATGTGCAAAATAGCCACTAAATGTGAAAATTAATACTTTTTACAAAAAAGTTGAAACTTCTACAAAAAAGGCCACTTAAAAGAAAAATAATTAAAGTTTGTGATCGACACCAACTTAATAAAAGTAAACGATAATTTTTTGTAACTAAATTGGGGTCGACCTCAAAATTTAAATACCTTTTTCTTTTTAGGGACTTTTTTGTTAGCCATAGGATATAAGAATACTAATTTTTCCACCTATCTATTGAAAGAATGAATTTTTGAAAAGATTCGTAAAATATCTAGAGAGATTCTAAGATATAAACAATCACGACTAAGTCAAAATTTTCAGGTCATTTTCAGGCCATTGGGAATAAACCAGCTACTTTATGATTTCTTAATTAGAACAGAAAAACTATATTCTCTTTTCTTAAGAATCGTGTTTAAGAATTTCAAGGAAATAAGGCATATAACGAGGCTGGTTAAGATTATGCCATACTATAGACGGTACAGAATTGCGTATTATATTTCAGACTGTTCTGATTCATACCAAAAATCCTTACTGAGATAAAATATATTCAAATCGGAGCATCTTTGCACAAGTTGTTGCGAAAAACTAGTTTTCTTTAAGTTTTAAGAGTTTAGTGCGTTCAGAATCTGACTCGGACACAATATTTTGATCCAATCCACCATATACAAATATAGGTGTATATTTCCTTATGAAGCATGAAAAAGTTGATTAGATACTTTGTTTTACTTTATGATATATTTTCACTGTTCCAATTGTGATAATTATGAGTAAGAATATCATGTTTTTCTTGTTCTTCGATGTGTACTTTCTCTTTGTTAATTAACACTTATTTTATTAATTAGTAATATGCATGAAGAACTACGATAGTATATATAAGAAAATTGCATCGGTAAGAAACGTGATACTTTTTCTTCTTGTTCAAAGTAAATACATTAGTGTTCAAGTTTGTAGTGCATGTGTCAGTTTTAGTATATTAAGGTCAAAAAATGAAATTTGATTAGTAGAAATAAAAATTACTGAGCAGATTAAACTAAAAATTATATGAAAGCATTCTGCCATCTTCCTGAATACAAATTTTTCAAATCAGTTATCTCCTTGATAAGTTAAAGCTAAATAAACACTAAAAAAATATTTAGATATAGGCGTCAAATTGATAATCTTCTGTTTCTTTTGAAGTTGGAAGGGCATAAAAATTATGTACAAGAAATTGACGACTAAAGATTATATTTATTATTAAAAATTTGACATTTCAAGAATATTACAAAAAATAAAAAGTACGTAAATATAACAGACGAATAATAAATAGATATCTGACCAAGTGTTAATAATAAAACAAAAGTCGTGTCGACGTTAAATATTTAATTTTCTTTTCTCTTTTTTTTTTGTAATCTTAAATCTTTAAATATTACAATACGAAGTCTCTGTCTCTTTGTTCGCATGTAGTTTTTCTAAACTACACTATGGATTTTGAAGCGGTTTTCACCATCATTTAGAGAATTTCTTCCTGAAGGTGTATGTTTCTATCATATTAAATTTAAAGATAGTAAAGAAGTCTCGATGTTTTGTAATCAAGTCTTAAAAGGGCGCTTTTAGGACGCTTATATGGCTTACGATAACTGAAGATGTGCATTAAATAAGTACTAAAGAAATGCAGTTCTCAAAAAGATCTACAAAAGTTTGCTATAGCACATTATGTTTATTTTCTAAGGATGACCCAATTGATCAATTGTTATGTTTCATAAGTTTGATAAAAAATAATGAATTTGTGAAGCTATTTTCACCATCGTGGTCTTCTTATCCAATTAAATATGCTAGAAACCTTAGGTATTTCATTAAGATTAAAACTAACCTTCATACCATATTATTTAAATGAATGTCTTAAAAGATATGGCAAATTAAAAAAATATTCGCAACAAAATAATTGTGGTTTATTTACTTGGTAAGATTTGTGAAGTGATTTTGATCGACATAGTATTAATCTTTATCCAATTAAACATATTATCTTTAATAGACAATCTACAAATCCAAGTGAAGCTAAACCGGCCGCTAGTTTTATTGTAATTTCCAGTTAAAGTTGTAGTTTACTATAACATTTATTTTATAGATTAAAAACAAAATTCGATATTATTATTAAAATTTGCATTCAACATTTAATTGATTTTTTGTAGTATCATTGGCATTTGGTGAGACATTTATTTATTTAATTTTTAATTAATATTGCTTTATCTTTTCATCTATAACTATTATATTTACATTTTTTAAAAATTTTTTGTGGTTTGCTTTAGAAAGGCCCGTTTTATTATTAGTTTAAACTTCAATTTTTTTAAATAAGTATATTGGCTGTTTAATTGGTAGTTACTTTATTAAAAACAATGAATACATCCACGCCATATTCAACTAATCATTTTTTTAAATTTGATTAGAAAGAGAAAAAAAGTATAATTGTGCTTCATTCTTAAGAATTCAATTATTGTTACAAAATAACAATTTTATGCTTGAGTAAAAATTAAAACGTGAACGTACCATTTTATGTTATTCGAATCCGAGACATGTTCCTGCATGTACAGAAAGCGCCCTGAAGTCGGTGTTTTTTTTACGATTGAAATATTTTTTGTGTGTTAATTTAATTTTTTTTCGCATTCTTGTGTGACAGTCTAATTATGTGTAATATAGTGTTCATACACCTTTAAAATTGAATTTACTATCAACATTCACAAAACAAAAGTGCTAGAAGCTTGGAATGAGGCATTTTAAATGCATACACACAGAATAATATACAAACTGTTCTATTATTAATGAATTTCCTTTTAACCTCTTGGCTACTTTACGGTATAGTCATTAGTTAAAGAGCTATTCTACAAGAGGCGACAATCCAAAAAAGGAAGCTGATTCCTTTGTAAGAAGTACTATGACAATCGTCGTACATTTTCGGCAATATTCGACTCGGTACGTAATCTGGCGCAATTTCATTGAATAAAGCGTTTCTCTTACTTATGCTGGGTTGTAGAAAACATTATCCACAAATTAGATCTAAGATTGTGAGTCCTCACACCTGTACACAGTATGAAATCTGGCACTCTGCGCAGCAATATGAAGCCCGACTAAATTTCAGAACATAAACACACACTTACGACATGCGCAGACCACGCTGACAGATCTTCCGCGCATGATATCTGTTATACCGCCGTATTTTCTCTCAATTTAAATCTTTGATGTCTGTAATAAGGTTTGTTCCATTGTAATATTAAAGTTGAGGCAAAGTTTGGTAGACGAACAGTTTTTGAATGTCGATCGAAAGTGAAACATCGATAAACCTTCTTTTTAAATAAGCGTTCTTCTACCAAACTTTCTCCCAACGTTCGGTCTTCTACTCTTCAACCTCCTTGTTTCTAAAACATAAATTGCATTCCACCTGTATTTTTAGGATGTAATATTTACCGCGTTGTATAGAAAGCCTATTTAAAAGGAATCATTTCAGGCTACACTGAAACTCTTCTTTATACATCAAAGAAACCGCTCGAAGCAACGCCTTCCTATAAAACGGATTTACTGTTTTGTTTGACAAAATGTAATTTTGAAATGCATTTCATTAATTAATGTATGTATGTTACGGATTATCATTGATGATAGTAATTTACAAAAAAGCGCGAAATTTAATTTTCAAAAAGAATAATACATGCGGTTTTGAAAACAGCAGTAGAGGTTTAATTTACTAGTAGAGGTTTAATTTAGCAACATGAAGCGTGAATAACGGGCAATGGTTAAAGAGGGCGAGATGTTAGGGAGGGTGATGTAAATAAGTGAAGTACTGTATACTACAAGACAAAAGTACCTCCGAGCTGTGAGGTATGAGTATTCTACAAGGCGACTACAATCCCGGTCTTATTCCCGGAACCTCAGATGACAGGATCTAACTGAAACGTGCGGAAATCGAGAAACGCTCAAAATGCTCCTCTCTGCATGTGCCCTTCAATTTTCTCATGCCATTCTTCCATTGGTCCTCTATCTTAGCGTGTATATTAAACACTTCTACATCCTTCATATCACACAGATTTCACTATATTGCCACCAATCTATCAATGTCTCGTATCTATTTTATTTATTTACTAGACATTCTACGCGATTTCACTCGCGTTAATGTCGATTTTTCTTTTTGCTTTTAAAGAAGTGTCTAAATAGCGTTAAATTATCTCTAACGTTTTGCAGTCCCTCACTGAAATATTATATTATTACTTCATTTAATTGCAGCCAAATAATAAATATCAAGAATAGCTTTCTTGCGGCTTCGATCGACTTGATATCCGTTTTGACGACAATTTCTTGCTTAATCGTAACGATGACATTTAGTAGATAAGTAAAAGGTATTAAATTATCTCTTAAAATCTTTTGATCGTTGTCTGAAATACTATATGATTAATCCAGGCATTGGCTGCTAATTGTTGGCGGTAAGTTTTCAGTGTCTTCCATTGTGGTAATATTGATATCGGTAGAAACTTTATTTTAACATAATCATACCTTTTTGACAGAAACTCCATCTTTATGTAATTGTAACATTTTAACAAAAACTTCATTTTAACATACACAAACCTCATTTTAAAAAAGCGTAGATTTTTGACAGAAACTGCATTTTAACATAATCGTAGCCATTTGACGGAAACCTCATTTTTTTACTGAAAGCTAATTTTAACTTAAGCATAGCCATTTGGCAGGAACCTCATCTTAACGTAATCGTAGTGTTTTGATAGAAACTTCATTTTAACATAATTTTAAACTTTTGACAGAAACTTTATATTAATATACGGTTATATTAAAATTAGGTTTCACTGTAGGTACATAATGTATTATAACCTTTAGTGGTTTATTGTAATAATGAAGATAATAATTATCGCCAACGTTTCTCACTTATAATTTGGTAGGATCTGTCGTGTTATTTTTATCATTGGTCCTTTGTTTCTGTGCACATATATTTCTTGTTTGTTCTTCGTGTTTTTAAGAAGACCATAGTCACAGAACCGCATGAGAAACAAAAGTGCGCATGCTGTTATTAAAATCAGCATGTTTTCTTCTATGGACATGTAGCGCCGTAAGTAATTTCAATTTGAAAATGCTGCTTTAAAACTTTCTGTGAACTATATCAATAATTTTTAAGTAAAAATATTCTAACAGATGTTTAAAAATAATTCGCTTAAAAATGTTTTTCGAGCCCATTGCAGGTTTTACAAAATACTGATTTATTCTTTTCAAATTGAGTCGTGTAGTGCAGTGTGAAAATGTTTTTTTTAATTGAATTGACGTCAAACAAAAATCACAGAACCCACAAAAAAGCATAATAGAACGCACCCGTACTTATTATGTACGACTTGTGACATCATGGAAAAGCGAGCAATCAGCAAGTTTTTACAATCACACAAGTCATAATAGCATTATGTTCGCGAAACATAGTACATGTTTGCACGTACCTCCTATAAAATAGGTGATTTTCACATCATAACTGTTAATTTAATGTTTTGAGAGCTAAATGTGTAGCCATTTGCATCTATTTGGGTTATTTATGAAAAGTACGCCTGCTTTGCTGTCAGTGGTACTCTTTCAGTGTTAAATGGTAACTCGTGTATGGTAAGATATCATTTATTTTTCTTTTAGGTCACAACACTAGTGTACTATCTATACAGATATGAAAAGCAGCTATTTTATAGGGATGTCCAAGAAATATTTTTTCCTTTTGTTTTACAATCACCTCACAATCAATTGGTCATTATAATCTCAGTAGCTAATTTAAGCCGACTGATTGTTGACTGTAGGTAGAGAAATTGTTTAATAAAAGGCAAAAATTACTGTAGAGTGACATTGAGTTTGTTTCTGAAGAAAAGGGGTTGAGAAAGATATCAAAAAAATTAGGTCGACTTCTCCCACGATTCGGTCACAGAATTTTTTTTACGGATTTTTTCACAAAACGTGGACACGTATTGTATTATAAACCTGATTTATTGAATACTGGAGAAACATTGCTGTTGAATGTTTTAAGAAAAGTTAAGAAATGGTTTTGTATTTCTTAGTACGGACAGTAGGTAAACAAGGGCATTCATGTGGATGATATTTTTCTTTTTTTCCATTCTAACATCGCTTTGTAATCATCAGTCCCGCATTGCTACAGCGACAAAACTGTTTACATCGAAAAAATAAATACAAGGACTTGACACAAGCAGTGTTTATTCTTTCTTTAACTTTTGACTTTTTTAACAGAAACTCTTCGCCAGGAGTATAAAAGTTTTCGAAAACAATCAGGATATTCTCTTCAAGTGACCGACAATATATGAAACTTGATTTATTGTAACCTTTCTTGGAAAGTTGAAAGAATACACATTGCGAGAAAAATTAAACGAAGTTTCATTTCCAAAATAGTTTTATCATGCGATTGAAAATTTTGTAACTTTTGCAAAAATCATTGATATTTACTTTAATCCGAAAATGCGAGTAAGAGTCAAGTTGAAAAAATATTCTGAATAAACGTCATTGATGATTGCTCGGGCGACCAGAATAGGACTGCTAGGTGAGCCGAAATGTCTTTTTAAGTAATGCATTTTTGAAGTCGAAGTCGAGTGTTACAGGGGACATTCTTAGGCTTATTAAATATGATAGTATTTTATAGTACTTGTACATTATATTCGCCTGTTTTTAGTCTGGACAAATCATTCTTTTTTGCATGATTTCCCATTGGTAAACTTTCTCATTCTTAGAATTTCCCTTGTTTATGCCTGATGCACGTTTTGAATAAATTAGCTTCCCAATAATTTAATATTTTATCTATTTCGTATGGACAACATATTTTCTCTTGAACAATGTGTCAGAACAAAAAATTTGGAGTTCCGAAAGTGGTACATAACACTTTTAAGTTTGAGAAACATCCGATCCTTAATACAGTCCTGATTTGCTTTTTGATGTACAACGGTAAATAGTTATTTCATTTATAGTTTGTTAGTTTTCCTGTATCATGTTATGTTAAAATTGCAGTTAATTTGCTCGTTTTGCTTTGAAAGGTATACACAAAGTTCTCAGTTAAATATAAATATAAATAAATAAACGATAATAATAACGCCAGAATATTATGTAGCAGGATAAAGGCACCTGTTTCCGACCATCCATCTATGATGAACCAATTTTATACCAGTTCTAGATAGGTAACAGGATATAATATTATTACTTAACATTACGTAATAAAGAAAATTATAACTCTCAATATTTAATATTTAATTTAGTTTAACTATATTAAATTTGAATAGTCCAATTTCCCGTTAAAAAAAAAAAAACTTGAAAATTATAACGTTATTATTTTTTATATCTTGTTTCGTATGTTGCTAATAATAACGCATGTAACAAAAGTTTGATAAAACTTGTGGAATAGATTCCATTATAACTAAACGATGCTATTTTAAGTTACTATTGAAAATAAATAATCTACAAATGTCATTATTTATAACGACACTTTAATTTTTGTGATCGCATCGACTAAAATCGACTTTTGAAAAAGCACTTATAAATGTTTTAATGTTTAGAATAGAATTTATTTGCATGCAAAATATACACATGCAATATTAATTAAAATCGGGAGTCATTTGTGCCAAAAAATGACGACGCGCCGAATGTTCACCAGGCGAACCTTTGATAGGACTATACTTACTAGAATGAAGGGCCTCTGAGTCACAGATAAGAGCATTCGACATCTGCAAATATCCCCTACATTCTTCATCAGAAATTACTTGACATGCCTAAGATGGTTACAGCTAATGGATTCGTGTGAACGCTAAATAAAGAATCTCACAAATAAAGAAAAAATCCTGGAAAAATTTACAGCATTTTAAACATTTACGTAATCTGTCATACGTTGCCAAAACTGCTTTTCAAAAAATTCGCCTGTAGAATCTGTAGTCTGATTTTTGGTCCTTCGTTTGGCGTCTACCCAAAAAATAGCGTTGAGAGAGCTGTAATCTTTTAGATAGGAAAAAGTTTACGATGGAAAGTTTGGGGAATATTTACAGGTTGCATATCATATTCTTAATTCTAAGTACTTAAAAATAACAAACCATTGTCTATTATGTTTAATAGTTAGTTTAGATATAAAATCATTTATCTAATATATAAAAATGAATGTTTGTTTGTTTGTTCGTCTGCTGTGCGTTTTTTTACTATTCATCCGATTAAAATGAAACTGCGGTGAATTATTGTGTTCGCGCCTGCGAAGAATTCTGACCCAAAAAATCTTATTCTTATGAAATTAATATTTGTTACTTCCACTATTGCTGTCGCTGCCGCGTGGCAAGTCTATTTATTTATTTTTTATTTATTTATTCCTTCTATAATGTACATATTATTGAATATAATAATTTATTCAGAATTTTCCCACCCAACTTGGTGGGAGCACAATTTTTTTCGTTTTATTTTTTTCGGTGATCAAACTAATTTTGTACAGAATAAAATATAAAAGAACAGTAAAGTCGAAGGCTCCATTACTGTTGTCGCTGACGAGCGAGCTACAAAGCATTATTTCATCTCACTCATGTGCGAAGTCGCTGGTATATTAAGTAAAACTTAATTCGAATGAAATAAATACATATATGAACTCAAAATGTTCTCAAAACTTGTGCTGCTTGCGTTATTACTCATTGAATAGGAAAATAAACTCAAAAGGTAAATTGCAAGTGAACTCATCAATACTGATTCTGGCGAAATTCGAAGGGTAGAGGATTACTTCCTTTAATTTCGAAGGATCAGTCTCGTGTTATGTAATAATTTATTGTGTCAACTTTGAACCTGAGCCTGGTCGGCCACAGGTGAGTGGTCAGAAGTCGGTAACTTTACCCTATATCCTGAATCAGTGATCCTATACTGTGTTCTTGTTCACAGAACGCTGAGCATTCGAATGTAAGCTAATAGTTTTAATTAAACTAACAGACACCAGTGTCGGGTTGACGTTGCTCGTTGTGAAATTAAATCAGATATTTACTGTTTGTTGAAGCCACCGCCATGTCGTCACGCCATGTGCATTGTTTGTTTGATTTCAACAAGATGTTAAGATCCGAAGGTAGTGGGGTTTATACAGAGCTGGATTATTTTTTTGCGAAAAGCAGAACCGGTTTTTAATTCAGCGATAGCCCAAAATATTTAGATAATGTATCTCACAATATAGTAGAATTTATTACTATGTCGAAATTTTCACAGACTGTCGGCATTTGTCTGTTCGCTTAGTTTTTTTTATCTTCACAATGGGTTTTATTGTGGTTTTCACCAACGTGTAGAGAATTTCTTCCGAAAGATTTATGTATATAAATACATTCATACTACTTGTAAAGATAGTAGAGAACTCTTAATATTTTGCAATTAAGTATACTGACGAATATAAAAGATACATGAAATTAAATACTACAGCGGTATAAGTCTTTAAAAGACCTACATAAAAGTCCGCTGTAGCATATTATGTCCCATTATGGCGTTTTTATCTTTCGAAAATTTGAGTTCTTTGCGAAATTATTTTGGCCGACATAGTATAACCTTAATATGTTACCTTGGTCTAGATCTAAATTGTTGTTTACGCCATATAATTCAAATTAATATCCTAAAAGATAATACGGTTTTAAAAATTATTTGTATCAAAATTATTATGGTTTACTTACTTGGCGAGACTTGCGAAGCTATTTTGACCGATATAGTATTTTCTCAAATCCGTGCAAATCAGGACGGAACGTTAGTTTACTAATAAACTAAGTGCATTATTTTATTTAAATCACACGCAGTCATTTTCACCAAAGAATTTTAAAAACAAAGGGAAAAGACGGAAAAAACATTTCTTAACTTTCACTTAAAGTAATAATACATTATTATTAATTGCCATTATAAATAAACTCCATTCGCTTAAATTGTGCGTCTGTTATTTCAATGCACGCCCATGAGATAAACAGCAATAATCAGAAGCTCACGTTCGTGTATTTTACAGGAAATTGTTTTTACTTCCCCCATGTTGGAATTTGGGTTGTAAGCAGCTGTTAATCGTGACGATGGACAGTTCTCAACTTCCAGTTAGCTGCTAAATTCGCGTATATACCGGGCTCGCTAAAAATAGAAAACACTTTTAAATTGTATTAATTGGAAACCAAATTGTGATGTCTGGGAAAGCTAAAATCAGAGAGCATAACCGCTCTATTTCTAGAGACGGCAAAATTTTTTAAATGCCTACGTTTTGTATAATTTTTTTATGAATACAGTGTATTAGTTTGTGAACATTTTTTTTATATAAAATAACTGCTTTTCAAGACTGTATAGGGGTAGTGACTAATTTAGTAAACAAAAAAATGCGATGTGACCAAGTGAACAATAATTTCCATAAACCACTTATCAGGTACCATTTAACAGTATATGAGAAACAGAGACAGCAGTGTAGGCGTAGTTTTTCCAATAGATTGTAAAGATTTGCACATAGAGCTGTCAAAATTGTTATAAAATATAATTATTATGGTATGAAAATCAGATATTTTATAATAATGTAGTATGTATCTCGAACGTAATGAATGTTGACATAACGTCATTTTTTCTTATAATAACTACATTTACTATTTTGTAACAGTATGTGCCATACTGTACAGATGGTCGTGAATGAGTATGACGAAGAACTGGAGAAAAATATGCTGTCTACTCTATGCGGGTGTAGAAGCCTTTCCTTGCAGAGGTATTGTAGGTAAGTGATATATGTCGAGGTCTTCGTCGTTGTCGTTAACGAACGTACAATGATTTCAAATCGTGCTTACATTAGAAAATATTTTCTTCTGGTTCGATGACTTCTTTTTAAAAATGTAGCAGAAAACTAACTGATGCATTGACTAGGAGTTTTTTGAGAAATTATCAAAACCTAAAGAGATTTTCGTATGGAGTGTAGAATTAAAATATTTAGAAATGTGAAAATCTTTTCCATTTTTGTTTTGTGTTTGAAAATGAACGTGTTGTGTTACGGAAATAAGATAATTAAATTTGTCACCGTGTAGTTTTTTTAACTTTTTTATTTAATTAGAGTATATTGTGGCACAGAAGTTGAACATTGTACATTTTTCTTTGCAAATTAGTGTAATTTAATAATTGTTTTTTAGAACTATTTTATGTACAAGCACATCAGTGTTAGAAACGCATTTACATGTTGAGTTTATTAGATTTTGGTACAATATATTGTACCGCACTACTTGACATAGAAACATGTTGGCTAGATATGTCTTCACAATAGACGTGGGCACATGACAAGTGTAACGTAGATGGCAGCAGGTATGTAAAGACCTAAGTTATGATTGTTTTTCACTATAGAGCAGAATAAAAACCAAATCCATGTATTTCTTCGCTTGCGTGCTTTAAATAACGAATAATTCAAAGTAAATCTGTTATGCTTTAATATTATAACCATCATTTAAATAAATATAATTAGGTTTTCTATTTGTAATTTCTCTTTCGGTGCTTCACAAACTATTGTTCCAGCATTTACAATGTAAGTTTTTTCCCTTCTGATAGTATATCACCACTTATTTTTCAGTTTCGGATTCTTTGGAAATACAAAACCTCTGTGAACATTGGTAAATATAGCGAATTATTTATTATTTGAAATAAATTTATTTTTCACACACTGCTATGAACATTCATAGAGTGAGGTCGTTATATAGCTGACGCCTCTAGCGGTAGAATTTGGCAGTGCCCATCTTCATTACAACTAACAACAAATATCGGTTCAGCGTTGTTTCAAAAACTTGTTAGATATAATAGTTGCAAGTTTACTTGATAATTGACCGACTTTTTTCAAATACAGATGATAGTAAATTTCCATTCATTTGTTGTGTTGAATATTCGTGTGTCCCGGTAAATATCATTAACGTATTCTGAAGTAATGTTTATATTGTTTTTTTAATCACCCAACCAAAAAGATTTAACGGTTCTTTAATTCACCAATTAAACAAAAATCGACAATATTGGAAGAATCAGTTTTTAGGCATTTCGAAAAAATAAATAAATTGCCTTGCTGGAGTTACAACGTATAAACACATAATCAATGAAATGAGTAGATTGAAACGTGTATGAACACATTTAAACTGAGGTTAACTTTATCAAGGCTCGGTGAAATCGCATTTATTTCTCGTCCAATGCATATTTACAAAGGCGACGCGGGAGTGGCCTATAAAGAATCGAATATCCCCACGCATATGTATGCGTTGAGGAAAGAGGATTTTGTTCTTTATATAACACTAAATCCGCTTATGTTTTATATGCCGTATCTATATATGTATACAGGGTGTATAGTCATGATGTAAACATACAAAATAAAAACTCTGGTTACAGTGAACAACCCCACTGCAAAAATGATGTATCAATACAGACAAATAATAAAATTTTAGAAAAAAAAGCCATTATTGCAGTGTACTAAAAACGATAAAAATAATTTTTAATTATTTAAGTTCATAATTATAAAAGCGCGGGTTTTAAGCTTTTTAATAGTCACGGCCCACGGTTTTATAATTATGAATTTAAATAAATTGTTAAAAATTATTTTTATCCTTTTTAGTACAGTCAAAGCCCTCTAAGTGCACAGCTCGGAACCGAGCCCATCCTTTAAGTGTACACTTCCCCTACGATCTTTTTCATCCCCACTCTTCTAACTCCTATAGCTATCTTTATTCAATCAGATGCTATAAACAATATCTCTAAAACTCTATGAATATGATGGAAATGGAAAGTTTGAAAATAGCGCGCTTACGGTCGCACGTGATTGGTCGCAGATTATTCGAAGTGGGGGCTGGGGAACGTGCACTTAGAGGGCGAGTTCGTGTGCAGTAAGAGAGCGTGTGCATTTAGAGAGCGTGCACTTAGAGGACTTTGACTGTAGTACACTGCAATAAAATCTTGTCTCTCTAATTAACAGCCATTGTCACTCAATCAATTGGCAGGTCCACCGGAACGAGGTAACTTCAGTGATTTATTAACATTGGGCAATATTTATTTACTATACCATAAAAACAGGGTAGATTACGTCTTATCCAACATAAAATAACGGAAGCAATATTTTACTTCGATTTATATTGCAGTGTTAATATCAATAAGGCTTCGACCAACACTTGCTCTCATAATCTTAAAAAATACAGATATTTTAGGTAGGTACTCCTGAACTAAATCATATTTTCGGATCCTCCGTACCCCAGAAGAGCTATATTGATGTTTATATGCTTTTTTCACGTCTTAAAGCATACACAAATTTTAATCAAGAATACATTTTTCTGACAAATTATTTGTAATAAAAAGGTTAAACATATGCTTTTTTCATAATCACTCTGTATCAAACTTATTTTCGTTTTAATCAAGTGACCTGTTTGCAGATAATTTCATCGACATAAACAACTGGACAGTTAGTCTACCATTGCACATTGAAAGGCTTAGAAAAGAGTGGGCGAAAAAGTTTGGACATATGTATAAGAATAAAGAATAGTTTATTGCTGAAGCAATCGGATCAGATTCAGTTGTAAAATTGATCTTTCAGCTGTTTTTACTAATACATAAAATAACAAAAAATCATATTCAAAGATAATGACAAAGTGCAAAATATGAATTTTAGGAGGGGTCAAATAAACTAACAGCTCTAATTACAAATTTTGTTTGAAGATTTATGGATAAAATAGCCTTAGCTGTCTATTTAATTTGACAGTTTAAGCTCCAGATATGTGAAAGATATTTTGAAATCTGAAATATTGTTCAAAGCAGTCTCATTGAAATTGTTTATGAGAAGAGTTACAAAGTAACCCCATATTTTCTTTTAAATTAAATATAAAGTGTACCTGTTCAACAGCCTTCTGTTTGCCGTATTTAAAATATTATGCTGCTGTAAGTACGATGTTTTATAATCACAAAATGAAATACAGAAAGTGAATCTTAGATTGGAGGTTTTGTATTTATTAACCACCAGCAATACACCACATCACGAATCAAATAAATATTATTGAGTTAAAATTCAACACTGTAATCGGTGATGCCAGGTCTCGTGTACCTGAAATCGCTAGATTTACTCATTACTTTTCGGCAGATCCATTTTTTTAATAAAACATCTAAAAATTTCGTAAAAACGTATTTTCTTCTAGAAAGAAAATGCAGTCATTAATTATTTTTGACTGTGTTTATTCTTTTTTTTCGGCACCTGTACCTAGTACTGCCCTTACCGCCACTGTTTGTTTCGCGTATTTGTTTTTCTTACCTATTATTACAAGACTCTCTACTGAAGCAATTTCACGTTAAAACGGCGTTGAAAAGTTTCGGGCGCTTATTTATAACCTCGGCTTTACCTATTTCTAGAGCTGAACAAAGCACCGAAAGTAAGTACTTAAAGGATCGAGCACTTACTAAAGTGCTTTAAAGCATTAAGCATTTTAAAATAACTTCTTAAATCTTAACGTCCAACGTTAAGTTATGATATAAATTTTAGACATGAATAAAATCTAATTGATTCAGAACTTTGGACTTAACAACAAGAAATTTATCTCTAACATCAAACAAAATAAAATCATAAAAGATAGACGAAATATGTTTTATTGAACTTTGAAAGTGGTTATTAAGCATTGAAAGTGCTTATTAAGTATATAAAATGCTTCCTAAGCGTTCCTAATGCTTAATAAGCTTAGTTAATGCTTATTAAGCAATTTATAAAGCAAAGCGTATTAAGCATTATATGTGCGGAAAGCATTATTACAAGCACTAATTTCTCAGCATTGGCCAGCACCGCCTATTTCACTATTTCATCCTAAAAAAATAAAAATTGTTCCCTTCCGTAGGACTTACTCTTTCAAAATAGACACTCACAGGCTATAGATTTTTATAATTTGTTTTTTTTGACCTACAACGCAAAGATGGCGGGGTTTTAAAACGAGAAATATATAGTCGCGTCAGATGACATTATTTGCAATATTTCAAACTTTTTAAAGGGTCAGTATAAAAAACTACAATAGTGTTAATGAATATATTAAAAATTAAATAAATGAAACAACAAAAATCAACAAATGTAATCACACACTTTTCAGGATTTACTAGACAATTCGGTAGTGGGGTAGATTTGCGGACAAATGGATAAACCTGGCAATTTTCCACAAAAATAAATAACTAGAAGTGTAATTAAAACAATCTTGAAAAACGGCAGTTAACCATTCTTAAACTGGTCGATAAATATGCGCGGGTCCTCCACCCTGCATAAAAATCATATTTTCAATTCCTTCATGCACTTGTTGTGAAATGGTGTAATCCCTTGACATTTGCAGGTATCGTTCACGAGTAACAGTTACAGATACGCCCTTTCCATTCTGTATAACCTTGAAAGAGTATGGACCAATGAAAAAATTAGCTGTGAAATCCCAACAATCGGTGACTTGCATGTTATCAAAGTTTAAATCGTTTCAATTTACGTTTACATGAGTTTTGTTTACAGAACAATTCTCTAAATCGCGATGATTATGTTCGGCACTTGTGCGACTATTTTATGTAGCGTAGATATAGTAAAATTCAATTATTGTAACAACTAGATTCTATTTACTTTTTGTTACCAGCTTAATTTCTTAAATTTGTATTAGAGTTTACTTTATGATAATATCATATTATAAAGGCAGCTCTTTGTAATGTTGAAGTTACTATTTTTCGAATTTATTAATATTTAGGTAGACTACCGCTGGCATTGTTGTGATATGAAATGTCTCTTTTACTGAAGTAGCTCTCACTGTTCTATTATGCAACTAACAAATATGTTTTAATATTATGTTTTCATAACAGATGACAGTACAAATATGCAAGTTGGCTTTGTTTTGTAAATGTCAAGATAATAATATAGTTTTGTAACTCTCTGAAACTATCCGGTCGTAGCGATTTTTAATTAAGTTCAAATAGTAGAAAAACCTTTCATAACTTTGAACGAAATAGTAATGCAAGAGTCAAGACTATAGACTTATACTCCTGGACGTGCCCTAACGGTGTAAATAATGTTCTCTCCCGAAAGAAAAAGATAGTTCGATGGTGTGGCCAATCTTTATCTCTCTAAATATATTTTTTAACGTCAAAAGGACAGCGGTTGCACGCATACTCTATCTTTCTCACTCAGTAAACCGAAAAACAACAACAACAATATATGGCGGAGGCGTGTCCAGAAGTAATAGCCCTTGATCAAGACTCAGTTCGATACGTGAAACAAATGATGCAGTACACCACAATAAATGAAGGTTCACGGACTGTATCAGATATTGGCTCAGCGTAAAACCGCCGCAGCACAAAATACTGAGATAGAATACATAAGAATAAACGTAGGTTCGCACATATGTCGCGTCGGTTTAGTGTAGATTTGATGAAATTCGTTGTTTTTCTTTATTATTCTGTGTCGACTATCCCGGCTCTGAACTATGCGGACAACGTGTTAGAAGAAGGCCAAAATTAAGAGGGCTCGTCTACTGCTGTCGTTTTGATTGACACTATACACAAAATACTGATTATATAATGAATAATCATAGCGCCCTCTGAACGAATCATTTGAGCCCTTTTTGACCTCTCTCTATCTCCGAGATTACTCAAGTTACAGAATTGATCTTTTTTGGGAGAGTTAAGCTTACTACAAATAAGCAGTATTCCAAATTTCATGCGAGTGGAAATTTTTGAATCAATATTTATATACATGGATCGGGAAAGGCTTTTATTATATTTTTTCATTTTCTTTATATACAAATATCTGACTAGCTTTGTACCCGAGTGATGTTTAGAATGTCAATCCTTGTTTACCGGTTCAGGTTGTTTATTTTTTTTCGAAATACCATCGAACGTGTATTTCTTTATTTTTTAAGAAGAATATTTTTCTCGAGTTTCTCGTTTATAGTTTTGGATTTATTGTTGTCTCCTACCTCTATCCACATAAAATTGCTTTGTCACGTATTGAAAGAAAATATAAAAATAAAAATTCAAAGAAAATAAATAAAAATAAAACAAACGGTGTCGGTATCAGTATTTTAACGTTATATAATATGTCTCCGTTGCGGTTTACAGCTACACCTAAGAGGACGTAATTTCTGTAAGAGGCGACACTGAGCAATTCCCTTGCTCGGTTTTCAAAACACCCAATATATTTAAATCATAAATAGACACGAACGACTTTAGTTGTCGAGCGTCTATCTACAAATTTTTAAATCACAAAACAAAACAGGTTACAGACTAACTCTCTGTAAGGTAACTACTCGACAATGGCGACCGCAACGAGAAAGACACGCGATTGACAGGCGACTGGTGTCAAAAGTACCACTTAAATGGAATTAAATATAAATCGGTTCGGTGAATGACCTCTTTGCCAGACAGATGAGCGTCTGCGAATCTGTCAAAACATTATGTCGTTGTTTACCGTCGTGATCGCAAGTTTCGAACGACTTATTTCTGTCCAAATGTGATCGAAAATTTACGATGGAAATATGTGGCGCTATTTTATATATTCAACTATCAACTTATTCGACGTTAAATTTGTTAGAAAGTGATAAAAAATTAACAGCACTGTAAATTCTTACATTGATCATATATAATAGCACCATTAGTTGATATTGCCTTTCTTTGCTAAAAAAATAGCATCCTTGTTCTAGTGCTGCTTCTTTTATGAGTTATCTACTTTTTTATTGTTTCGAACGCTTAGTTATTATAATGCTAAATAATGCCTTATTTTTATTCCATGGCATGCGTCAATCTACTGATGCTGTTTTCCGATCATTTCTGCACTGTTGTGGAACTGTTTTGTAAACACGATATTAATTGCTTATTGAATTCAAATTGTTTGTATTTAATTTATTCAAAATGCTTGTCATATAATTTTATACGCATGCATAAATGTATGTCGCCATTTTAATATTATTCTGTAATAAAGTCATAAAGAGAATATTAATATACAGTGGAACTACTATTTTCGGACGTCACTGTAAAATTAATCTCTAGCTATTATAAGGACAGTTTGAAAGTAGATATTTTTTTGATCGTTTTCAAATTAATACAATTGGATATGTTTGGGCCCGAAGGAAACCTTTTTTGTTTTGTTTTAAATATAAACTAGTTTACTATATGGCAGCAAATGGAATTTTGTTCTTTCAAATAGTATTTTTCAAGAACAGTCGTGCATAATCTGCTAACCAGAGTTGAAATTAGTTTGAATAAAATGTGTAAAATTTATTTTTTGTAAATGGCAGTGTGCCCCAAATTGAGTTTATTCATTATTTTGAACTTTAGATGTTTTCGCCAGTTTTGAATACCCTATAATATAATTTTTTCTACCTAACCTCTCTACGGTGAAATTATAGTGTAATCAAGAACCTCGGTATCGAAAATATGCATATTCTCATGAAAATATATACGTTAATCAATAGTATAAGAACGCAATAATTCCAAAAAAAATGTGTCACTTTTAGTTTTTTAATGTTTATTTAGAACTAAATCAGCATATCGAGAGTGGTTTTCTCTAAAAAAAGGATTATTTACAGGGAGAAGTTATTCCAAATGATTGAACTGAAAGCAGACGTAAGATCTGTGTCGTATATTTTGTGTTTGTTTACATACAAGTAATATGTCATAAAATAAACATAATTTTAAATGCAGGGCTGGATTTTAAAACCTAGCAATAATTCATTAATAAAGATATGAAAGAATAGGTTCATAATTATAATAGTGTGGATCGTAACTAATGATGTGTCATAGAGTTCATAACCCACGTTTTTATAATTATGAAGTTAAATTATTGAAAATTTTCTCCTTTTTAATATCTTTCAATAAAAGCGTAACTTAAAAGTTCTTATTGCCTATTAATATTTTATTTTATTCTCTTCAGTCTTTCAAACTTCTTAACGAGTGTTTTAGTGCAATAAAAGAATACATTACAAACGAAAATACATTCGCCCAATGGAGGTTTGAACCGACTCTGCGATTACGAACAGGTTTATAGCTTGATATTACTGTAGACTAGTTTTGTGTTCATTCATTGATTTGAAAAAAAATACATTAGTCTATTAAAATTCATTGATTACTTAACTATAATAATATTAACATCGAAACTACACGTGGATGCAAGATTTCAACCCAATCGAATAACCGAAAGTAAGACAGACAGAGATCATAAACCAAGTTAAATAAAAGTTTACAATAAATATAAATCATTTTAAAGAACTTATTAAGGCATTTTTTGTCCGATTTTGGTTTTGGCTTACACAATAATCTGATATTTAAATACAATAATGCATATAATTCAGTAAATGGACGATTTCTTCTAATACAATTGTAATACATTTCCGTTATTGTGGTGACACTTTTCGTAATGATTATATTAGAAAATATACTCCTTGTCAGCATAGTATTAAAAATTCAATGCAGCCTATTATCTCCGGGCTGAAAAAAATTTGTAAAGCCGACTCTGGAATCTGGGTGATGTAATTCCTTGTCTACTTTCTTCTTGTAATGCTCTAGTATAACAGAGGATTATAATGCTTACAGTTTTGTCATTGCTGTCATTCTAGTTACCATGGTGACAGATCCCCTTATTATAAACTACAAAATGAAATGACATTTAATGAAAAACTGCTTTCCCGTTACTCATCGCTTTCCCCAATGTTGTTTCTTTATATAGCTCAGCCATGATATTATAGTGGAGTATGATAAACATACTCTTAATTATGATGTTTTTAATGTCTCACAGGAAAAGCTTAGAAAAACGAGCTTATATATTCACTTACAAAAGCCAGAAAGTACCAATTGTTTTCAGAAATAGACACTACATTATAATAGACTAGGGAGGTATATTTACAGCTGTCACGTTCTATTTTCTTGTCATACTTTCAGTATGAGAGTTTTTAGTGCCTTAGTATCTGTCTGTGCATAGAATATAGGCAGATGTATTATTGCCATTGGTCGGATGGAAACACCTAGGCGTGGGGTTATCAAATTTTGACACATAATTTCGAATAAATTGTAATCATTTTTGAAAATCTATATAGTAAAATGTTAACTTCAATAACGTACACCATACTTTTTATGTGACCTCAAAAATATAAACTCGGGTCGTATTGTGACGTTATTATGTGAACCTCACTAAAAAAAATTACCCTTTATTTTTGACTTCAGTATTATAAATATATTAATGAAATGGTGAAATTCCCGTTTTATACACAGTTTACTAAAAGGGTTACATGCCCCCCCAGAGTTGGCGAGGGATTAATGCGTAACAAAAGTTACAAATTTTCAGGAAATTGGAAGTTCACTGTACCTTTAATTATCGTGTATTCAGTTTGTTCAATTCACTGTCGGAACGGATCAGTAATTATTGGGTATATTTGTTAATATTCATTAATAAACATTATGTGTCCCCGTATATAATTTGTTGATTTAACGTAATGACCTTACTGATTATTAAAATTGAATTAATTGAACCCGGTCACATTGCACTACATGTTACAAAACTAATCTTTTTAAGAATCATACTATGACACTGAAATTCCTCTCGGACATTCAGATCAGAGGTGAATTTGGGCTTAGTCACACCGTAAAAGTTTGACATTTTCCCTCATTTAAATTTGACATTAAGCAGATTTAGTCATGGGCTTTACTGATTTTTTTTTTTTTTTTGTAAAACAAATTGATTTTTCGGCATTTATCTTCATATAATCTCAAACGTTACTTTGAATGACTTTGTTACGGTTTCGTGTAAGATTGTATAAAGACGATACATGGGTTTCACAATCCATAGCCATCGAAGTGCATCTTTTAGCTCGTAGTGACGTAGAATTAGAAGACTGCTATCAGAAATATTATATTAAATAAGAATTCTCACTTTTACCAAGCGTGAATACCTACTGATCTTTTTGAAGTTTAATTTTTTTGGCACTTTTAGAGAAAAATTTTAATATCCAACTTGAAGTTGATCGCGCTAACGAAAATTTGTATGTATGAAATTAGCCATAAGAGACCCAGACTAAAATGACAAATGGACGAAATCAATGCACTTTCGTTGAAGCCAAAATAAAATATCAAATATTTTGTTTTCAAATATTTGAAATTAATTTTATGTAAGTATTAATCTCAAACTTTTTGAATATTTCAATTGAATAAAGTATATGCGTGTAGGTATATTAAAAATAAAGAAATATACCTCCTCGCTCCCACCTTTTTTTTGAGCACTCGTTATTTGGCGATCGAATTCTTTTCCTACTAGACCAATTTTCAGTGTTTGTGCACCCCTAACATATGTATGTGTATAATTAATTGTAAATTACGACAAGCTTTATAACTTTGTCGCCAATTGTCATTTGTGCAGCTGTTAGACGACCGACGGTTACGGAAGAAATATGTTGTTAATATACCCATATGATATAACTTTGTCAATGCTGAAGCCCTTACTGTTAAACTGACAAACACTGCATAATATGTTAAATACTTTGAATAATATCTCCAATGTTACAATTACCCTATTCTGCTCTTATATTAATTTTCAACAACATCAAATGTTTATTATTAACAAACACTGCTTTTAATATTTACAAAATAGAAATGCAAACTATTTTCTGATATATAAATGTAAATATAGACTAAAACCAGAGTTGGACTGAGAATAAAATATAATACAATTTTGCACGTTATATTTTTTCCAGCGTAAAGATTTAAACCTCACTTAAATATATTTACAAGAACAAAAATTAAAAAGATGCCTTAATTTAAAAAACGCATGTACCTAATTGTTATAAACATTCATTGTTACAATGCTAAATTAGAAAAATTTATTTTTTATCCACCAAACAATACCTTTTCAAGAAAGTTCAGCGTGACCGTGTTCCTTAAAAATTTAAGCCCCTGACGTCATCTTTCAATTTCCAATAGCAAATTTATCTTCAATAGGTTTTTTTCGTCGATTTTATTCGAACTTCCTTGGGGGGGAGAGGGGCAAATTAAACATGTACTTTATATATTATATTATCATTTATACGTCAAAGTTTATGACTTTGGTCCGCGTTGGAAGTTCTATTTTATCAAATGAATTAACGACGAGGTTTGTACAAAACACTTTTGAAAATTCATATGAGATGGAGATCTCGCTGCTGTTTTATTCATATTCTTTAAGAAAATGTAAAGGTTTGTAACAGAGACTGCACTGATTGGAAGTGATACAATTTACTTACATAAACTATGTACTTACTTTAAATAAAAACGTTCTTTTATTTCTCGACATCTGAACAAGGTAAGACACTAGATATTCACTCGATTTTCAACAAAACTTTTAAAGCGCTATTCCTTTGTACTGTAGTTAATTTAATTAATTAATGTTTTCTGCTTGCATTCTACATGGCATTTATTCACTTTAATTGAATTCGCAATAGCCAATAGGAAACTCATCCACGAGGAATTAAATAAACTTTCGAAACTATTACCAGAGCTTGAATATTAAAATAAACAAGGAAACCACATTTAAATTTAAATGTACTGAGAGCAGGGTCGTTTCTGTCTTTTTACCGTTCCATGTAAACAATAATTTTGCCACTCTATGTAGAATTTGTTTTCAATATATTTCTTCATATATGAAAGTAGAACATTATTTTACATTACCTGAGGCTAGAACCATTTCTAACTTTATGTACGCGGCCTAACTTCATATTATATGGTTTAACCTGCATTGAAAAATATATAATTGACAAACTTACAGTAAGAATATTGAAAAAGAGTAATAATACACATTGAATTCGGAAAGAAGTAACATTGAAAAATTTAGACTTCTTGCTTAGAATTGTTCAAAACTAGTTAAATCAAATTAATCCATAAAAAAATCAGCCAATTTGATGACATTTATTGACATAATAAATAAAATAAAGTTTCTCTTGATATGTGCGATGATGCGGGTAACAGCTAGTAATAATTTTTTCTATTTTATTATTATTCGTTTCCATGATTACATAATATGGTTTTACTTGTAAAACGAATATTTGATTTCTTATTTTCAAAATATTTACGAAATTATAAGGTTAAGGGAAAAATGTATACCAAACTTTGTTGCAAAAATAAATAGAATAATAAACCGTTATGAAAAGTATATCATTGTAATAGAAAAAATAACGTTATAACGTTTGTTCAAAAACAATAGGGCTCTTAGTTTTGACACGTCAGACATCTTATCAAAATTTTATTTTCCTCCGCACAGTCGTTTCAGCTGTTTCGTACTCACAGAATTACAGACTTTTTCCAAAAATATGATTTTTAGACTCGAAGAATCTTAAATTTTTAAGTGTTATGAAATTATCAAAAGTTAATTTGATATAAATTCCCTACTAGTCGAGTTGGAATGGTATAATTTATTACGGATCAAGATGGTGGAGGCGGAGGTGTTAATCACGGCACCTCCACCATATACATTTAATTTTTTTTTATATAACCAGGTTTCCAGAATAAATCTCGGTAATGTGACATATTTGTAAAGTAAAGTAAGGAATAGTAATTTGATGTTAGGTCACATATTGTTTAAATTGTAAATTTTAATAAATTTTTCTTCATGATTCAGTCTCAAGTTCTACAAAAATAGTTCATGTAAACGCCCTGTTTAAAGATGAAACTTCTGAGAGCTTTCTCTAAGGGCTTTAATCTTTCGTAATAAGTAAACATAATCGAAGTTTAACTTGTTAA
Organism: Venustoraphidia nigricollis; assembly: GCA_034508555.1. Taxonomy (NCBI): domain Eukaryota; kingdom Metazoa; phylum Arthropoda; class Insecta; order Raphidioptera; family Raphidiidae; genus Venustoraphidia; species Venustoraphidia nigricollis. Next base: position 6,017,775 of record JAVRKA010000022.1, on the reverse strand, counting down.
TCTCTAAACAAACCTTTAATGATTTAACGAGCGTTGTTAATTAATTAATCATATTGTTTGTACATAGGTGAAATAGTCAAACGAGGAGGAAACTGAAAGCATGAGGTGACGATAATTTGCACAATTTCCTGTTTTAACGTATTAGATATGCTTTGTTTGCAGATTTTGGTACCCATTTCCGACAGAATTATGTCTGCGTTTGATTTGTGAACATTAGAGGTCCGAAACAGGTTCGGAACAGCGTAGATTTTCATTTACTTTTCCGCGGAGATTGCCTTCTGAATAAGGACAAATAACTAATTTTGCGACGACACTGATGCTATTACGATATCCATATAACTTCATTAAACAATGGTAACCGTCGCGAAGTTATATATACTATTTCCTTTCAAAAAACGAGAATGAATATTATGAATGAATCTGGTGTATGAAAATTTTGAAAACATAAAGCGGCGAAGCTTGAAAAAAGCGAGATAAAAGCTATTAGGTTTAAGTGCTGTTACATCTCTACTAGCTAGTGATGTAAACTTACCGGTTATGTATGATAGTAACCATTGTAATAGGATTATTTATCGGTAAATAAATCGGGTGTCTATAAAACAAAATGGCAGCTTCCGGTTTCTGTTTCTCAGAACAAAACAAAAAAAAAAAACAATAGAGTAGTTTTCAACAGTGGAATCGAAAGAATTAATTAAATAATGTATTTATATTTATGGTTATAAAATTAAAATATCGACCGGAAGTTACAATCATGTGCAAAAATTTCTGCGCAGCCTTCTATAATAATAATAAATAGCCGCGGCTATTTAAAATAAATTACCGGGGTTACTTAACCGAATATTTAACCGGCTAAATAACCGGTAATTTATTATTTTGTATCACTGCCATTAGCATATTTAAATTGTTCTATTTTTTATCCAACAAATTTTCATATTTCAACGTTTTTGTTTTGGCCGTAGTCGGATTTTTTTTTATCTTTAATGTAATTTTCTTCTCAATAAAAACAATAGATCTATAATTTATCCTTTGCTGAGTTGAAGGAGCAAAGTTTTTATAATCACTGTACAGTTAACACTTTCAGCTTCTCTTCGAAAACAAGAAGTTCAGAGCAAAAGTCCCAAACACCGCTGGCCCCATAAATCAATTACGAGACGTATGCACATACAAGGTACTGCTTATACGCTATACGCCTTACATGTAAGACCGCCAAGACTTACGCTGGATTTTTCCGATTCGTTCGCTTTTCCTGTATATAATTTTTTCTACACCAACACCGTTTTTATTATTATTTCGAGATTTATAGCTGCAAATACATAAGGCGTATAGAAAACAGCACGTCCAATTTACTTCCGCTACATCTTATGTGCTAGATATAAATTATTGCATGTGGTGTATGATTGCATTCTCTAAATACAACTTCTCTTATTATACCATATTATACAACAATATGTCCAAACCACAGATGCAGACATAAATATAAAAAGCTTAATATGTGTACTTTTAATGCAATATCTAATAGTGTCTGCGCTGGAATGAAAAATTCATTGATAAGTGAATTTATCGTAATAGAGCTAGATATCTTTATAAAATTACATTATATAAGAAGTGCTTGTAGTTCAAAATCTGTATATAGTTGGCTACCAGAAAAAAGTATCTACACAAATGTCAGTGTCACGATTGAAATTCAAAATATCTTGAGTCGCACTGCAGTATCAAATATTTATTTCTTATTTTATCAGGCATATTGTAAACATTTTTTCTTCATACCCGGTCGAAAGTACGTACCTTCGGCTTCGATTTTAAGGCAGAAAACCTAACATTTATGCACTGCTGGTCGTTTAAGCCCCGTCACCTTTCAGCCAGGTCTGTGTTTTTGTATTCGGATATTACTAAAGACGTATTGTACAAATTTTCACAGTGCCTCAAATACCTACCCAAAAATGTCTAACAGCTCTTGGTTATAGGTCCAGATGTTGCCTTTTATTAGAAATGTTTAATTAGTTTTTAATTTATGAATCATAGTTTTCAGAAATATGTTATTGGAACGAAATGGGAATAATTGCTTGGTGCAAAAGACGAGGAAGGTGTTAACATTCAGAAGACAAAGAATGAAATATATATATTTTAAGCCTTTGCTCTCTGTTTGTACTGTTATTCGTGCGTGAGTGTCCCTCTTGTTTTATACTCCCTTTCAACCACATCACGTGTCGCCAAAGGTTCGCACGATATTCTAGCTGTTGCCACTGAATTACTCATCTTTTTGCAGAATTCAACTCTACTAATTCACATTAAAGACTAGTCTTTCCCACCAACAGATATAGTTATCACGTGAACAGCAGATGCATTACTTACCGATGCTGCCTGGCCATAGATATGCACAAACTTCTGATTGCTTGTTTGAAAAACTAATGTGTAATTCCTTTATTTTAGTTTTTTATATTGTTTTGATTTTGGTTTCTATTTGACGTTATTTTTCCTTTTATATTATATTTTAGGAGATTTATTTTCTTTCCCAAATAAATGCACTCAAATTAAAAATGTACTAAATTGGCTTCGGATGTGTTGAGTTTCTGGCGACCAATCAGATGGTGATCAAGCCGTCTTGTTGCTATGTCCGCGCTACATGGGATAGACTATTGTTTCACAATGCATTGTCACAAAATTTGCATTGATAACGACCATAGAATTTAGCTTGTGAATATACCTTTATATTTTTTATAAACGTAGGAACAGTCTGAGGCTGTTGTCAAACACAAGTTTATCAAATATCTATTCTCAAAATATCGTTTAAATGGCTAGAGAAATTTGTATGCTAAACGTAGAACAGCTAAAGATTAAAGGATAAAATAGAATAAGGTGGTTTCTTGGCCTAAATGCACCACATCTTGAAAGGATTTTTGTGCTTCACCTTTTTACTGCATCTAGTCAGCAAATAATCTGAATCTTCTTGTGCGCTCCAGAAGATTGGCTACTAGTTTGTCCTGTGGAACAATTCCATCCTCATCAATGTAGCCAAAGATGGTTGTTCTCCTGTAGGTTAGAGCCTTACATTCGTACACGATATGGATTGTTCCTTCATTTCGCAAAATCTACATAGTGTTGATTTCTGCTGTATCCCCATTACATGTAGATGTTTTCTTAGAAAATATGACCGGTTAAAAGCCCAATTACCTTCCTGAGTGTCGACCTGTAGAGTCTAATTAAGTCCTCAGTTAGCTTTGAGGAAGGGCCTACAATCATTTTCTTCCCATGATTTTTACCGTAGAACAGCTTCTAAGCTCCTAATCAGGCAGTTATTTTTTTAAACGGTGCAATGGCCGAATATTCTGTGCATTGAAGGTACATATATGACAACAAAATGAATGTTCATAGGGAGGTAGGGGTGTGTAAAACATATTATATCTGCTCTCTTCCTCACTCGCATTTATATGATGAACAAAATGAGCGAGAAAGAAATCATCTAACTAAACCGTACTGCGCTTCTGTTCACTTCAGAGCAGCCCAACGTAAAACATGCTTGTAATGGTAGGCACATAACTATGAGTTTCAGACTTTCAGAAGATTAAAGAAAATGGGTAGATATGGTTGTGAGATCACTTTGCGAATAAGTACAGCTCGTAAAGTCCAATGAACAGTGTAATTTATATAGACTGAACATACGAATACATTTTTAATACAGAGTGATAATGTCAAAACGTACTATGGTGAAATAAAAATTAAATGAAATACATGTATTAGAAAAGTTATGTAAATGTAGATTTCTTATATTTTACACTTTGTTATTCATTCATCATTGGAGACTTTATCAAATGACAAATACTTTAAAATTACGGTGTCACCACTGTATTCAAGACATCTCTTAGTTATTAATAATAATACAGTAAAATCTCACTTATCAACGTACAGTTGAGATGTGGGATAATCCGGATCATAACATAAAGAAGAAACTTATTTTTATGTAATAAGTACAACTTCTAAGTCTTCTATTCTTTTGTCTACTAACAAATATTGTCTTTTTTGTTAAACAAAAGCTTATTTATTTTCATCAGTTATATCTACATCATTAATAATTAGTATCTTATTTATTTGTATTCTAAGGTATTTTGTCTGTTCTGTTGTACTAACTCTTTAGATTTTTAGAGCTATCTACTCCTTCATCAATCTGGAGATGACCTTGCCCTAGGGGCTAGGCCCATCCCATTTTTTGATACTACGAGTTAAAACATTTCAGCTTAAAATCAATGTTGCTTAGTTGCTTTAACAATGTTGAATCGCCAGATTGTCGGCCGGCAGCATGCATTTTTTGACGCATACTTTATCTTGTAATTATTTTTAAAAAATCGTACAAATGTGGCGATTCCACTTGGACTATCTATTGAAGATCTTTTTTATATTCTTGTATAGCATTTCTGTAGTTCTAGAGCAGTGATAGCGAACCTAAGATCCGCGGTCATAGGCTGACGTACGTCACGGTTTTAAATGACCCATGCTATATTTTAATTATAATAATAATAATAATTTATTTCATCCAAGAACCATACAGCAGGTATAGGATAAGTCAGTATACATTAAAATTAATCATTAAAATAATCATCGACAATGTAATACATCTTATCAAGTAAAAAATTTTTAAGTGCTTTTTTAATACCCCAAAACAAAAACAAAAAAATAAATATATAAAATGCATTCACATAACTAAACTTATTTGTACCACTAGCGCGTTTTCTTCAGATTTTTTGAAATTTCGGACTGATTATTATTTAAATAATTTTGAATCGAATGGTGCAAAAATGAAATATATGATCTAGTATCAAATATAAATATAAGTTGCCATTAAATGGGAATTTTAAAAGCGATATGCGTTGAACGAGATGGGGTGAATATATCCGGGCTTATGACTATCGTAACAAATAATGGGATTTAGAAAACTGTTTTACTTAAATACCTTTAAATGGGGGATCCTTACTGATTCAATTTCAGGCTGAGTAGTCCACAAACTTCCACGGGTTGGAAGCCACTGGCCTAGAGCGATTAAACATCTTAGTACTGTTTTGCTTTTCCCCCTAGTTAGTCAGAATAATGATCTAACAGTGAACTAATTAGTTTGGAAATATGATATTAAATCAGTCTATATAAATATTGGTGGAGGCATTATAGTGAGTTATCCTGTGAAACCTTTTGTCTCAACTGATAGGTTCGGAAAATCGCTGTATTAAATACTTCTGTAGCATGTAGTTCACACATGAAGGCCTGCGGGTTGAGGCTAAACGAATAGGGGTCTAAAAACCCACCATGCATTGTCTGGTGTCGTTCATTTACTTAAACTGACAGAGATTCATTACAAATAACTGCTCTTGTGTCGTCCCAAATCTTTGATAACCCCTTTACCGTTTATTTGCTTGTCAAACCGTTCGATATAATCTACACACAAAATCTGTATTATATACAGACTGTTTCTAAAATAGACTTCTAAATTTGTACAGCGTATAGTGTTCATCAAAGTAATTCAAAAAGTTTATATAAACATATGTTCTAAAATGCACCCTTAAGGAAGCATAAGTCTTTAACGGGGTTGAAATTAAACTAGGAGGCGGTCATCAGTTGCTATGATGTATGTTTTCTATCTTCATTTTTAGTGTAAATTAAATTACTTTATTACTACAATAATTGATTATTTTTATATACCTTTTTTACGTAGAAAGATGGGCACATTATTTATTAAGTTTTAAATTAGAATACGTAAAGTCCGATAGAAATCAAGCCAATGGATAAAATATAAACATCTTAATCAAATTACTTTTGTAATTCTAATGAAGTTTGGTTTGTTAATGTAATACAAAATAATTCCAATTTGTGTCTTGAATTTATTAAAATTAAACTGAGTTCTAGTAAAAATCCTGTCTTAAGCAAAATTATGCATTACCTATATACAGGCTGGTCCATTGAATTCAAACCTGAATATCAATCATCTTCTGTTGTCCGTATTAAATCATCTGTTGAACGAAATAGTTTAATGCCAAGCTGCAAATTTGTGGTTCCTGGAAAGTTTCGTATTACATCGTATGTTGATAGCCAAATAGAAAATTTAGTTCTGATTTTCTTATTTGTCATGCAGCGTTTTCAACAAAGTGGTTAGTGTTTGTTCGCATTTGATTTAAATAAAGAATTTGAAATTGAACTATACAGTTTACAGTGCCAAAATGAGTTTTGATAAATTAATTACAGAAAAAGACCTCGCAAATTTCGCTGTGTTTTTTTACATTATTACAACGCATTTTGAGTATTTTTGTAATAGCGACACAACTTTCATTTTTTGGCCTTTCTTATGTGCCAGAATACGTTGTGGTCGATTTTTTTCGCTCAGTAACTGTTTTCGGCATTTTAATTTAACATATATATGTAAAATGTATATCAAATGTAATTGTGAGGTTCCCATTTACGATAGTGCCCAAGGACTAGAAGTTTGAAACCCCTGGAGCAAACAAACATATGTAGAAATTGTTTACGCATTCGATATGACATTTTTTAAATTACGAAAATTTAATTTATTTCCGTTTAAATTCATTTGAAAATTAAAATAAACGCAGACTATGTTTAGGTTTCAATTAAATTAAGCAATATTGGCATTTTTTCAATACATACGGGAATGTAGGTTTGAAAATTTTCTCGATGGGCATTGTAATATTTTTATTGATTTTTTAAGTAACGAATTTTGAATTACATATTCGGCATTTATTAACAATGTACAATTACTCGAACGATTGAATTTTTAAATTTGTTCCAAACGAACCACCGTTATAGAATTCAACGAAAATAAATAATGAACATACTCCGACATTCATGGGAAAAATAAAATATTAAAACGTAAGTTTCAGAAATGTGGTTAAAGCTTAGCTGTCCGTTAAGTAAAAAAAATATATGTTATGTTATTCGCATACGATGTAAGGGAGATTTTGATTCAGAATAATATTTGCTCTGTAAACTGTAAGGTCAAACTTGAACATGTTGAGAGATAGTTGCTAACATCTTGTGCATCTTGTAATCCCTTTTTATCAAATATTGTTTTATATGATCGATACAATCTTTTATAAGCACTCAGAACACCGATTTGATAGTTGTTCAAAGATTTATGATTTATTTTTTGGGCGATTAATATTTAAACCTAACATTTGGGTTGCACAAATTGGTATTTTTTTAGGATATCTTTAACAATGTTTCATTTACTTAATTTATAAATAATTATTTTTTATGCTATGCCTTACAACACAGACGTTATCTGCGTGATTTAACATTGGGGCAGACAAATGAGGAGGCACAATTATTATTATTATTTATATTCTATGTGATAATAGGATGCTGACGTCACTTTTGGTTATTTTTTAGATGTCGTCATATGCCATCGACTACAAAAATAAAATTGATGTCAAAATCTCGATCTCAACGAGTACTTTCATATCATCATGGGAACTCTAATTTTGCAATTTACAGCGGAATGTTATTAATTATATTTAAAAAAAAAAAAATCTTATTTAACCGACAATCAGATTTTTTTTAATTATAATTATTTTTGTGTCGAAATGGTTATTAAAAAATATTTGTTACACAGATATTAATCTATTATTTTTTAATCTATTAGTTTTTTTTTTAAACTTCAAAATTCCGCTCAAATAAACAAGAAGTAGAAGGCATTAGATTTTATTTTAATTTAATATCATTGACGCTTGTCGTTCTTTCCCGCCGCGGTCACGAATTTCGAAAGAGTATCTTATTTTTAAAAACAAAATTTTAATTAAATGTAAATCAAAAACGATAAAAACTAATTGATATTTCTGTTACAGGTACATATTTCATTCTAAATTGCTGTTTTCTGGGTAAGAAATAACTAGTATTAATATTTTCAATGTATGTATGTGTCTAATTGCTATATTAAAATCTGGTGTAGTAGACAAGGGAAATAGAATTTAATGTAGGTACTTTATTAGAGATTCTATATTATTTTTAAGGATGTTATGGAGATATTTCGAAATTGGTCAAAAGCGAAACATTTCACTCATTCATCTACAAATTCTTAATCTGAATAAAAAGTTGCGATTTTAATTTTTCACAGTTTTACATGTAGTCTTATGGAAAACATGACATCGTGGCCATTTAAATTAATTAAATGTATAAAAAAATCATAAGATAATAAATCATAAGATATTAAAGAAAATATACGAAAATCGATCATACTCCCCGTATCACTGAAATTACTAAGCCTAAAATTCTGAAAAAATAGGGAATGTAGGGCCTCACCCATAGTTTACAGGAAAGTTAAATCGAAAATCCTGTCTTAAAGTTCTCACTGAAAACGGAATGGTACGGAACCCTCTCTTCGCGAGTTCGACTCGCACTTGACCGGATTTTTTTTTAATTTTTACGCGCAATTTTTCCTCAAATGACACTATTTTTATTTATTTCTTCGATTTCGTCTTAGTAGCTATACGTTTACGAATTGATACGTGATCAGAAGTAATAAAATGTTACATCTACTGACGTTTAAAATAGTTTTTAAATCAAAATTTATGTTTGCTGTCAGCTATAATAATTGTCATTTCAGTTGAAATATCGACAAATAAACACTGACATTAAAGCACTTCGCACATTTTACTGTAATTGGACGTCATTTGTTCTAATGAATACATATTTTTTTAATTGGAAATTTATTACATTTTTCAATTAATGTTCTATACAGTGTGTTATATCAACTGATGAAGATTCACATATATGAGGCCTCGCTTCGTTCTCTGTCAAATACTCAATTCATTTAAACGAAAGCATTTCCATCTCTATAGTATATCTAGTCGCGTACGCACGCAACAAGCGCCGCATTTCACAGCGATGTACATATTATATGGCCGGGCGAATCGGCCGGTTCACGTCCAACCGTTTGGAATCCCAAACGGTGCTTGCTTACCAGTGCAGTTATTACAGCGTTCATATCAAGCCGCGTGATGAGAAACTGTCATTGATACTGAACGCTTGATCTCTTCTCCCCGACTCTTGGACCGAAATCGTTCCTTGTCGTGACGTGCTTGTAGAGATCTCATTGCGTGCAGTTTTGTAGCAAAATAAAGAAATAAGTTTTCTGCTATTTTGAAAAATATGAAGAATATTATTCTAATCAGAAACTATCTTAATAAGAAAAAAATGGTATAAATTTCTTCCCCATTTTTAACATTAAAGTGCAGAAATCATTGTAAATTTTTTCCTTTTTTTATTACCCGACTGTGAAATAGGAAGGGTAATGCGTTTAGCGGTCTATGTACTATGTATATAATATTTGTATTCACTTGTAGTTTCTAAATTACTGAACCGATTTTTAAAACGTTACCATGATCCAATATTTTCTGATTAACGCAAATTGTTGATTACGGAAAAATAATTAGAAATTAACATTATTTAGACTTGATCCACAGTAACAAACAGCTCTCGGACTGTTCGCGGTCTATTGCTTCAATATGTCATATTCATATAGTATTGGCTAATTTATATATGCTAACTTGCAGCAATCATTGTCAGAAAATTTGATTTGTGATATGAGATTGTGTCAACGCATAGTTCTCCATAAGAAAAGCCTTGTAGAATTTGAAATCGATAATGCTCAAAAAATAATGGATCAATCGAAGCGATCTTTTTTTTAACTATCGATAAATATATTTAAACGCGTTTTTTTGTATAATTTCCATTTCTACTCATTTTGCTCAAAACTCAGTTTTAAAACGATTTTTTTCTATATAAATCAATCATTTGTTTTTGAATGAGTACAATCTAATGTTCCACATGATAGAGAGTTTCATAACGACATGTATGCAAACTGCATTTTAAAAATCACAATCTAAGGTCATTGTAATTTTTTTTTGACAATGCTTTGTGCAGTCCAGCGTTAATCTTGTATCATTTGCGTTTCAAGGTAGAAATTATATTAATTTACTTTTGTCATTATTTTGTTTAAAATGCCACACAATTTTTCTTTTGCAGAATTAATATAGCACTTTTAGATGAGGATGCAAGTCAAAAAAGCTTATAAAACAAAAAAAAAACGAGAATGTGTTTAATGAAGAAAAAAAAATTATAGTGATTATATACGCCATATTAATTTAATTGATGATAAGGGGAAATTCGTACTGTATTTTCAATTATTATTCACTCTAGCGGTTGGGTCACGGAACGGTTCAGTTTCGGTCCGATAAAAATAAGTTTCAAATGATCGTCAGATGAGTGCAAAATATGAATGTTTCGTTTCACCCGATAATTGAATAATATATTAATTGACCGAACCGTGAGCGGACCGAGACTGAAACGTGATCGTAATACAATGTAGATCAGACCTTATGCAACTTTCCACTTCAGTTACCTAAACTGGCGTGTTCGCTATCGGCGCTTGATCGATCGGCAGAATACCATGGGAATGTGACCGGACCGTAATCTAACCGAGAGCAGAGCGTGACTTTGCCTATAATGTGAATCAAGCCATATATTCATACAAGCAACTGTTTTACATCACTTTTCAATTTAAATTTATTAAATTTTATTGTCAGCTTTTCAATCATCAAACGCATAATATCTGAAATGGAATCCATCAAAAGAATTTTTTTCTTTTTCATCAATTGAAAAACAACGAATGTTTACTTGAAAAGCTGTATTATTCTTTTAATGGTGTGAAAATTAATTAATACCACTAAAATCAGTCTGCGTTCACAAAATAATTTTTTTTTGCCGAACATTTAGTAATTTTTTGCTAACTTTTTTTAGTATCAAGGTTGAGGATCGAAAGAAAAACATCGAGTTATATGTAGCATCGTTTCTCGATGTTTGTATCGATGTAAATCAACAAAATACGGAATTCTATGATCCACCAACCGGGTGCTATGGTACATTTTGATTATGCAAATAATAGATCTAAATTAAGCTCATTTGAAAACTTATAGTGAGAAAATTTTTTGTACGAAATTTAATCTCATCGTTGTTACAAAAACATCGGTTGTAAAACACTGATGTCACAAAAATATCAGTTGTATAACATCGATGTAAAAAACATCGACATCGAAATCAAAACATCGAGATTTTCCAAACATCAAAATCCGTTGAAAATCCCTAAAGTTTAGTGATGAAACTTTTTCACACCGCTGCGCGCTGTACACATATGCATCCGAATCATTTCGACAGATTGACATAAAATTAGACGTGATTGTCGCTATAAAATAGACTCTAACTTCAAGAGACGTAATATAATGTAATACCACCTTAAAATTCACCCATCTCATTGTGTTTTCTCTTCTTTCCGTGACAGATAATTTTGTATTACGACGTCAATTACTCACTGAAATTTATTTTCTTTTTTTCGCCTCAATTTCTGAAATCTTAATTGAACATTTAATTGTTAATATAGCAATATTAAATAGTATCTGTATTTACCCGACGTTGCCCGGGCGTGACAGAACCTTGATAATTAGCCCATAAAACTGTCACACATATTTTCTTAGTATTCGCGAAAACCGAATGTAACTCGGTTGAAAAGTTTTGGTGTTTATTTCATTTAGGCAGACAACCAGCAGATAGACGTTGCATTTATAGTTATACATCTTCAGTTTTGTTTTATTTTACCGCACTAGTACATAATGCGTCACTTTACATTTTTGTATACATGCAGCTATTTTATACGAGTTGTGCAAAAAAAAATGTAAATAATATAAAAGAGCAGTTTTTACAGGTGTTAGAAAAGATTTTTAATGCAACCTTTTTTTTTGTTACTAATTATAAATTTCAAATAATGTGTCTACTTTTTTTTTGAAAATCGCTTTCTTCTTAAGTTTCGCAGTTTTTTGACACAAAAATCTGGTGAGGGGAGTAGGGCTTAAAAATTGAAAAGGGTAAAGTTAATACAAACTACCACAGTGCCTTTAAAAACTATAGGTTTTAAATTTCAAGAGAATCGTTTGAAAAATATTAAACTAATGATGCATATATACTTTTATATTATGATATATGAGAACGGCAGTTTAATTTATATCGAACCGCTTTTTGTTTAATTTTTATTTATACCTCCTAAAAAACCCGAAATATTTTTGGAAGGTTCAATTCTACTAGATTCTTAAAAAAACTATGTAATTGCGTATCGTTTTTATGGCGAATTTGTTCAACTTGTGAAATAGAAAGATTGATATTTATGTTAAAGCAAAAGTTTCTCTAAAACTTTGTTTTATTTTATTTAAGTTGGAAGTCTGTTTAGAAATGGAGATGGTTTTAAAGAAGTTCTCTGCATTTCTTTTGCAATGTTGTATATTTTATCCACCAAAAACATGCATGTAAAAAGGCCAACTTCTCGTCAAGACTGTGTTTTGTTATCTGAAAAAAGATGAAAAAAACTTAAATGTAGAAATTATGCCAAGTTTTTTACCTATACGTTATTAGCAGTGTTTTGACAAGTACAGAAAAAATATTGTGTGAATTGATAAATTTACAAATTAAACTTGGCAAGTTATCACTAATAAACTGAGCAATCTTTAAGACCCTTGGAAAGTTGCCAAGTTTGATCTGTAAATTTATCAATTTACACAATATTTTTCTGTAAGTACTTGTCAAAACACTGCTAACAAAGTGTAGGTATAGCTGTATTTTAGATAATTACCTTCAATATTATTTATTTTTAAAAATTTTCAGTCACAAATTTCAACAATTTAATATATTTGAGAAAAGTGTACGTACGTCATTGCCTTCTGAAGTTTTGATAGTTCGCCGGAATGTCAAATAAAGAACATAATATAATAATGACTGGTGAAACGTTATCAGTTTTTACATCTTCTGATCTTCTTGAATGTTTATTTTCGGAGTTCTTCTTGTTCTTCTCCTTTGTTTCAATAATAATAATTCATGTGGATTAGTTTAATAACGTTGTTGAAGTTTATAATAGCTTTATTTATTTCACAATAAATAGTTTTCTTGTCGAATTCGCGTATCTCACTTAATTTTATTAGCGCATTATTTTTTTCAACTTCCATGCGTAAATTTATAAATATATAAGCTAAAAGTGTGAAAGCATTATCCGTAATGGGACTTCTTTAAGTAGAACTACTTTAAGTCGAAACCTTTGGTAAATCAATTGTCTTTTATTTCCCTGCTTATAACCCTCTATGAGCAAAAAACACAAATTTCTGGTCGCAATGCCAAACCTTAGCGACAAGGTTTACTGATATATATGCATTAAGTTAAAAATGTATTATTATGTGAATTTAAATTTGTCCTTGAACACTTCCAAAAGTGTCAAAACGTCAAGATTTTATGGTCCCATCCACAGGACTCGCCATCCGACTAACGCCAATAGTCTGTGTGCTATATACTATACATAAAATTATATTAGAATTGCAAAAAACAAAAGATAAATAACAAATAGGTCCACTACTCTGTAGAGTGATCGCCTGGCGCCGCTGCGCTCAAGTTACTGTGGGTGGATGGGGGCTCTCATTGGAACGATCCAATTGAATTAAAACTATTCGAACGGTTTGCCGCTTGCACGTAGTTATGGCACGTACACTATTGGCGTTGGATGGATGTCGGTATCACAAAATCTGAACGCTTCACGTAATTCTGAACAACTCTCGGAAAACTCGAAAGATTTTAACTAAATTTGATATTCATATTGAAATCCGTCGTCGCACGAATTGTGTCGTTTAAGGATTTACATTTTTTTTACCCAAAAACAGTGAACCAATGAGTGGGTTTGTTCGAAAATGTAATTTGACTGTCTAGGAAAGATTCGAATATGCCTCTAAAATTTTAATAAAATAGGAACTTACAAAAATACTAAGCTGCAAATAAGAAATTACTAGAGTATTTTTCATAAAATACTTGTCGAAAATTTTAATTGAGAAAACTTTAATCATTTAAAGAAATGCATTAATTTGTTTTGTCCAAAGAAAATTTAGTTCATACTTCGATAGATAAATTGTAGATTATAGACTCAACATCTGAGGTCATCAGCGTCTATAGTTCGTACTTCAATGCATGTTTTAGTTTTTACACTATTTAGTCGACAGTGTATAGCACTGCGACTCGAGTTTTTTTTTTTTTGTAGTACGTCATGATACTTCCGTCTAGCCTCACAGTTTCGTCTTGTTCTGCACCTTCGCCTGATCGCCTGATACAGTATTGACTCATTCTGTATAATATCTCGGATATCTATAAGTGCTTTTATAAAGTCATCTCAAAACATATTACTTCCCGTATATTTACCAACCAATTCCATTTTAGCGAGTTCGTTATATTCTATTTTGATATATGTCGCATATATTTTTAGTGTATTTGCCATATGGCAACATACACTATTGGCGTCGGTCGGATGGCGGGACCTAGGGGTCGGACCAAAATTTCTCGACGTTTCATAACCTCCTAAACACTTTGGCACCATTTTTAAAAATGTTTATATATATATGTATATATATATATATATATATATATATATATATATATATATATATATATATATATGTATGTTTATATATTTTTATATATATATAGGTATATATGTGTACGGGCAATAACTTTCGAAGGAGTTAATTCATTTTAACGAAATTTGGCACACATGTTGGAATCCATCACCACACGAAGCCTATTTAAAATGGGTCCAATCGGGTCATTTTAAGGGTGGTTTTTAGGGGATGAAAAAAGTTTTTGGACCCAAAAATACCTAAAAAATTCTCAGAATCGTTTTAAAATTGAAATTTAACTCTTTAATAGCAATTAAAAAGTGTTCCTAAAATTTCAAGAAAATCGGCCCGACAGGACCGGATTTACAAATTTTCTGAAAACACTAGTTTGCAGATAGTGAGTTATTTCCTGAAAGGTGTTTTTAATTTTGGTGTAGACGTTCGATCGACAATAATGATGTAGTTAAAAAAACTGTAATTTTAAGGGGTGTATTAAGGAGTTAATTTTTTTATTTTGCCCAACAATCACCTTAAGTTCACATAATAAAGCCACAAGGCCTGTATTAGCAAATACACTATATTGTCGGCAGGGTTTTGGCACTGCGACCCGGGTTTTTTTTTATATGTAATATGTATGAAGAGCTGATATTTTATCGTTTTGTCAATATGTCAGTTTATCTCAAGTTAAATCTCATTGACTTAATTTTTTTATTCATATATAATTAATTGTCTGTCAGTTTTGAGGAAGTTGAAACATATTTTCTTTAGCTTTTGTAATATTATATACAATGACAGTTCAACAGACATTTCAAAAGAATGACACGATGAACTAAGTTGAAACGTTTTCCTGTTTTCCTCCGGTTTTCCATTTGATAAATTTTCCCATTAGCAATGCTTATAACTCAGATATTAATAATAATAATATATTATCCCTTGAAGCACAAATACAAAGGCTTAGCATTTAGATTCTAGACCAGGGGTCACCAACCGCGGTTCACATTTAAAGGAACCGAGAGATTATTCAAAATTCAAAAAATATCTAAGACCCATATTTTTGAGCAGAAAATCTCTTGGATCTTTTTCAAATTCGATGTACTTAAACGGCACGCTGACTTCAATAAACCCATCTACAGGTCCTTTTACTGTTTCGGAAGTTTCGTCAAAAGAAATATTTTCTTGTTTGAACAATCAGGAGCTGCTTTTTTTGTACAGACAAACGCACTTACTAGTTATTTTCAGTTTTCATATTATCATAGTTGTTTGAATTTCTTTTGTTCAATAACTTGAACAGAATCTGCAGTTCATATGACGATAGTAAGGTTGTTTATTGCAGTTTTCATGTGGTGTTCTTATATGTGACAAAATAAATTAAGAGAATTATCTTTATCATGTCTGAAGCAGCAACGTAATGTTGAACTAGTTCCGAACACCTGACGCCTATGCGTATCCAACGGTCACTATATACAAGATGTATCCAAAACAGTCATTTAAACTTCAAAAACAAATTTCGCTTGAATGTAAGTAGTATTTTTTAATTCAATCCTTCTTAAAGCTATCGAATGTCCTTCACTTTTCTCACTTCAATTTTTTTACGAAAATTTGAACGAAAAATAATTTTGACCATATAAGAAATAAAAAAAAATTGGAAGAAATTTTGACGTTTCTACGTGTTTTTTCGAGTTGACATTTGCAGTTTGGCCACCTATTTTTGATACATTGTGTATTATTAAACTTTCTGATGTATAAGTCCATGGACAGATAAAACCGTTCCTTTATTATTCTTTATTATTATTATTATTACAGAATTGTATTTCATTTTTACGGTTGACAGGGCTTGCATTTTCTTTATGAAAGTACAAGGTGTTTTTGACATGGGTAAACTACATATGGAGTAGCTTATCTTCATATTTATTAGCGCTTCTGAATATTTTAAATTGAAAGAGTAGCAAAAAACATTTATTTGAAAGATAAAATTGCACCTAAAATATTGCAAATATTTTTAAAGTAAAATCAAAAAATAATATACCGTTTTTACATGCTACATCTGATTTTTTTTTGAGATTTAGGTTTGTTTTCCGTTACAAAATATAGTGTACCACGCTTACGTTAAATTTCAGGTTTTTACAGCTATATAAAATTTTCTTCTTTATACAGGGCGAAACTCAAAACTGAACTTGGGAAACTTTTGGATCTATTTTAAATTGGATATACTTATTAAATAAAACGGCACGCTGATTTTTATGAACCCTCCAATAATAATATATATTTTTTTTATAAATCTACAGAACCCTGGTGAGGCTGAGTCGGAAAGCGAGTAATATATACCAGAGCTTAAATCTTTTGTTGTAAGCTACGGAAATATAAAGTAATACAGACATAAATAAAAGTACAAAGTTTACCCGACTACAGATAGGCAGAATTTCAGTAACTTTTTTGGCTGAAACTTTTGCTTTTAAATTCTCGCGAGTCAATTTACTTTATCGTCTGAAAATTTTACATACATATTTTCATATAAAAAGATTTCTTTACAAAGTTTTTACTTCACAGAATTGAATTTGTGTTTTGTAACGCCCTTGCTAAAGGAATTAATTTACGGTAAATGAGAAAACAGACAAATAAAACAAGTAACCGTTTTGATATGACATGAAAAGCCTTTTGATATTTATTTTTGGAACGGATTATTAAATTTGATCTCAACAAAGTGTTATGTATAAAGAAATAACAGCAAATATCTACTAATGGGTCTCATTTCCGTGTCTAAAAAGTAAAGCCGATCTCGTCAATTTTTTTCAGAATCTTCACAAGTTTTTTAACATAATTTTCTGTAAAAATGTATCATTTCTACATAAAATAAAATGAAAGAACACTAAACAGTGTAAAATAAAAATAACAAAAAAAAATTGTGTCGACTTCAAAAAAAGAAATTTTTATTCCTTTTTTTAAATCGATACAACTTTTTTATTATTATTATTTTATACTGTTTAGCACCCTTGCATTAATGCTGGCTATAGACTTGAAAACCACTGAACCAATTTAAATTAAGTTTTAAACTAGTCACTATACCCGAGAAACCTAATAATTATTTTCGAATATATGGTGAAGGTGCTGTGATTAGTAACTGCGCTCCCACCACATTTATCTATCTTTTTAACATTCATTTCTAATAATCCAGTATGTTGTCTACGGAATACGTTTAATTCCCATTGTAATCCGTAAAAAATAGAAAATAACTGTGGGAGCGGCGACCGTAAAAATGGTTCCGATTTATTAGAGAATGAAACATTCAAAAAAGTCGTCAACCAATTGCCTAGGC